>JARHVA010002248.1:2585000-2702517 GCA_037957365.1 Torreya grandis
CCAAATGATACAAATTCCAAACTTCTAGAGCCCATATCTTTTGATTCATACCTTTTTTTGAGCTCTTGTTTGTGCCAAAACAACCATATCATAAAGTAAAATTAAACCATAAATATATCTATCTATTTAGGTATTTTTATAAAAAAATAGACCCTCAGATAGTCATATGTGATCTTTAATTTTTTTTAAAATAATTTATGCATATTCTAAACTTTTAGAGGCTATAAATTTTGATCCATAACTCAGTTTGAGCTCTTGCTTACAAAAAAATGATCATCTAAAAAATTAAAACTCAACCAAAAACAATTCTAAATATATAAGTATATTTTTAACAAAAAATTATAACTTTAAATGATCACACATGGATTCCAAAATGTTCTTAAAATAAATGATGCAAAGTCTAAACTTTTAAAGGCCATAAATTTTGTTCCATAAATCTATTTGAGCTCTCATTTACATCAAAATGACTATCTCAGAGATTAAAATTAATATATAAGTATATTTATCCACTTACGGATATTTTAAAAACATTTCAATCCTTTATATGGTCATGTATGGACTTTGATAAGTTTTGAAAACACATGATGGGGTGTCCAAACTTTTGGTGGTTATAAATTGTGGTACACAAGTCTTTTTGAGCTCTCATTTATGCCAAAACAACTATATCATATGGTCACCTATTACCTCTACCCATTTATGGATGTTTTTATAAATTTTCAAACCCCCATATGCTAATGTATAGCCTTCAAAAAGTTTTGAAAATAAATGATGCATATTCCAAACTTTGAAGGATGTAACCTCTGATATATAACTCTATTTGATCTCTCATTTACACCAAAATGAATATTTTATAAATTATGACTCATCCATAAATATAAATATCCATATAGGGACGTTTTTAAGAAATGTTTTAGACTTTGAATTGGTCACACATGGCCTCCAATAAGTTTTGAAAATAAATGATGCAAATTATAAACTTTTGGAGGTGATAAATTTTTATCTGTAACTTGGTTTGAACTCTCATTTACACCAAAATAGTTATTTTAAAAAGTATAATTCATCCATAAATATAATCTATTTAGGGATTTTTTCAAAACATTGTATACCCTTATATGGTCATTTTGGCATATAAAAGGTTTTGAAAGCAAATTATATGGATTCCAAACTTATAAAGTCCATGATGTTTGATCCATAACTTTTTTTGAGCTCTCATTTACAACAAAATACCCATCTTAGAAAGTAAACTATCCTCTAGGAATGCTTATAGAACGTTTCATACCCTTAAATGGTCATGTATGACATTTGAAATATTCTAAAAACAAATGATGCAGAGTCCAAAATTTTGAAGGACATAAATTTTGATTTGTAACTATTTTTGAGATCTCATTTACACCAAAATGATCATCTCAAAAGTTAAAATTTAGCTACAAATAACTCTACCCATTTAAGGATGTTTTATAACTTTTTAAGACCTTTAGATGGTTACACATGGCTTCTAAAAATTTATAGAAATAAATGATGTGAAGCCCAAACTTTTGAAGGCCATAAATTTTGATTCCTAACTTTATTTGAACTCTCATTTACATAAAATGACTATTTAAAAAATTAAAATTCAGCCATAAGTAGCTCTATCCATTTAGAGATGTTTTTAGATCATTTAGAGCCTTCATATGGTCACATATGGCCTCTAATGTTTTTGAAAACAAAATATGTGGATTCTAAATTTTTGGATGCCATAATATTTGATTTATAACTCTATTTTAGCTTGTATTTATGCTAAAATGACTGTATCACAAAGTATATTTTAGCCATAAATAGCGTATCCATTGATAATTATTTACAAAACTTTTCAAACCCTTAGATGGTCATGGATAGCCTTCAAATTTTATTGAAAATAAATGATGAAAATTCCAAAGTTATAGAGGTGATAAATTTTGATCTATAACTCCATTTGAGCTCTCATTTGTGCCAAAATGACCATCTCAGAAAGTATAATTTAGCCATAAACAAATATAATTATTTATGGATGTTTTAAGAACTTTATAGACCCTTATATGGTCAAGTATGGCATTTAAATTTTTTAAAACAAACATGATGTGGATTCCAAACTCTTAGACACAATAACATTTGATTCATAACTCTATTTGAGCTCTCATTTGAGATAAAATGACCATCTCAAAAAGTACAATTGAGTGATAAACAACTCTATCCATTTAGGGATGTTTTCAAAACTTTTAAAAACCTTATATGGTCACATATGGCCTCTAAAAAGTTCTAAAAATAAATGATGTAGATTCCAAACTTATGAAATCCATAACTTATGATCTATAACTCCATTTGATCTCTTGGTTGTGCTAAAACATATGTCTTATAAAGTATAATTTAGCCATAAATAACTATATGTGTATATTTAGGGATGTTTTAAAAACTTTTCAAAAATTTATATGGTGATGTATGGCCTCTAAATTTATTTGAAGACAAATGATATGAATTCCAAACCTCCAAAGGCCATAAATTTTGATTTGTAACTCAATTTGAGCTCACATTTGCATCAAAATGAGCATCACATAATTAAAATTCATCCATAATTAGATCTATCTATTTAGGTATGTTTTATTAACTTTTAAGACCCTCATATGTTTGCATGAAAATGACCATCATAGAATTAAAATTCAACCATAAGTAGATCTATCTATTTAGGGATGTTTTATTAACTTTTAAGACCCTCATATGTTCAAGTATGTCCTCCAAATTTTTTTAAAGTAAATGATCTAGATTCAAAACTTCTAAATGCCATAAATTTTGATCTATAACTCTATTTGAGCTCACATTTATGTCAAAATAATCATCTCATAAAGTAAAATTTATCCATAAACATATATATTTATTTGGTGATGTTTTCAAGAATTTGTATACCCTCATATGGTCAATTATGTCCTCTAAAAATTTCTTAAAATAAATGATGTGGAGTCCAAACTTTTAGAGGCCATAACTTTTGATTTGTAACTCTGTTTGAGATCTCGTTAGTACTAAAATGACCTTCTCAAAAAGTACAATTTATAAATAAATAATTATATCCATTTATGAATGTTTTGAAAAAAAATACTATTATATGGTCATGAATGGCCTCTAAAAATTTATAAAAGCAAAAGATGTAGACTATAAACTTCCAAAGGCCATAACTTTTGATCTGTAACTCTGTTTGAGCTTTGTAAATGATATTTTGTGATTATGTAGCACCTCAGTCTTGTAAGCTTGGAAAACTTAAACATTTTTTATTAGTCTTAGTTATACACATGTCCTACTTCCATAAGCCTCATATCTTATCTATTTTGTACCCATTATCCTATCTCTTAGTTCAACCAATCTTGTATTAATGACATAAACATTTTATCTTGCCTAGAATAATTAAAATGTACATATATTTTACCTATAAAATTTTTGATCATGTACCTATTTTTATACTCCATATACACTAATTTTTGTGATAGATAGTGATGCAAAAGCATCAACTCATCCTTTGTAAATCTTATATCTTTTGTATGTAATGGTCCATTGTACTTGTGAAGGCCTAGAATCTATGATAAGCTCTAAATGTATTGTAAAGGCCTTTAAATAACCTATGTATATTATGGAGTCTTATTTTTATGAAATAATTGTGATAAAACTACTAGGAGGTCTTTGATTTCAAGAGTAGACCAAATCCAAGTTTTCCCTCAAATATCACCTATTTGAAAATTCAAATATTGAAAAGAGACTTGTAACTCATGTGACTAAATAGAAGGGTATAAACCTAATATAATGATCCTAAAAGGATAAAAACATGTTTAATTAATTAAATGTAAATGATAACCTATCCTTAATATTTAAGATATTATGCATGTATTGGACATGGGAAAATAAGGCAAATAATATGATTATAGGGTGGTTGAAAAGATAGAGGAGAAGATAAAGGAGATATTATTAGATATTTAAAAGATAATAAAAGTTAGTTTATTCATGATATGGGTTGAAACACTTATCAAAGAGGCCTAAAAAACTATAAATTGTAGGCTTATTCAACTTTGGAAGAAAAAGATCATTTTTAGCCTCAGACATGTAGATGACAATGTCTAAATTCAGTGTTTTTAAGGGCACATTTGAGCTTCCAACTCTCTAACTTCCACTCACTCCTTGACTTCCATTTTTGGCATGGTTATTATATATTATATGGGATAAAAATTAGACCTATATATAATCCCCAAATCTCTTTTAAAACATGTTATAGGACATTCAAAAAACCCTTGGGACCTTTATTTTTGTATTTTAAGTAACTTTGTCTCAAAACTCAGTCAACATCCTTGGAGGTAGTTTTCAACTTCATATAACCATATATAAATTAAAACATATATTTTAATCTCCATAAAATATTTAAGTAATTAAAAATGGGTTCCATTATGTGATTTAAAACTTCAAAATAGATCTTCTAACTTACTGCCTAGTCACTTGTAGATGGTGATTTTTAGGTCTGCAAATAATATATGCAATTGTGAAGAATGTGCATCATTTTGACCATTTATTGAGTTGTTAATAAAAATCATCCGAAAATATTAATTCCTAATGTATCAAATATATTTAAATCACTACTAAAACTCTTATTTTTTCATGATGTCATCAATGAATGATGTAGGTGTATGGTGAATTGTATATGGGCAATGAGGATGAATTTGTCAATGTATTGAAGGATTTTGAATTATAAATTAATTTATATCTAATAAATTAGTGTCTAAATGGATTAAAATTATGTTAAAACTAAAAAATATATGTTATAATTCCATTTCAATGTTTAAACTCTCCATGAGAGCACCTAAAAGTGTACTTTTCTATCACATGAATGTATGGCACTCAAAAACTACATTTTCATGGAGATTGTTTTTAAGAGAGAACTTGAGATGAAATGAGATCAAAAATCACATTATAATCTTGAAATTGGACTTATCACAACCCACTGGAGCCATTAATAAAGTGTGAAATCTTGAACATGGTGGAAAACAAGCCTGTGATCCCACATAAGATGAGTCTAAAAACACAAGATGATTTGCCCACCAAATCAACTTGAAACATGAAACTAAGAATTAAAAACACTAGAGGGGAGATTAAACATCCTATATAGCCAATATTAGTATGTCTATTGTATGGATATTCTCAAACCAAATCAAAACCTATAGGGTACATAGATTAGTAAGTAGATTTGAAAGTGCAACTTCTTAGGAATGGTTCATAAAGCTCAGACCACCATTCCTCTACAAAAAACATAAAATATAATATTATTGAGTTTATAAATCACCCCTAAGATTATTTTTCCTAAAACCTCACATGTTGACTGTACTGAGTAAAAACTTGTCACTTCTACTTACCAAGAAGGGTGAAAAAAGCGAAAAATGGTTTTGGGCCAAAAATTGAACTTATAGATCAAAAAAATATGGAAATAAGCTTGGGGAAGCTTAAGAGACACACCATGATCCTCTCCCATATGGCACACTTCCCCATGAGCTGTATAAGTGCCAAAATCACCTTTTTCCTCAAGAAAATTGTCTTTTCCTCTGATGAACCTTTCATATTTTAGTTATGTTAGTTTATTAGGGCCTCTAAGGACACATGGGATGTAAAATTACATTTTTGAACCTTCACACTTCCCAATAAACCTGTACAACTCATTAAATACTTAATGTTGACCCCTAAAATGACTCAAAAGGACATGTTGGATAATAAAATAAGTGACCAAGGATAGTAACATTGAAAAATGTTAAATGACCTATGATAAACCTTATGACCAAATATTAAACCCCATAAAACACATAAAACTCAAGTGTTTACCTAGGGGTGCCCCAATTTGAACTAAAATTCAAATTTGGTCAATAGATGGTAAACACAAATATTGAGTCTCTCATGGATTATGAACTAAGGAAATTGACCAACTCAAGGATTGTATACCCAATCAAGCATTCAACTTGGGTATCCAAACTAGTCCTACTAAGAAAGAAGAATGGAGAAAGTAAACTATGCATATAATTTAGGGACTTAAACAAAGCATCTCTAAAATATCACTACCCCCTTCCTTTAATGGAACATATCCTCCAAATAGTAGTGGGTGAAAAAAATTTCTCCCTATTGAATGGGTTCTTAGAATATAACTAGGTATGCTTTAATAAAGAGGATCAACATAAACACACTTTTATTACAAAGTGAAAGAGCTTCGCTTATGTGAAAATGCCTTTTGTCCTCTCTAATGTCAGAGCTGATTTCCAAAGATCCATGGATATATATTTTAAGGGATTGATCAACAAAATAATCCTCATCTATCTAGATGATTATTTAGTATCATCCAAGAAAATGGAAGACCATTTTGATCATTTTGAGAAGATTTTTCAAAAATTCCAAGAGTTTAGGGTATCCCTCAACCCCAAAAAATGCATCTTAAGTATCCCACAAGGAAAATATATTAGGATACATGGTATCCAAAGAATGTATATATATTGATCCAGATAGAGTAAAGGCCATTAGGGACCTAACCTTACTTTTTAATAAGGGAGTTTAGTCATTCATAGGGAAGATCAACTTCATTAGTTGATTCATATCTGATTTCATGAGGATGGTAAGGCCAATTATGTAGATGATTAAGAAAGACCAAGATTCCAAATGGACTACCAAAGGGAGGATGACATTTGATAGGATCAAAGAAGTGATATGCACCACCCCCGTGTTAGTTAATCTTGACTTCTTTAAAGATTTTGTCATTTATGTTTATGGGAGTGAACTTACCTTAGTAGTTGTGATAACTTAAAAGGAAGATGAAGGGAAGGGTGAGCATCCCATTGAATTATATTTAATAACCCTACATGGATATGAGACTAGATATAATTTCATTAAGAAGCAGTCTTTCACCATAATTAAAGGTCTTAATAAATTTAGACACCCTGTGGTAGGGAACAAGATAATGATATATATGATGCATTCCAACATCATGGAATACATTATGGAAGGAGAAATAACTAAGAAAAGATCTAATTTGGTCATCAATATCCTATAATATGATGTTGAAGTCATGCCAACCAAGGTGATTTGAGGGAGAGCAATTTGTGAGTATTTAACTAAATGCATGGATACCCTACCAAACAAGCAAGTTATACCTAAAATGGTTTTGGTGAGTCAATATGAAATTGGTAGGTCCTAGGTTGCTGATAAAACCCATTTTATGGAAATTGGCCAATATATAGATGGCCTCCCCATGTACAAAAAGATATTCTATAAATTTCAAGGAGTTAGTTATACAATGGTCTAGGGCATCCTTTTTAAAAATTAAATTTGATGGGGAACTTCTTTGATGCATTGATAACTACTAGGCCAAGAAGATCCTACAAGATGTAAATTTTACCCCTCTCGGTGGACATTTCCTAGTGAAAAAAACTACAACCAAGATCACGTGTGTTGGATATTACATCTAACCATGTTTTTAGATTACCACTAAATGATGAAGAAATGCTAGCCATGCCAATTTTTCACTAGTAAGCAAAAAAATTTGGCCATGTCACTAAACCCAATTGTGACTAATCAGAATTCCATGCATTGGGTCTTAGATTTCATTGAGATGATCAATCTTGTGTCTAGTGTGGGCCACAAATGGATACTCACACCCATGAAATACTTCACAAGGTGGACTAATGTGGCCCCTTTAAAAGAGGAAACTGAAATGTGATCCTCAACTTCTTGGAGGAACTGTGAAGGCCTTTTTTAGATCAAATATTTTGGAGTTCACACTCCAAAATGGCATTTTCCTAAAAACTTCATCCAACTACTACCCATAATGGAATGGTTTAGTAGAATAGACCAATAAGAACCTCATAAGGTTAATCAAGAGGATGGGCACTGAGCAATAGAGGGAATGACATAATAATCAAAAAATAACTATATGGGCTAATTGGATCACTAATAATCATATTTTGAAAACATCCTCTATGAATTAGTGTATGGGAAAAAAGTGCTCATGCCCATCTCAATGGACATTCCCACTCTATAATTGTTAAAAGATATAGAAATAGTATAAAACATAGCAATGGAGGTCAAGTTAGTAGAATTTCTCAGCCTTTAAGAAGTGAGATAATAAGCTAGTGATGCCAAGATAAGCTAATAGAAGGTAGTTAAAATATGGTTTGATCATAAGGCATCTAACCTAAGATTTAGGTCAAGAGTCTTGGTTTTAAATATCATCAAAGGTATGTGAAGCCAGTTCAACATGATAATTTCAATTCCCTTTGGTGATGACCCTTTTACATCATCGATAATACGTAGGATAATGAATTTGAGTAGGCAGATGAAAAAAGCAATGCCTTGGAGATTATGATTAATCAAATCCACTTGAAACACTATAATTGATTTATTGGATTTTCCTTGTATATAGTTAGTTAGTTTCCCTCTTTTATTTCTATTTCCTTTTGAAAATAAGTACCATTAGCACAAGTTATTATTCTCCCACTGATAAGTGTCCACACCTTAGCTCCCCTCATTTTGAATACTCTCTGATAGATAGCTATCTACCCCACTCCCCCTACCATTAATGTTTTGGTACACCTAATTTCATGATCTCCCATAAGGATTGACACAAATATCTTGTGAGACATTCCTCAAGAATGTGTGTCACCCTTAACATTTATGGGCACCCAAATTCAAAAACATTGCATGATGATTATGATATAAGTGTTACCCTATAAATAGCCATCTCTTGATCAAGCCAAAAAATTAAACATCTTAATAGTTTTGGAGAGTATTTAGGTAAGTAGAGTGTCTTGAGTGAAGAATTGAACAAAGAATTATGCCAATAATTACAAGCAAAAGCCAATATCAAGTGTCTTCCCAGAGCAAAGAGAAGATTATTCAAGAGAGTTATAATATGGAGACTTATGGATCATTAATCGGTGGTAGGCATCCTAAGAAGCAAATATCTCATGGGTTAGGTGGTTATGGATATCTCTCCTTGAAATTCATAGGGAAAAAATCATATGCTTCTACCCCTACATAGCTGAATCCTATAGTGCCAAACATCAAGAGTGTCACCAAGAGACATTGCAGGGACCCCATACTAGTATTAGACTATGCATATTAGATCTTTGATCTCAAAATGATCAAATATACAAATCACTTTAGGGAAAGAGCTCATGCCTATATGATCATAAAGGTTCAAACAAATGACTTTGAGTCATTCAATTTTAGGACTTGGAGCTCCACACTAGTTCAATACATGGTGCCTATCATGCACCCATTCTTAGAGATCATTGATTTATGTGTGAAGAGATATAATGCCACCACTAGTATTATTATAGGTAATCACCTAAATGTAGACATTAGTGTCGATATGGTAAGGGATATGTTATGGCTCCTTAATGACCCCAATATAGACATATATGATATGGAGAGCTTGCATAATGTATGAGACATTTGTGTCCAAAAGCTAAAGTTTCTAAACTTATCTCATTGAAATAATTATACAAAAGTGTCACCTCTACCCATGGTTCTCATGAGCTTTGTGGCATAAGATGTGAGAGATGCCCTGTCTATGTTTGTAATTATCTTTGAAATTGAGTCAAACATCAATGTCCATGATTTCCATTTGGGTTCAATATTCCATTTGAAGATAGTGAGTAGGGAGAAGGCCTATAAATTACTTTGTAAATTCTATCACTAATGCCATTCATAATTAGCTAGAGATTTTTTTTTCCTAAATTACCTTTAGGTATTCCTCCTTCCTTCTACACCTGATCCTTTACTAGAGCTCCCATTTATTTTCATCATACTTCACCATCAATGTAACTGAGATGGGAAAATATACACACATAATGATTCCAATATCTATATAAACCCACATCATGTTATCCATGTAGGATTATCATGAGTTTGCATAGTACTTCCTATCTCCAATCCTGATTGACATCAGTTAAGAAGCCATTACCTTCAAAAAGACATATTACTAAAAAGCCTGGATCACTAACTACCAATTTCTAGTCTACTATTTCTTTGGAGGCCATTTTACATTTATTAGGGTCCAAAACTTTATATAGGATCCATTTTGGCTCTTACACATGCTCATAGCTAGGGCCTTGGCCGTAGAATTAGCATGCTAGCTCAATGTGGTTGACTCAATATAAAACATGGGCTAAAATAAAAAGGCCCTTTATGACATCCCATTTTCAAGAGTGAATTAAAATTATGAATATGTCATATGCATACCTTCTTCACTAAAACTGATAGAGCTTAGCCTAGACCAAATCAATGATCAATGGAGTTATGACCTCACTGACACATATCCATTCTGAATACCACCATCCCCTTCATCCATGATCCTAGGCCATAATTTGAAGATAAGTTTTCAATGAAGGTGGATGAAATCAAACACTATGTGGATCTATTAAATATCTATTAAAATACCTACCAATTATGGGAGTCCTTTTATAAACTAGTCTAGGATTTTGATCCCATAAAGAACATGATAAAAGGTTTAAGAGTGCAGATCATCTAGAAGGGTTGATGAAAAGAGAAAATATATGCCTATTAAAATTATAGGTATGAAATTGGTAGGTATGAAATTGGCCAAATGGGTATCAATTTTGATTATCTAGACTCTAATGAGCAATTTGAGAACCTCTAGGATGATCACCATAAGGAAGAAGCTCAAGAAAAAGAAGATGTTCTAGTCAAATAAGAAGAAGTTGATACCACCTTAGCAAAATAAGAGGAAGTTTTGGTGATTAAAAGGCCTACATCTTGGCCCCTTTCTCTATATTTATCACCTCAATAGAAGGTGTAGGTTGTTCCATGATAGCCTTAGGCAGGGTTGTCTCAACCTAGCTTTAAGGTGCAAGATTTGATCCCTCTCCTTGAGCCCAAATAGAAGAAGGTACACTTTTTTAACCCTCTTCTTTCCACTTCTTCTTCATTCTTCACTTCATCTTCACCTTTCACTATTTCCATCATGCTAGTACCACTTACAACCATGCATCTAATCACCTTGATTGTGATGCTTTTCATTTCTCTACCATCATCCACCATAAGTACATCCATCATGGTGCAATCTCTCTCCATCCCTCTCCACACAATCTCACCTTTATTTCCTTCCACATTGACCATTCACTTATTCATCCATGAGGGAAAAACATCCACTACTTTATAATAATAAGTAACCATTCTTTTTAGATTGACAAAAGGATTCCCCTTCATGGGGGAATTGATTCAATCATAAGAGAAGTTCCACCAGTTGTTAGAAACTATAATAAAATATCAAGAATCTTGGGCCAAAAATAGAATAGGAAAACTAGCCAAGGCCTTAATGGTACATCACATGTAGTCATTCTTTGACCCCAAAAAATAATTTTTGATGATTGCATGTATGATTCCAATGATAATTAATCCCCAAGAATAGATGTAGTTAGGGGATTACTCAATACACACCATCAAACTTAACCTTAGCTAAGATAGACCACATGATAGGGTCAAATTGATGGCAGAGACCCAGAAGTCCATCACCATAGACTATTTGAAGGTAGGCTATCAACTAGAAAAGAAGGAGAGGGAACTTGTAATATTTAAAGCTACCATTGATTTCTTGAATGTAGAGGCCAAGGCCAAAAATGTGGAGCTTACAACGATGAGGTTTGACCTAAAGATCCACATCACCATTGAGAGCTTCTAATCAAAAGATACCCAAAGAGCCTAGCTATAGATCCAAGTAGCAAAGCTAACTACCAAAGTAGATGGCCTAAAGAAGGAAAATTTGGCCATATAAAATAAGCTACATGAAAAATAAAAAGAGCTCACATATACCCATAAGAGTCTCTTGAAATATATAAGCACACATCAACAAATGTAGTATAAAATGTAGTAGGAGTCCTAGGCCAAGGACTAGGATATCCTTTAACTAAAGAATGACCTCATCACCTAATCCCAGACCATAGGTATCTTCTCAATGGTCTAACAACTATATATTTCATATTGAGAGATAATAAGGAACATGATCACAAAATTGAAACATCACTTGGGTTCATCGTAGACTCACAGTGGCTAAGCACAAAAGTAATCACATTTATGGATTAGGTCCTCACATATATATCCCCCAAGGTCCAATATTCATATCTCTTCATCTAAAAACTATAAAGCATAATGGATGGGACTCTCCAAGTGGTAGGGGTGGCCACTATAAGGTAAGCAATGGTTAAATTCAATGAGTTCCTAATCTACAACAAGGAAGTATCTAAATATAACACATTTCTTAATGCCTTAGAGTGAGTGGTCTAGGACATGAAGGGTCACATTGTACAGCTAGTCTAGTTAGGATTCCATTCCCCATTCTTAGTAGATAAAACTATCTTTTTAAAGGATAAAATAAAAGAGATGCTGGCAACAAAGTAGAATGACCAGACTATCTTTATATCCCTAGTTCAAACACCAAGCATCTCCATGGTGGGGACCATTTTATAGCCTCTTGCCTAGATCAAGTTATAGATGTAGGTGGTCATACAAGGTCTAAGTAGTATTTCCTTCAAGGAAATAATTGATTTGGACAAAGCCATCAAGGCTCTGAAGAAGAAGACTCAACCTAAAGAAGAAGAGTGGATGCCTTTAAAGGCTACTCTTTAGAAGTTGTAAGTTTGGTGGGCCTCACCCTTTTTGGAAGTTTTTATTTCAATGGTATGAGAAACTAGAAATTTTGGGTTCTTGCATTTTTAGGAAGATTCCCATACAAGTCACCAAGAACTATGGATCATAATCCACATTTTATAGTTTTTTAGGAGTAGTTAGCTTTTCATCATGGATGTGCTTGGAAAGTTTGGCAATTTAAATATTGACCTCCTCTTTCTCAAGTCCCCTTTTTATTTTTGGATATGTATTGGCTCTTTTAGTTGGTCTCAAGTGGCACCCTAATGCTCATTCTTCATGAAAAGGTTCCTAAATCACCTATGAGTAGTTTCATCTGGACACGTGTCATCATGACACTCCTTAAGAAAGAAGGGAGTTATTTTATAAGGTAAAGGCATGTCATTTATCAGTGAAATATGGGTAGAACCCACTATTTATTTATAATGAAAAGGAAGTGAACCTTTTATGTGGTTCCCCCATGTTCATTCTTTGAAAAAGAGTTCTTAGCTTCCCTAGGAGTAGCACCGGCTCAGCACATGGCATCATGGTGCTCCTTGAAATAAAATGTTTATTTTATCAGAGCTTTGAATTGCACTATTAGTTGATGAAGTTATAAATGGGACCCATTATGTAGTTATAAAAAAAAGGAATCAAACCTTCTATGTGGCATCATAGTGCTTAAACAAGGTAGGTTTGTTTTTGTCAAAAATTCAAGTAGTGCCATTAGCCAAGGTAAGTATCCCTAATTTCTAACAAAAAATCCAAAGGTAGTTTAAAGGGAGACATGAGTCACCATAACACTTCTTATAAGCATCGTGGGAATCATGAGGCATCATAATTTCACCATATCTAAGGTTTTGAAGACTGATTATAATCATGAAATGATGCTCCCTTTTTAATTTTCAATGACTTCGTCATGAGCATGAGCACCAGGTTCCATGTGTCATTTCCTCATGAGGCCATTATACCTATAAATTGGGGTTTCTTTTTTTTTTTTGTAAGGGATTGGTTTAATAGTTTTGTTTTTATGATTTTATCAAAGAGTAGCCATTGTAATAATTTTAGTTTATAAATAAAATTAACAACAATTATTATTTTTCAATTTTAAGACATTATTAGGTTCCCCTCATGGGAAGGATTGAATATTTTATATTGTGCCTTTAGGAATTTTGTATTTTTTTCTATGCCCAACAATGAAGATGTGGTGCTATATGTCAAATTGAGTGAAATCTATTATTTTCTATTGTTTTTGTTCTTTGCTTCTATAGGGTTGGATTTTTTTTCATATTATAGACTTTAAAACATGTATGATCTCTTTTAAATTATCTATAATGTTTTAAGTGTTCAATATATTTTATGCAATCCTAGGAATAGACACATTAATAAATATAGTGCATCACCTTAGTTTTAGTTCAATTTTATTTTCATTTTTCTTCTTACCCTTTTCATCCCTAATTAATTTGAAGAGATGGATTTTAAAATATTAGAGGTCACTATATAGATCATAATTCATTCCCACATCTATAAAGCTTCCCATAGGGTGTTGTTTTCTAAGTGTAAAAGTTTTAAGCATCAACAACCACTTTGCATTAATTTTAAAAAATAATCCCTAAAGTTAGATTCATTACATCTATTACAGATTTATAAGGCAACACCACATTGAATATTATCTAATATTTGAAAAAAAAGAGAAAAGATAAGTGTGTGTGAAATTTGAACACGGTGAATTCTCACCCAAGGGATATTGTATATATAAAAATAAGTAATAAATAACATCATATAGAATAATTATTACCACCCTTGGATATGTAATAATATCATCAAATCATAAAGGTTCAATAGGATAAATATCTTGACCCTAAAAAACAAATAGGTTTGATGTATCAAGAAGGTTGGGTTATACAGAACATATAGTAGTAGACTACATTAGATGGAAATATTATATTCATTAATGAAAAAATGTATGATAAAATCATGTGTATTATGAGGAATAATGGAGTAGTTAATACATTGATAGATCTACCCAAGTTGCTAAGCACTCTTTAAAATGAGGATATCTTGCAGAAAATTATAAATATCTTACATAATTTTTTAGATTATGCACAAAGAGTTATGAATCACACTAGTATATTATTTTAATATGTGAGGACTAATAAACCATGGGATTTTAACTCCATCATGGATATTTTATTAATAGGATATGAGGTTTTAAAAGTTGTATTTTATTTTTAAATCATAGTAAAAATGATTCTTTAGTCCACTTGGGAAGTTATTAGACAAATGACTCTGAATTACCATCAAATAGTGTTGAGTCTCATAAAATATGGGAGTATATAACCTATTTGTTGGTTGGAGGATGTGAAAATAAAGGTTGTTGATCTAATATTTCAAGGAAATTTTGAAGTAATTGACATGAATATTGATGAAACACACTACCCTACATTTATTTGTAAGATTTGGACCTATGATGATCATATGACCTTTAATATAGTGCATAATTATATGGAGGCACAATAATGGGATAAAATTATCATTAGAACCTTAAATGTTTTGAGATTAATCTATACATCATACCCAAAGATTCAAATTCACCCTATATCTATGAACATAATAACTAGTTAGAAGTGGATACATAATCTAAGCACAATTTATTATGAGTTTTAGAGTATCACTTTACCAATATATAAATAGAGCCTCAATAGTACCTAAAAAAACATAACATTAAGAACACAATTTTTTCATCTAGACCTATGATAGCAAAGGCATGCATTCCATAATTTTAGATAGGATAATTTAAGTCACCTTTTGTGTAGTTGACAACGTCTAAAGTAAAATTGATATATCAAGTAGGTGTGACAAACATGGATTACATCAAACCCATTTACGAAGGTGTTCTTCCATGGGAATCTAGATTTTATATGATCATGAATCTAGATACTCATATGCTGAACTAGGTACGAGGAAATCATGAGGTGAGATAATTCTAAATGGATTTCACAACAGAGTGATAATTACAAAAATATTTTTTAATTGATGATTAAGGACAATTTTTTTCTATTTTAGAGTAACATGTTTCAGATGTAGATCAGTGAGTGGTGAGCTTAATTATGTTTTGAAGGGTACTATTATGACATGGTGGTCAGTACATAGGTTAAACCAAGCTCATTAGGGAGTTTATTTCAAATTGATGCAAGCTCAATTTCAAATAGTACATGTGATCATGAATCAGTTGGCATTTTTATTATAAATATAGTGTATAAAAATGCACATTCATAAATATGTAGCTGTGTGGTATTCATAGGGTGTATATCTTAGACACTTGGTGCATGTTTTCAAATAAACTTTAGTGCCTATTCTAAAGATAGGGTACATGCATTAACAATGCATAAGAGAGACTAAGAATTGGTCACATATCCAACAAGACTTTATTACAAAAAAATTTTAAGATGAGAATTCATTGATACACTAAGCCATTTAGAAGCTAAATATATTCTTATACCATGTCCAATCAAAGGATCTCAATATTACACAAGACTATGTTACACATAAGGAAGTAGATAAGAACTTGAATGAAGATCTATAAAACTATAAAGAGAGTAAATCAAAAGAGTAACTTTTAATAAAAACTTACAATAGAATAATTGATAATGGTTAAAAGGCCAATTCCATTGATATTGATGATTACTTATATTTCAAGGGATTTTTTGAGCCTAAGTGAGAAATAGAGGAGCCAAGATCCAAGATCACAGATAAAACTAAATATAAACAATTTTGAAATATTAATATTTAGGAACAATAAGTAAAATTAATTTTGAAATACTCCATTCCAAGTGACTCCAAAAAAATATACCAAGAGCCATTAAATTAATTGGTAGGGAATATTGGGACAATGTTTGTGCCAGAACATAAAATTTTAGAAAACTATTAGACTTAGAATGAGATTTCATAAGGATTTAAATTGTTATGATTTTATTATGATGTATTTCCAAAACCATTTGTAGAAGTAAAATGTGTAGACTCTTTAATAAGAGAAATTCACATAGATCTAAATGAGTGTACACATATTGTTAAAATATTCCCATACAGATTAAACCCAAACATCAAACTCAAGGTAAATATTGAACTAGATCAAATGAAATAAGCAAGTATTATCTATTCGATGGAAAATTTAGATTGGGTTAGCCCAATGATTTTTCATCCTAAATTTTTTGGAGATATAAGATTATGTGTGGATGACTGTGTGAAAAAAATGTGCTTTCATTATTGATGAATTGTCAATGCCATTCATAAATTAATTTATGGGGCCAGTTTTAGGACAAAAAGTGTATTATTTTATATATGGATTAAATGGCTACTATCAGATAAAAATCACAATATAATATCAATCTATAACCACATCTTAAATAGACTAGGGATATTTTACATACAAGTTAACGAACTTTGGCTTGAGAAATTTTCTTGGTGTGTTTTCCATGGTTGTGGTCACTACATTTAAAGACTTCAACCATGATTTTTTTAAGTCTATATAGATTATTGGGGTGTTTTTTATTTATTCATGGACCACCTATTTAAGATGTAGTTGATGTTCAAACATTGTTTATCTATGAATATTGCATTAAACATGAAGAGGCTCTTGTTATTTACACCTTTTGGTGTCCTTTTGGGTCATATAGTATGAAATGATGGGATTTTGGTTGATAAATTTAAAATTATAGTTATTATGGGTATGAAACCTCTTACAAGCTATAAAAAGGTGTGATCAATATTGGATCATACATGATGATGTATGAAATTCATAAAATATTAAAAACCTATATCTAATCCCATGGATAAGTTACTACACAAATGAACTGGATTTCAATGGAATAATGGGTGAAAAACAATGTTTATACATCTAAAATAAATATTGGTAACAATTCCCATATCAATGATTCCCAACTAGAGCAAACCATTTCATGTTCATGTATATTCCTCAATAGCTATTGTATGAGTTATCTTAACACATCTAGGAGATGAAGGATTAGACCATCCCATTCATTTTGAAATCATAAAACTCTCAATTTTAGAGATAAATTGCATAAATATATAATAAAAAATGTAGAAATGTTATTTTCACTCCAAAATTTTAGACACTACCTTTTAACAACACCATTTAAATATTATACTAATAATCAGGATTTATGATGTCTAGTAAAAGTCTAATTTAGAAAGGATAATATCTTAGTGTTTGATGTTATTTCAAGAATCTCCATTTAGATTCAATGTGAAACTTGGAAGAAAAAATGTTTATCTAGATAATTTCATCCAAATACATAATGGAGAAGAACCTAAATAACTCCAAGATGAATCACTATATTCCCATTTATTTTGACTCTCTTCAATCTTGAAATTAAATAGAAGACATCCAATTTACTATAAAAATAAAATTTTCATGTGCACTATTTTAAAAGGGATAAAAATTAGTTGATCACAAGATTCAATCCATTCAAAATCATTAATGGCTTTCTATAAAAAAATGGGAAAATATGATGTACGACACAGAGTAGATTTAGAGCATGAGTAACTAAAAATTCATCAAGAGTAACATCAAATAAATTCAAGTGGACATTTTTTAGGATAAATCATTTTAATTAATATATTTCAAAGTGTCATGTTTTATCCTAGTTTATTTCAAGATGCATGCCAAGTAGTAAAACATTGTGACATTTATCAAATAATTGGAATGCATAATCATATATATAAAATGATATTAAACCCTATGTTAGATTAATATCCATTTGAATAGAGGGTAAATTATTTTTTAGGACCAATCATTCCACCCAATAGACACAATCATGCAAGGTACATAATTATTTTTAAGGATTAATTAAGTAAATGAGTAGAATCTACTATGACGCCAAGTTATAGTGTTAAAGATGCAACTAAATTTATATATGAGAATAGTATAACCATATTTGGATTTCATGTGAATTTGGATAGTGATATAGGAATTAACTTCCTCAATAATAAACTATATATTATGAGTGATTAGTTTATGATATCACACCACAAAATCGTAATGTATCACTCACAAGCTAATCAGAAGGCAAAAACATAAAAAAAAAAAAATCCTTGTAAATATGCTCATACAAATATGAAATGTGTAAAGAGATGATTGGGATGATATAATTATTATGATGTTATGGCCATATAGGTAAATATACAAGTGTTAAATATGTTTCACTCCATTTTAGTTGTTTTGTGGATTAGAAGCAGTCATGCCAATGGAATACATAGTCCCTAGTCTATAAATTGCAATGATCATTTGAATAGGATATTTTAACTCTCTTTAGGAAATATTTATGGATTTAACTTGTATGGAAGAAAAAATAAATATCAAAATGGACACATGAATTCAAAGAGTAAATTAAAAAAGTGTAGAATGATCACAACCTACAATCTAAAGTATTTTATCTACAACATGCATTATTACTATATGATAGAAGAATTTGGGCATTTCAAAGAAAGTTGTACATCCAATGGAAATGACCTTATATCATTATTACATCTCACATAAAGTAAAAATTATATTAGCAAACCTTTAGGGAACCATTATCTTAGGACATGTATATGGATATAGGATTAAGACTTACCACTAATAATTTCTATCAGATCTCACATAAAATCAAAGAGGATGCTAAGTAGCATCATGTAGATTATCATTTTTATTTAATATATCATTTTATTTTTATGTCTATAGTGTGTTTTTATAGTGAAATATCTACATCAAAAGACATTGAATCTAGGTTGAAAAAGTGAAATTCATAGAGCACAATAAGGAAATAGTCTAGCATGAAGGAACAACATCATCTAATGTGAACATAGGGGTCATAAATTAATTATGGGAATGAGGCATTAAATTTTTTTTATGGAGGAATGAAAATCAACTATCATTCAAAATTAATTAATAATGATTAACATAAAATATTACACATGTCCCAAATTAGATCAAGTATCAAAATAAGGTGATGTTCAATAAACGAAAGTGATAATGAAAATACAGTATCACATTAACTGCTATCAGCTAAATTGATGATTTTAGATAGTGAATCACTAATTTTAAATCATTAACAACTAATTATAATTAATTTAGCAAGCATAATGTCATGAAAATATCTCAACACATTTAAAACAACTTGTTAAATGGATTAAAGTGGGAAAAGCTATATAAATAAGTGGATGAAAATAATTACACACCTTTTTGAATAATATCTCTCTATTATTTTTGCCTAATTTATTCATCTATTACCATTTAAATTAAATATATCATTCAAATATTTCTATAACAATGAACATGGTTCAATCACAAATTTTCATTCCCCTCTCAAATACACATAAGGAAGAAATGGGTATTGGTCTTGCACTCTGATAAATAAGATATGATGATTTAGACCTATTCCACTTTATTAAGATAGAATAAGCTAGTTTTTTAATTCTAGGCCAATAATAAGTAGTACAACTAGGTGCCCTAGCATTGCAACATCACATGTTAGGAATGGATGTAGAGTGACTCATTAGATTTACAAACTCTAGCTAGATCGATGAGGTGATTAAGAAATTTATCTAACAATAAAATTATGGAACTGATAATTTGTCATAATATGTGTTTTTTTCATATATGTTGAGAAGTAATAAGACTACCTAGGATGGGTAAATCATTATCCCCTTAGAAGATAAAGATCTGACCCATTCATTCAAACACAAGGTAAAAGTATATTATGGCATCTATAGGGATACCTATTGAATCTATAGAGAATGTTTCAATGTGAATTATATATGGATGCCTCATAAATAGGTTTTTTTATACCATCAAAAGTGTGAAGTAGGTTATAAAATGGATAATTGACATCAATTACGAAATGACCTATCTTAATAACGATTTATGTTACCTATAATTTTTGGTCTCTGATCTCATCAAAGCATTGATAATGTCATTAGTTGGTCATTTTAGGCTTTTAAAACCCAATTTTTGGTATTATTTATTTGATTCATGTAATGGAAGTCTCCATATGGCCGTATTAATCTAGACATAGACTTTTGGCTTGCAACTATGTTCATAAATAGTACCTGGACCAAAGTAGGGAAATATTATGAGTAATTGGGTAGACTCAATACATGGTGGGTGGAGATTAAATATATTATAATTCTAGACCTTTGGGTGCTTGAATATGTCATTCAATATTTGGGTTAAAATGATACAATAATTAAGCTCCATAATGGTATCCAAATCAGATTCCACAAGTTTCTAAAGGTAGCCATACTTCCTTGTTATTCTTCATCACTATGTTGTATTCATAAGTTGAAGCACTATGATAAAAATATATAGATACTCATTCAATACCACCAATATAAATGATAACATAGGTGTACAATAACCATTGCCTCCCTAATCAACAACACAACTATAATCTATGTCATAGTCACCACCTAAAATAAAAGCAACTAGTTCATAGACCAATGTAGGGAACATGAAGGCACCAATGTGTAGAGCATCACCACCTTCACCAAATAAGAATATATATAATACTAAATCATTTAATTTTGAAAATAATTTTCTATAACTCACTATAGAATATGATCTTACTTAGTTGTGTGGCATAGGGGAGGATGTTTACATGTCCATATTGGAGGACATAGGCACTTAGGTATATGAGAAAGAAGAATAAAAAGAGTTTTTATTTTTCAAATAGGTGTATACTTTTAAAGTGTAAAATAATGTATTAATTATTATTCTAGTGGACATTCTCACACCTCTTGCATCAAAAATTTTAGACACATTAGTAGAAAAGGAAGAATGCACAAGCAAGATGACTATGATTTTTAAAGGAGCACAAGGTGTAGGGTCTTTGGGGGAACAAAAAAACATGAAATATGAATGAATACCATATAAACAATTGATATGTAAGATATGGACCCATATTTTTCCATTACTATCACTGAATGTTATAGAACATATGGGTTCCTCTATTGAAACTCAGTCAGTTGAGTAAGTTGAGTTACAAGTGGCTCAAGTGCAAGAATAAAAACCACAAGAGATGATATAGACCTAAAATAAGTTGAAAAATAATTTAGTTCCTTCATCTATAATAAAAGGCACCAATATGTAAGTGAAACACAGTTAAACCATCCCATTTTTAATGTAATTCATAGTCACTCTCATATCCATATTCTTCAAATCCTACACATAAGACACAAATGAGTACAAAACCATAATTTGAGAATCCAACCATACAAAAATATATCACAACATAAGATAAAGATAATAAGAATCAAATAGAGCAGTATAAGTATAAAAATGTGGTTATGAATAATTCAATGAAAGAGGATAGGAAGAAGTGGAAGGAAAAACTAGCACACAAGAGTATCAAAGAGGAGGAAGAAAATAAGAAAACATAATGAAGAAGATGCGAGGAATGAGAAAGAGTTATAAAATAAAGAGGTGAAAGTAGTGTATAAGTGGAAATATAAGGCTGATGTAGTATTCAAGGAAGATGGAGAAGATAAAAATAAATAAGACCTGTGAAATTAGGAGGAAGAAACACAGAATCATGTCCAAACTCAATCAGCCAAGGACTAGGTATAGGTAACTACCAGATCAAAGTCAAGATTAGAGTGAAAAAAGTAAGAAGAATTGATAGTATAGTAGGAAATAGAACCCATAAAAAATGTGGTATTAATTTAATCCAAACAATGATCTTCCACATCAAAATGTTTAAGGTCCACTCTAGAGGATGTGCAACAAGATGCTTCGTAGCATAGTCTAAAACTATCTATTCAATAGCTATGGGGTGTCCTTGAACCTTATATGAGATAGATAACCTTCTCAATTCACATTAAAAAAATAAATAATCACCTATGATGGCTACAACTTATACTTTATCCCTTGCAATAACAATGTAGGAATCATTACTTGGTGTTTCCTACTTTCCTCTAATAAAGCAAATTGAGGGAAGATTTTCATTCTAGGAGTATAACACACAAAAAGATTAAATATTATAATAAGAGGAATCACAAATGATGGAATAAAACATATACTTACACCATAGCCTAACAAAATAAGTGACATTGATGGATGACACCTACCCTGCATTGGTCACATAGGTCTTAGGTGACTGAGTCACGTCAAAAGAGAAAGAATTCATGACACTAATATTTATGCTAATAAAAGACTAGATTAATACACAAAATCTCTATCAGATTTGAATACAAGGCTAGGAATTTAAATCTAAAATATAGGATATCTATGAACTCTTAGATGAGTATGAGCAAGTTGTGGACAATCTTGCACATCGGGCTCTCTAGATTATTCAAACCATGTTGGATTAGAAATAAAAAATTAACACTACATTGAATGAAGTAAGACTATAGCTCGTTAATGTTGACAAACCCAAGGAAATAATGGTGGATGAAATGGTTACACCTACTTTAATGGATTATACAATGAAGGAGTTGTTGGACTCAAGAAACACAATAATGGTTTAGATGACCAAATGATAGAATGACATGATATAAATTACATTATTAGGAATCCAAATACAACAAAACATAAATCAAATGGAAGAGATCAAATAATAAATTCAAACAAAGTTTCATATATTAAGGCCACCAAATTTTTATATGAGGATGATGATATTTAGAACATAATGCAATATCGATCCCCTTTATGCAATAACATTTTTTTTCTGAATGAATATCTTGGTGATTGTAACATTTTTAAGTAGGACTTCTCCCATTTGGAAATTTTAATTAAAAAAATCATCAAGGAACCACAAATTTTTACACTTACCTAGTAATAATAAGAAATCCAACAAATTAAACCTACTAAAGATACATAATCGGTTATAAAAAATAATAAACACTATCAACATCAGTGACTATAGATGTGAACTATTCAAAAATAGTTCCAACACATACAATGGCATCTTCTATTTTAACATCTAAGACTTATCCAGTTGTATCTTCTGAAAAATAATATACTTCTCAGTATATGTCTCCACCTTCTACATAGTTATGATGCACACTAGTTTTTGAAAAAAATTGAAGCTTATCAATTTTTTATAAGGCAAGGATTTAAACATTAGGAACTAGGCTAGGAAGGTGGACAATTGTAAAGGGTGGCTTCCTAGTTATGCCAATCTATATAAATTTTTAAAGGGAATTATATTAGTACATTTCTTAGTTGAAAACTTGAAAGGCTAGATAATTAGTGTGAAAGAGGTGAAAAAAAATTCTTCCTTGAGTAATTAATACAAATAATTTTTCTATTCTAACCCCTTCTCTTAAGGAAACTCCATTAGCTCTAACATTCGACACATTTCATGTGACTTTGTCTTGAGACATGATAATGGTTTAAGTCTTGGAAAGTGGTAGTGGTAGAAGAGGGTTATGAAATAATTGAGTATAACAATTTGATAAGTGTGTGATCTATACTATATTATACTTTGTATATCTTTTTGGATGTATCTCACACCTAAATTCACATCAAGATTCTGAAGAATGTAAAGAGTCCCTCTTTTATTTGTAAGTGAAAGGATAGATTTTGAAGTGATAGAGCCTTGTAATCTTGATATATAGTGTTTGGTTTTATTTTGTAAGGATTTTAAAATATAGAGATCAAAATATAGATTAAATAATGGTTCTTGTTTATGTCTACACATGCTGCTTATAAAGTTGCATACTCTTTTCCTGTAATATGTTAATAATTATATTACTAGATGTTTTAGATAAATTAAGACAACAAATCATGTTTATTACTTTACACTTGTGCTCTTCATTTAAATTTAGTTATTTTTGTAGCTTCTTTAATCTCTTTTGTATTGTGCATCACACAAACAACCCAAATTGGCATGTTCTAATGGGTTTTCTAGGAACCTCTGACAACAATTGTTGATCAAATAAAATAATAGTTCTTAGAAATCATTGGTTCTTTATTGAATCAATTTGATGATTAGATAAATGAATAGTTTGAGGAGATCATTTATTCCCAACAACATGCATTTCATTGATTGGACATTTTAAGTATTGATAATAACTAAGTTAGTTCTTGACCAAAACCATTAAGTTGAATTAGCCAATGAGAGGTTGTTAATACCTAAATCAGTTATGGCATTTCCATGTATTAACACATCATAAGTAATGGTGTTTTTAGGTTTTAAAAATTTTAAAGTTATGGTGTTTATAAGTTTCAACACACTTCACAATACTTTTCATTTTCATACTATTTGTAGTTTCATGTATATTTCATTTCTAAATATTTTATGAGTTGGATATTTTGGTTTCTATAGTTTGAAGTTTTGAATTAAGCAAATTTTGAGTTGGTGTAGCCTTCACATTTAGTTAAGGTTTCACACTTTTTAAAATCCATCAATGAGGCATCCATGGAAAATAGATTAGTTACATACTACTACAAAATAACAATTTCATGACAAGTTACAAAATCTAAGGTATTTGTAGTTAAGGAAGCTAATTATCTTTAGATAAGACACTATATGGTGTAACTATAGTGGAGTGGTAAAAATAAACATGTGGAACCAAGTGGAAAAGATTATTAATGGTTTTATTCCTAAAACATTTATATAGACTTTAAGGCCACACAAAATGGATGGCCCACTTTTAAAATGATTAATATTTTAATTAATCAATGGTATAATTGACATAAAAATCCATCATTTCATTATTAAAGAGTTTTCAAATTTCAATATGAATAAATAATATTGCATAGACAAAAAATTTGAAAAATAGAAGAAAGAATGAGATGCAATCTCCAAACCAATTTATCTTTACCTATGACAATTATCAAATCTTCATGTATACTATTATGGAATTCGAGTGATTATCTCTTGTGTTTCCTCACTATTAAACTATGTAATATAAACTTAATAAAAAAAATCTTGAAAAGGAGGGAAAACACACTAGTTGTGAAGATATTCAACTTTTAGATAATTTATTGGCTATGAAAAATGCTAGTTTGCAACTTGAAATAATGAAACATGAGGTATTTCCATGTCTCAAAATAATTTTTAATATATTTAGGTATTTTCATATACAAAAGGGTATCATTCCATAAAATAAACAAAGGAATTTCATAGATTTCATATCAAAAATCACCTTCTAAGAATCCTATAGGATTCTTGTTCCTAATGTCATGTTTAATCATGTTATGGCCTTGGATTGGCTTAAAACACATAATATAAGAGAGGTATTGAAGTATTAATTTGAGAACCTTGACTATTAGACGGACAAAGAGGACATAAAAAAAAACACCTATTAGATTATTCAAAATTGGTACAAGATTTTGTAAAGCCCTAATGAATCAGATATTTGGAAAACAAATGACAATTCATGTGGACAATGTTTGGGTTCCTTTACTTTCTATAATTATTGATGATAAATAGTTTCCTACATTAGGATAATCTATATATTTAAATATAATTAGAGACTCATTTAGTTACAAAATAGGGATGAATTTTTCATGATGTCTTACTTGGGGGATGTTACGTGTGCCAAAATTGAGTTTCCTTGTTACCCCAAATGGACTCCTAATTCATAATAAACATTTCATATAACCTTATCCAAGTTTCACATTAATAATGTCTACTAGTGTATATATAATATTTAAAATTTATTTCAGACAAAAATCTATCAATCCATAAATGAAAATCCCATACCTTTCATTTCAAAAAAAGCATTAAGACAATTTCAAGTTTTGAAGCTTATTTTATGTATCCAACTTACGTAGTGATTAGGTTAGAGGGTTTAGTTGAAGTCCCATTATATATCCCTTATTATGTTCTAGACAAACTTGATGAATAATACACTACTTATCAAAGAGTATATTATATTGGGGTAAAATTAAATAATAATAAATAAAAACCTTACCCTCAAATCCATCTCAATATTGGTTGGAAAGAGTATAAGATATTTCCCAAATTATGTTAAGGTTTATCAAATAGAAAATCTTAAAATTTGGTCGATCATGATGTTAGGAGATGGGATCATGAGGGGAGATTAGGTATTTTTGAAATATATTTAAAGGAAATTTACCTACATCTTATCATCAACATCCACATCCATATGATTGGTTGTTTATTAATGCTATAGATAGTTCCAAAGTAGAAGAAATATGCAAATATCATGTGTTAGGGCATCACCAAAGACACCATTAAAGAGATAATAGAAAACCATAGAGGAGAGGCCAAACAAATTTACCCAAGAGGAATAAATATGAAGGACTATTCACATCCTTATAAGGCAAATTATATGTAAATTACCTGATTCACTGGGGCCAAAATTATTGCATCTTCCTCTTAAGGTAGAATCTTGTCCTATTATTGAAATTATTCATAAATATAGTCACATGACCACTATTTATGTTGAAACTAATGCATGTATGGTTGGTAAGATTCATATTAGTGTTATTGTAGTTGATTTGGACACTATTGATGAGCCCACATAATAAATTGAGTTGGTTCATGTTTGGACTACCAGTGATGGGTTTGAAGTTGTAGTAACCATTCTAGTTTGCTCTACCACCTATTTAATGGAATAACCTCAATTAATGTTCATATTTATTCCCACATTTTTGTTTTACCTACTTATACTATGAATATTGATTTACCAACTTATAATTTTCCTATGAATAATATACCTACAATTACCAAGGTTTATATTAGGCATAATATCTCTAAAACTAGAATTATTATAGTTAGTCTAGATTTAGTTTAACTTGGATCATCTCCTAAAGTTCCAATGAAATATTCCACTATTTACATGGATACTTTTTTTTATGGGTGTTTACCTCACCACCATCTTAATCAACAACAACCATTACTTCTTTGTCATTAGAATATTTTGCATGAGTAGCTAGCTCATCTATAGTTTATACCAATGAAATTATCATTATACCCAACTTATCAAAAGTTAGAGAGAAGTTTTTTCAAGACCAATATGTATAGAATAAAGGTAAGTAGATTTATTTTTACTCTTCCACCTTGACATCAATTAATTTCACTCCATTCTCACCCATTCCATCCTTATATTCAATGTATCATTGTACCCAACTCATCAAAAGATAGATAGAAGTTTGTTGAATCCCAAGATGTAAACAATAAATGTAAGTATATTTAGTTTTACTTTTCCACCCTTTCATCCATTAATGTCACTCCATTCTCACCCCTTCCATCCTTATATTCAATGTACCCTACTTGTACCATTTTTGTTCCCTTCACTATATTCACCTACCATTTTCCCCTCATCCACCTCATTTTTAGTTGTTATATCTTTTCAAGGATAAGATTAGATTGGGAAACTAGAAGTTTCATAAGTATACAAATAAGATTGGTTGATTACTGATGAACCCTAGATGAGGATTGAATTTAATAAGGCCACCAATACCATGAATAGGATAACTATGATAAAGGTAACCATGTCATGTATAACTCTAGTTTGGCATGAACCTAAATAGAATTTTTTTCTTTGACTAAGAATAGAAAGGCTAGAGGTAAAAAATACATGAATATAAGAATACCATTCTTATTTTATCTTATATTCTAGTGAAGTATAAACCACCATGGTCAAAGGGATAGAATAAGATCTTACAAGACTTAGAACTCAAATGAAGGCCTCAGTATGATAGGGACTTACTCAAAAATTATAAGAATCCCTTAGATCATTGCATAATTATAAATATGAACCTTGGAAGCAATAATACAAAGTGAGCCATTGATTTAAAATTTTAAATCATATTTTATAATAATAATTCAAATAAGGTATAGGATAAAATATTTGACAAAGGTGATTGAGTAATATTCTTATCCACATCTGAATATTATGACCATTGAAGATGCAAGCTTGTGTTTAAACCTAAATATAGAATATGGGTATGGTTATCTATGGTTAATGGGATCAAATTAAATTTTACACAAAGGTGGTGAATTAACCTAACAATCATGTCAATTAATATAAAACTTAGACAAATAGTATTATAAATTTATACAACTGAGATTACTAAAAATATTAAATTACATCTATTGATAGACATTGTAATGAATTGCAAAAAAAATTATACTTAACTATTTTACTATGCACATACACATATGATATAAAATATTTTAGATGTGTAATATAATATTATACTATAACAAACATCAGATTCTATAAATATTTTTTCTATGGTCACATATGATTGCATCAGATATGGATATTTACATCATCACAGGTGTCTAAACATACCACGGGTTTCTTATATAAAACATTGATTGGATATAGATGAAACCAACCAAATCATTCTAGGTTTTATATCACATTTATTTTGATGTCTTAAAATCATGCACATAAGTTGTTTTTCTTTTTTAAATTATCAAAACCTATCTCTTTACTCTTGGAGTGATTTTGGGACAAATGGATGAGTGGCCTCATAATGTCAAGTTTCCCAAAAAACCATTATATAAAGGGTAATACATAAATATATAATACTCCAAATAATGTCTCAAACTTATATATTTCTCCCCTATGTGTTGGCATGTGTGTGCCCAATGATACAATTTGTGGGTAGTGACGCCTATCTTATAAATTGGAAAATATGGATCATGGGTTACTCTATGAATTATTTGTACCTATGGAAATTGTTGACCTATGATAGATATGTAAATTTATATAAATAGGGTAGGTATACTAATTTTAATTCATGATTGAGTGCTTATTTTTATATTTTTTAATGAGTTATATATGATTTCTAGGTGTTTCTAGGTTTTTTCTATGTGGTGAATAAATGAAGGTTGATATTTTATATATACCAATCCATTTTGTAAATATATCAAAATAAATCACATATTTATACCTTTAGGATACATTTATTTATAAATTTTGGATGACTTTCAGTCACTAAACACTTTGTAGGAAAAGTGCACACTTGCATCAACACAAGTGTCTGCCTGGGACATATGTGTCAAATGAGCTAGAAAATAGGTACACACCCAAAACTAATAGTGAACAAATATAAATAAGTTTTTTTATATTTTTCCACATTATATAATATATATTCATCATAATAATAATGTTCATAGTAAGAGTTAATCAATTT
Source organism: Torreya grandis (assembly GCA_037957365.1). NCBI lineage: Eukaryota > Viridiplantae > Streptophyta > Pinopsida > Cupressales > Taxaceae > Torreya > Torreya grandis. Next base: position 2,614,783 of record JARHVA010002248.1, read on the forward strand.
AGGCACAAAGAGATAGTGAATGTATGCCTTTTGGCAGTGGGTAGGTCTAGAACTAAAAAGTACAACAATGATAGGTATTTTCAAAGTGCATAAGATTGAGGTAGTATATAAATAATATTTTTATATACACATTCACCCCTTTAATTTAGTAATGAAATTTCTAGTTCTAAAGAAAGAAGTGCACACCTGGGTGTGTATAACACACCTTGTCTTTGCATCAACCGAACTCGAGTGCTTTGCTGGTGATTTACTTGAAACCAAGAGAATGTTATACTATATAATCAATGTATGAAATATATTTTATAAATAATTTAAAATTATTGAAATTAGGAAAATCAAGGTTAGGATTACACCTATGTGTCTATGGAACCATCTTTCCTTTTTGCAATTTGATGTGAAAGGATGGCTCATGAAGCTTAAAACTAAGATAATGATAATTATGAACCTAAAATTTCAAACACACACACACACACAAAGAGAGAGAGAGAGAGAGAGAGAGAGAGAGAGAGAGAGAGAGAGAGAGAGAGAGAGAGAGAGAGAGAGAGAGAGAGAGAGAGAGAGAGAGAGAGAGAGAGAGAGAGAGAGAGAGAGAGAGAGAAGGACACATGCCCCCAACCTTAGTTTAAAGGTGATTTAGAACATGGCCATTGAAATTGTTTCATTTCAATCTTGCAACCTAAATATTTTCATGATCTAGTGAGTGTGAGTGATTTATTCAAATTATATATATATATATATATATATATATATATATATATATATAATATATATATAATATATATATATATATATATATATATATATATATATATTATATATATATATATATATATATATATATATATATATATGAAGGGTGGATGATTAAATCAAATACAACCTATAATTCTAGTAAATTTAGATGATTTAATCAAATCTAACTTATAAATTTGGTAAGACTGAGTGATTTAATCAACTCAATATTTCAAAGGTGAACTAGCTACTATAGTATATTAGCTTGATAACATTCCATAATAGTCTATCCTGGGTATGATAACATTCCATAATATTATTTAAAATCCACAAATTGACTTGGTTTTATAATTTAGGTTCCCTTTTAATGGCATATGCACCTCATATATTTATCGATATGAAATATGGGTATTATAATAGTACCAATGTATTGAATATTACCACAAATATGTATTTAAATCATATAACTATGAAATTTAGTGATTTTGAAATTAGTGTAAGTGTGAATGACATGTTTCTATGACATGACCCCAATAAATCTAGGAAATCTAATAATTAGTATAAATGTGGATAACATGTTTCCATAACATGCCCCCACTATAATCTATAGATTTTTAGTACCAAATAAGTGTGGAGGTCATGCTTTTTTACATGCCCCATTATAATTTGGAACTATGAAAATTTAGAAGTCATGCCTCTATGACATGCCCCCAAGTTTTAAAAGAGAGGAAATAGAACCTAGTAGTTATCTTACCTCAAAAAGATTAGATAATTGTATAAGTTGTGTATGGATCATGTACCATATAAGATTAACATGTCTAGGTAGATATAGTATTCTCACATGAAATATGAAGATCAAATAAATTCGTAAGATGCATGATGTAGATCATAAAAGTGTATAGAGATTAATAGAAAAATCTCAATAAGAAATCAAGTACACACAAAAGATAACACAAAATCAAATAAAAATAAAATGGTATAAGGGAACCTCATACAAGGCAGATGTTTAAATTCACACAATCAAAAGGGATGACATATTCAAATATCCAATCAACATAGAATGACATATTCAAGTGTAAAATAAACATATAATGGCATAAGGGACAAAAAGAAATTAAAATATTTAAATGTTCCACAATCAATAAAATACACTCAATGAAGTGAAAAATGAAATAATGGTATGTAGGAAATGAACATGAACATAACATACTAGTTTATAAACATATGTATTTGTAAAACCTTAAGTACATATCATATGAATTACACTGTGAAAGGTATAAACATGGATATATGAATGTGTAAGTATATAATCCCAAACATGATAATGGAAAGTGATCAAATAATAATATAAATTGGTTTTATCATAAGAAAATAAGTAGATTCACCCAATGTACTTATGATGTGAGTGGAGGGAAGATCCAACATCTGTATGCGCATATATCATGTATATAGGTATGCCTTTATCACACTAAAATTAATTTTGAAACACATGTGTATATAGGAGATTAATTATATTATATATACTAACATAGAGAAAAAAACATATGTATTAGAATTAGTAAAAATAACATGATAATTTTTTGATATTTTTTAATTTTTTGAATTTTTGAATTTTTTGGAATATCTAAAAAATTTGAAGTATATCCAATTATCCCATCTAAGTTATTCTAATTTATAAGTACTCTAAAAATTATATATGGAATATAAAACTAGTGGTATTATCAAGGAACATGTATAAGTGTAATATATAGTGCTAAAAGATCTGTGATGCTCTACATATGTGTCATGGGACTCTAAGATATCAAAGAGGTAATATAAGTATTATGGATTTGTGGAAACCATTGTTTTATGGGTTTTATTTTATTTTAAGTATAATTAATAGGAAAATATTTAGATAATTTGGATAATTGAATATGTTGCATAGTAGTAGATGAGGATTCCATAAAATCTCCTATGTTTTATTCACATTCATAACAATAGAGTAGTCACAGCTCCTAGAATTCCATATGAAAATCCAATTGATTAAAATAAGTTCATTCCAAGACAGCTAATTATAAAACCTAATAAATTTAATACTCCATAAATGGGTAAGAAATATATAATTCCCCTTAATAGGTGGTCCATACTGGAGAGACCATTGCATCAAAGATACACCATGTATCTCTGATGTAGTGGTCTCTCAAGTATGGACCACCTATAAATGGAAATTTTATGTTGATTAACCATTTATGGAGTATTAAATTTATTTGGTTTTATAATTATCTATATTATAATTTACTTCTTTTATTCAATTAGATGTTCATATAGAATTATAGGAACTCTAAATACTTTGTTAGTATGAATAAACATAATTTATGTATCCTAGGTCATCATAATAGCATATAAAATAATCCATTGTATGGTATAATTGAGAATGTATTTACCACATGTGATGGTCCAACCTATAAAGGTATGTCAATCTCACCAAGAACCTATTAGATGTCCTAATGAATGTTTTGACCATTTTGGTTGAAGGTCTCAAGACATTGTACTTATATCAAAAATTTATTGGTAATGTCATGTTGAAATTTTTTTAAATATCACTCTTATCAATAATTATATTATGAATATTTTTGTTATCAATAAGGTATTCACAAATAAATTTATGATTCATCATCTATATTCTCACTATCATCAAAACTAATATATGGTCTCTAAACCATATGAGTTATACGTCATGTATAGCTAATAATAATCCCATTTAATGTGTTCCCATAATGTGGTAGAGGATGATGTGAATTATATTCCATTTTCACATTTTTATTCTTATAAGAATGATATTCTAATGCATCATTAAACATCTTTTAGTTTTTATGGTCATCAGGTTGTGGCCCTAAATCCTTGAGAGGATCATCAAATGTAAGCTATTGGTTATCGATAAGGTCTTATATATCATGATTTAAGGTATAACATTGGTTATTATAATTCCCAAATCCCATTTTATATTCACCATAATCATTAGTGTCATATCCATGAGGTATATGTCTACTCATATCAACCTTTATGAGAAGAGGGAGAGATATAAGATGATAGTCTAACATATTGTTAAGTAGTGAAGTTGGAGACTAAGATAATCATGTTAGTTATCTCCTTGGTGCATTGGATAATATAAGCCAATTATGTTTTTATGATACTCTATTAATAGTTTTAGTTTATTATTTTTGAGGTTTTGTAGGATTTACCTATAGTTTTGTTTGAAATGAAACTTGGTATTTTTATGTAGTTAGTGTGTTTGTTACATACTTAATATTATTTAAGGAAATAAGTTTTAATTCATGATCTCTAAAAATATGGAATAATCCATCAAAATTTTTGAAATTTTTATAAATAATGGACTCATGTAATGGGGAAATAAAAATTTTATTCAAGATGTCTTGAATCTCATTATTTACCATGTTGTTTGTCATTTTGAACAACATTATCTTATACCTTAAGACATATTCATTCATAGGCTCATTGGTTCCCTATTTTATTTTTTTAGTTTGGGAATATGATAAATTATTTTTAACATTGATAGATAATTTCTCAAAAAAATTAGCTAAAATATCTTTGAATACTTTTATTGATTAGATTGTAAATCATAGAACCACCTTAGAGCATAGTCCTTGAGGATTCTTTGAAATAATTTATTCGAATGTTTATCATTGGAGGAATAATCAAGGCATGACACATAAAAATATTAAATATGTTGTTCAATATCACCTTTGTCATCATAAAATGTGAACTTATGTCCAAAAAAATGATGCAGTGAAAATATATCCTAGGTATAAGAGGGTTATGCAACGCCTCTTATGGATCAATAACATAAGGTCACTTCATAGAATTTTTATTAATATTAGTAACCTTAGATTTTAAAAATTTAATAGTTTGTAAAATATATTTCACATGTTGATCACTAATTTTTTTAATTTAATAAGCCACCAAAGGAGGTGTAGCCATAGTTTGAAGTGATATAGGCATTGAACCTAGTAACTAGGTTGAAGTGCCAATGTTTCCCATGAAGGATGCAGCAATAGTAATATTTTTTTAGGGAAAAACAATTTAAAAACATAATTTATGCCCACATTAGATGTAACAAGTGATGATGTGCTCAAGGAGAGGGTGGTTGGTATGAAATCAATTGTAGTTCCACCTAAGGATTTACCATCACTAGGGGATGATGCCTTAGCCTTGGCATGTTTACATATAAAAATGCATCCATTAAGTCCATGTTTTTATTGAGATGAGCTACTAATGCTTATTTATATTTCATTTTAAAATGTTTTTTAATTATAATTTTTCATTGCTATAAATAAAAAATTGATAATTTGGAGTAGTAATTTTATAGAAATTAGAAAAATAGGAAAAATGTTAGGCCATATAGGGATTTGAGATCAAACATCAAGTTCACAAAAATTTTAACCCTAGATTTATCTAAATTTAAATTTTAACCCTAGATTTATTATGTGTGTGGTTATTTATGGTTAAGGGTATTATATTATATTTTACATAAAGGTGGTGAACTAACCTAATAAGTAGGCCAATTAATATAAAATGAAGACAAATAGTATCTAAATTTATACAACTAAGATTGTTAAAAATATTAAAGTATAGATATTGATATATATATATTTCAATGAATTTTTAATAAATGATAATTAATTAGTTTATTGTGCACATGTAGGTATAATATATAACTAGATATAAGTGGAATGGAAGATGATCATAAAACAATCATCTAATTCTAGACATATTATTTTCGTGGCCTCAGACACTTGCAATAAATTTGGCTAGTTGCATACATATAAGTTTTTAACCATGTTGTAGGTGTCCTAAATGTAATGTTAGCTAGATACATATGTGACCAACTTGATACTTTTAGGAATTAGGTCACATTTCTTCTACTGTATTTAGATTATATGCACTTGTTGTCACTCTTTTTCAAATGATCAAAGCCTAGCTCTTCATCCTTGGACTATTTGTGGAAAAAATGGGTCAATGGGTTCATGGTGTTGAGTTTCCCCAAGTAATTATCTATGAAAGGGGATATATTATATATATAATAATCCAAATAGGTATTCATACTTATTTATTTATCCCCTACATGTTGTCTTGTGTTTTCACAAGGGTGCAATGAGTGATAATAAAAACATGCAGTGACCTAGCTTATAATAAGGCAAATATGGTTAATGGGATTATTTTTGAATGCCTTATATATTTTAAATACTTATCTTATGATTGATATGAAATTGGAAAAAATAGGGTATGTTTTCTCACTTTAATTCTTAATTGAGTTATTCTTATTATATGCCCTTGTGAATTGTATATGATTTTGAGGTGTTTGTAGGTTATTTCTAGGTGAGGAATGAATGAGGGTTGATCATGTATATATAACAATCCCTATTGGAAATATATCACACTAAATCACTTATATTTACTTTTAAGATACATTTATTTTTCAAATATGTATGACTTTTAGGCATTGGACACTTTGTAGGAAAATTAGGCACTTATGTCGATATAGGTGTCTATGTAAGATGCAAATGTCCCAAGAACTAAAAATAAGTATAGGTCAAGAATTGGTATTGAAGGATAATAATCATGTTTATATATTTTTACATAGTATATAAGGTGGAGTAGTTATAATAATAATGGTTATACTAAGAGATAATCAATTTAGGCACAAAGAGATAATGAATATGGGCCTTGCGATAGTAGGCAAGTCTACAAATAAAAGGTCCAATCATGATAGGTATTTTCAAAGTGTAAAATAGTAAGTTACTATATAAATTAAATTTAATTATCTACAAATTGGCTCAAATTTTGTTAGCATGATGAGATTTACTAGATTAGGATAGAGAGATGGATACTATAGGAGCAAGTATAGCAGTGGTAGATGATAAGATTTTATAATTATTACATGAAGATAGAATTAAACTCTTGTTTTCATATGATAGACGTAAAATTATTATGCTATGGATATTTAATCCTCAATTATAAATTTTCATGAGGTATTTCATGAATAGAGATATAGAAGCTAGGGATGGTGGTAATGATAAGGTATTTGAGATAATATATAATTCCAAAGATAAGATTGAAAGGTTATCTAAAATGAGGGAAATTAGAGGATATACATTAAAAACACATGTAATATTTATAATCCATACATTGACATTACTTAGAATGCCCATCATGTCACTAGATAAGATCAAAAATGAATTTAATGTATGAAAAATGAGGTTTGAAAAACCTCACCATCAACCTCATCCTCAATATCAATTAAAAAATATAATCCTAAAACTAATTACACTAATAATCAATCCCCTAGTTCTCAAGTGTAACTTAGACAACTTGTTACATGAGCTCTAGTTGAAATGATTGTTAAAATTGAGATTGGTTGAAGACTATTAGTTTATTGTGTTTTCAAACTAATTTCTAAGAAGTTAATTGGTGGGTATAATCCACATAAAAATCAATGCTTAGAATATATAAACCTTATCATGAAACCATATTTATATGTTTTATACATATAATATTACATTAAAAATAATACTCTACTATTTTTTCTATTACTAAAAGGACAATTTTTTTTAAGTTTATGAATAGACCGAGTTTCACTAGATAATATGAGTAAAGTTGTGAAAATAAATTAATGAGATATATATTAATATTTGATCTTTTATCACTATATTTATCATGAAATTATGTACACATTCGATCCCAATATGGTCTTAAGTTAAGGGGAGTTTATGAGACTTTGACTAATGGTATTCATAAATCATCAGTTTCTGATAGAAGTCAATTTATCAATCAAATAAATGAATTATTATAAGAACGTATTGGATATTGAAAAAATATAATTTGGTGATCAGAAATTATAAACCAAGAACTAAGTTAGTGTTTGACCAACACCATTTTAATGTAATTAGTTGATGGAATTTTATAAAGAACTAAGTTAGTTTGTGATAGATGACATATTGTTAACTCATCAATACAAAGTAATATTAAGAATTTAATTTAAATTTTAAATGTTATAGACCAATAATATATGCATATATGATACACCATCTATAGTTAAGGAGTTATTTATGAAAGTATAAATTCATTTATAAGTTGATCACCTTTTGATTATAGTGTGAAAATTTGGCTATGTTAAGGATCAAGTACTAATGCTTATAATATATATAGGTGATAATAATTATATACATTTAGTCATTTTGAATTTAATAAACCCCATCCTTACTAGTTGTATAATCTAGGTGCTAATGGTTATAATAGATCTAGGTGTTAATATTGATATATATATTCAACCATTTCACATTTAATAAACCATGTTCTTACTCGTGAAATAATAGGCAAAATTATTTTGGACTACTTGGCATCATAATTTTTGGTAGATTTGATTTCTTTAAAAATCCAAAACTAATTAAATCAAATTATAATTGTTTTTTTGACTATTTATGGCACATGATATGTAGTCTTGGTCTGAATAATTTTAAGTATGTTACTTCAAATTTACAAGGAATAATGTCATTTCATATTTTAAGTGAGCTCAAAAAATTATTTTGTTTGTGATAAAGTAAATGAATGTGAATAAAAATTTGAATGTGAAAGCATAATAATATAGAGTGAAAATAGTTTAAATAGTGAGAAACTCAAAATAGTATGAAAATGTGATACTATACCAAAAATTAAAATTGTGATATAATATTCTAAAAAGTGAAATTATCAAAATCACACACATTATTCAAAATAATAGATTATGTTTTTTGAATTAAATATGAAGGAAAACACATATTATTCATCAAAAATAGTTTTAGTATGTCACTTAGAATTTCCTTCAAAGATATAGTAGATCTAGGTGAAAATACTGATAGCTAATGCACCAAAGTCATCATTAAATAGTTACCAAAGTCCACATTTTTGATATTACATTTATGAACCATTTTAAAAAGTGAATATCTAAAATTCCATATTTTTGTTGAATTTATTGCAATACAAACATGAATATTTGGCTAGTGTTTTGGAGTTTTTGGTTTTAGAGCTTTCTTGAAGTCTATTTGAAATCATTGTTACATGTATGTTGTGTATTTTGAATTATAGTATATTGAAAATGCATGCAATGGTTATTTTACTTCTAAAACCTTATATTATTTTTATTTCATTTTAATATGTTATAATTTTATTATTATTACTCTCAAATTAGTTTTTCCTTATAACATTGTGCTTTGAAAACCATAACCTAGAGAACTAAATATGAATATTTCTAATATATCAATTAATTATATTGAAATGATGATGTTACATACCTAGGTTTAAAAAACAAGAATCTTGGTAAATAACAATATCATGTCTTGAATTCAGGCCTTACTAAAAACATTACCTAAATTCTCCTTTCAAGATATTTGTCCATTTAAATAACAAGGCATATTAGATTAATGATCTATGGACTATAATCATAAAAATGAACCATGATAATTACTTATATAAATGACATACCTTTCATGCAAAAAATAAACACTAATTTCAAAATATAAAATTGATTTTAATATATTTATAAGATGTATTCTGGTGTTTATTGATAATTAGTTTGAAGTTATAATGAATGAAATATCCATGAAAAAGCCTTAGTCAGTAACTCATTTAAAATATTTGATGTGTTCTTTACATGGATATGACTCCTTTAATAAAAAAATAATTAATATCCCCCAAAATAATTATTAAAATAATAATTGGGCACTCAAGAGGGCCAAAACCCTTGTTAAAATAATAACTTAATTGAAGAATAAAATTATGGATTGGGATCAGATACAGGCCATAGTCACTATTGTTACCTATCTATTCAAGGCACATGGATAGGGAGCATCCCATAGAGTATTTTTGAGGATAAAAGGAAAAAATAGAAGAATAAATGCATGTTAATACTGATAGTGATATCATTAATAGTTGGATAAATATTACATATGAGTAAAATTTAACCAAAAAACATTAAGAGCCTCAAATTTCCATGCAAGGATGTGGTCTAACATTAATAACACTTGTAATTATATTCCTCAAATTCAAAGATAAAACACTATTAGTAGCCTCAGTTTGATTGATTTTAATAACATTTATGTCCTTTAAAACACTATATTAAATGATACTACATTTTAGTAAAAAGTGTTTCATCGATTATATAATTTCTTCTAAATCTTCTCAGGGACTACCTTCATCCAAAAATTAGACATGCATTACAACAGTCTCATTTTATAAAATGATAGATCACAAACATCTATGGTCCAAGATACCAAATAAGTTTTAATGTGAAATACCTCATACTTGAGTTTTTTCCGATGTGAAATATGTGTTGAAAACCATAGATGGATTGGTTTATAAAATTATTTATTAATTTTTTCTAACTATACTATTTCATAGTGATCTCCACAAAAAACCTTAGTTGGGAACTAAATATGGACAAAACCTTTTTTAAAATAATAACCTATTTGTAAAATTAATACATGCCTCATTTTATCTTGATACATATCTCTTAATGGCACATGTATGGGGAGTAACACAGCTAGAAAAGTTTGAAAGATGGAAGGAAAAAATAGAAGTAATATGAAAGGAAAATAGGATGATCAATAACCATGTTATCAATATGGGAAATGGTTCTAATTTTTTTTATTATGTCAATTACACACTATTTGCACTTGGTTTGATTCATCTTTGTTAAAAAACCTAGTCTAATATAAAAATAAAGTAATTCAACATAACATGTAAAGATTTTTATTTATAGTGAAAATAAGATGAGTATATTTTTTTATAGTAGTATCCCTACCATGTTTCTCATGTAGAGTGTACAACCATACAATATAAGATTCACATGAATGTCAAGATTTACTTAGTGCATACAAGATGATTTCTAACCATGTTGTTACTCTAGACAAAAAATTTAAGCTATAGTGTTAATAGGAGGAGAAGAATTATTTTTACTAGTATCCCTACCATGGTTCTCCTTTAGAGTGGGAAACCACCCATTATAAGATACACATGAATCTCATGATTTACTTAGCACATAATTAGGATGAGTACTAACCATCTGGTTACTATGGGAAATGGTTCTCATTTAGTTTTGAACATGCCAATGACACTTTGTTTACACTTGGTTGGATTCATTTTTGTTAGGAAAACTAGTCTAATAGAACAACAAATTAATTCAATATAACATGTAAATATTTTTAGTTATAGTGAAAATAATATGAGTAGTTTTATTTCTAGTTGTATCACTACCATGGTTCTCATTTAGAGTGGTAAGTTACCCACTCTAAGATTCACATGAATATCTTTATTTAATTAGTGTATATAAGATGAGTTATTACCATGTTGTTACTTTGGGAAATGGTTTACTTTTTTTCAACATGTCAATGCCACAATATTTAGACTTGGCTTAATTATTTTTTTTAGAAAACATAGTCTGATAGAATAAAAAATTAATTTAACATAACATGTAAATAGTTTTAGTTATAGTGCAAATAGGATGAATATAATTATTTCTACTAGTATCTCTACCATGTTTCTCATTTAGATTGGGAGACCTCTTAATCTAATATTCACATGAATCTAAGGATCTATTTAGTGCATATAAGATAAGTACTAACATTTTTGTTTTTCTAAGAAAAAAATTTCATTTATAGTGTTAATAGGATGAGTAACATTTTATTTAATAGTATCCTTACCATGGTTCTCATTTAAAGTGGGAAACCACCCACTCTAAGATTCATATGAATCTTAGGATTTTTTTAGTGCATATAGGATGATTATTAACCATGGTTTCACTCTTGGAAAAGTTATTCATTTATAATGAAAATAAAATGAGTAACATTTTTATATTAGTATCCCTACTATGGTTCTCATTTATAAATGACAAATGCCAACTCTAATATTAACACGAATCGCATGATTTATTTATTTCATATATAATGACTATTGATCATGTTATTACTTTGGGAAATGTTCTTCAATTATAGTGTAATATGATGCGTATCATTATTTTTACTGGTATCCCTACCATAGTTCTCATCTTGAGTGGGAAACTACCCACTATAAGATTCACATGAATATGGGGATTTATTTAGTGCATATAGTAAAATTACTAACCATGTTGTTAATCTAGGTAATGGTTCTCATTTTTAAAAAATTTCCAATGACAATGTTCTCACTTGGTTGGATTCATTTTTTTAATAAAACATAGTCTGATAGAACAAAAAAATAATTCAACATGACATGTAAAGCTTATCAGTTATAGTGAAAATAGGATGAGTATCAGATCTCATCCATTATGATATTTGAGTGTCCTAACAACAAAATAAATGAATCAAATATTCTGACAAGGTAAAATAAAAATTTCATTGATATTTGAAATAACATTTTTTGAAATATATATAAAGAGTTCATTCAGATGAAAATGGTGTGAACATAAATAAAAAATATATATTAATCATTATATTTTGTATCTCTTCTGTTGAATCATAAAAACTTTATGAATTTCAAATAAGGAAGCAAACAAAGAACCTAGTTTTTGGTAAGAGTGAAACAAAGAAGCAAGAAAATATTAAAGTAATTATTGTTATATATAATTATATAGGTACTTATCCTCACATATAAATATTTAAATATTGAAAATAAAGAAAAATATAAATAAGTTAAAAATATTTAGTGTGTGAATTTATTATTAATACATGGGTAAAATATAAAATGGTTGTATAAATTTGTAATAAAATAGATAGAATAGTGGAAAACACATAAGAGATAAGTTATATATATTAATTAATTGCATTATAAAGATAAATTAGTAACCCAATTGTTTGAAATATATAAGGCTTAAAGATAATCTTTTTGTAAAACACCTATGATGGAAAAAGTTGTAGACAATGAATTATATGTTTAATTTATCAATATAATTATTTAAACCTTGGTTTATCTTATTAGAATCTCATGATTTTGTTCCTTTGATTTATTGAATTTTAGTAATGGTGGTGCAACACACTGCTCCTAGTCATGCCCTTTATTTTACATTAAATTTAATTTTGTAATATTGTTCGGGCCTTCATTCATATAATAAATTTATCACCTTGTTCTTGAGCATCACCTCGATCATGTTCATGTCCCTACTCATATATTAAATTTATCACCATGCTCATATGAATCCCCATAGTAATTCCTTTTGAAATTCTTACCCTCACTCTTCCCTTGGGAAAAATTAAAAACCAAACCCTAAATACTTGTTTAAATTTTTTTTTGTAGTGTCTCATTAATAAATTTCACTCGATTCAAAATGTGGAAATTTAAAAAATTCAATGTGTCATCATAAATTTTCATTCCCTCTCAAATTAAAATATGAAATTTTCAAATTTGAAATAGTTAGTCATAAGATGGATGGGTTGCGTTTAAATATGTGGTTGGAAAATATTAAGGTGCAATTTTCATATTACAAAGAGGATATATTTTCATAATTTTAAATGTTTTATGGTACATAATTTTGAAAATTTAAATATGTCCAAATAGTTAATAAATATTTCAAAAAAAAAATTGATGAGATGTGGGTGAGTTGGTAAAGTGACTTGGTTATTATAATCACCACTCAGGTTTAAATCTCACTATGGTATTCTTTGGTCAGTTGTGGCTAATCATTGGTATTCTTGAGTGATTTTTGGTTGATCATTGGTATTCTTGAGCTGATTGTGGCCATGTATGGTATTCTCAAGCTAGTTATGGCCATTCATTGGTATTCTCAGGTGAATTATGACTGTTGTTGGTAAATATTATACTTGTGATATATGATCACTTGGGGATATGGGCCCCCTATTGTGTCCTAGACTAGTTGGATCTCCGATCAAAAAGTGAAGTACTTATATATATATATATATATATATATATATATATATATATAACAAATTTTTATTAATAATACTTTATACTACTTATGTATCAATATTATTAGAGTAAACATTCCATTATTAATATTATTTTAATTAAACTTAACTTTACTATAGACTTACCTTAAAATAAGATTATGATTATTACAATCTTAAATTAAATTGACTGAATTTTAAGTAAATTAATATTATAAAATTAAATATATGTATACTATTATTATAGGATTACAAATTTATTGTAAACTATAAAATAATATTAAAAAGCTAGAATTATATAATATTTAATATAAAACTATATCATAATATTTTATATTGAATGCTATAATTAAATATATAGAATTAATATTACAAGCTTACACTATTGTAAACTATAAGATTATTTTGAGTAGAATACTATGTAAACTGTTAACTATATTATTTATATTAATTAAATCTCTAATGTTGATTATATTAAATAAATGAAAAATATTATGTAAACTATTAATGACTAACAATTACATAACCAATGGTATCTTGTCACATGTTATGATATTTTGGCATTACATTTGTTAGTAAATTGGAAAAAATGTGATCTTGCATCTCATTGTGCTGCTAAATCTACATGGGTGTTGAATTCTTTAGGGATGAGAGGTTAGAAAAGCATGTCATGCATCATGATTTTTCTACTTTGTGAATTTGCATTTACTAGCAAGGTTTGGTTGGGAAATTATCACTACGAGGATGTGAGCCAATCACATCACCATGTGGCTGATTTTTACAATATGCAAAATAATTGCATCTCCCCACATGGAAAATTGTGAGTTGTTGTGATGACAAAAATAAATAACATCTCTCCATGTAGCTAATTATTGTTCATTATAATATTACACTTATTTTACATTTTGATGTAGAATGTCATCATAATTATCAATTATATGAAAAATGAATTCATCTTAATAATTATCTTTTAGAATGGGTGATGACCCACTGTAAATGAGAAACTAATAAATCTTATTTTCACTATTATTTGAAAATATTTACATTCTAAATTAATATGTTGAACCATTTAACATATAGTAACAATAAGTAGGTAACTCATTATTTTTATCCATGACATCTACCCTAAGAATTATCACTTAGATTGGGTAGTCACACATGTCATGTGAGAACATAATAATCTTATTTTAACTATTATTTTAAAATATTTACATGTTAATAATATGTTGAACCATTTAATATAGAATAACAATAAGAAAGTAGATTTTCCTTTCTTTACCAAGACCTCCATCATGATAATTAGCTTTGAGAATAGGTGACCACCCCCTTCAAATTTAATGATAAATTAATAATCCTATTTTCACTCTTATTATTGGAAAATATTTAAATTTTAATGATATCATTATTTCTATTCAACATAGAGTAACAATAAGTAGGTAACACATCCTTTTTAGTCCAGGTCGATCCTGAGAATTAACTATAAGAGTTGGCAACTATCCATTGTAAATGAGAAACTACTAATCCTATTTTCACTATTATTATTTGAAAATATTTACATCGTAATAATATGTTGAAACATTTAATATATTGTAACCAAAATCAGGTAACTCATCCTTCTTTTGTTAGGTCCATCTAGTGGGAATAATTTAGCTCTTAAAGTTGGCAACCACACATTATAAATGATAAAATACTAATCCTATTTTCACTATTATTATTTGAAAATATTTACATGTTTATAATATTTTCAACCATTTAATAAAATAGAATAACAAAAAGAAGCTAAAGTGTTATTTTTTCTCTAGGTCCATGATTATTGAGAATAATTTAGCTCTTAGAGTGGGAAATTAATGTTAATTTATGCCTTGCGTTGAATATTATATTTTTTCATCAAAAATATACCCATTCAACCTTTTATAATTCATATATGACATAAGTTATATTACCTTGTTACTACATATTAGGTCATTTGCTTCAAAATTTCTTCCTTGAGGATCTTGCATTAACTAATGCATTGAAAACTTATTTAGACACAATATAACCATACTAAAAAAAATTAGGTCTCAATCTTGGAATAATTAAAATATTGTTTAATTATTTTTTCAGCCATATTGATTCTCATACCAATTTTTGACACGTCATTTTTGCATTATAATAAATAAATGTCTAATTAATCTAGGCCAAGTCTAGGTTACATAAATATCTTAAATAGTTATAATATTCAATTATTCAAAAATTAATTTTTCTATCTTTAATAAACATGACCATGACCTTCAACCTTCCTTTTAATTTGATAAATTTTATTTGACACATGTATATTTATATTTTTTATCATCATAAGAATGGCATGTTTATTTGTAATCTATAACTTTCAATTAATAGATCAAAAATAAAGTTATAGTAGATAGTATAAGACTTACCATAGGTGAAAATAAACTTATTTTTAGTATCCATATAATTATCATTATTTAAAGGGTTTTAATTTTCAAATTATACTATAAAACTTTATGTTTAAAATATTCTCATTTGTTGATGAAAATGGTCTAGTTCTAGTATTTCAAATACTCTAAAACATCGATTTTTTTTGTTACTTTTCCTTTTTTTACCCATCCCTTATGTATTTTCCATGTCAAAAATTTCGTGTGAATGAGTGTGATAGTGCCAAATATTATCACCTTATTGTTTTTTATAATTGGAATGATTTTAGCATAAATAAGTTTTGAGACCACAAAAAATGGGAGTGTTATGAGAGCACAAAAGGTTAAAATTTTGAAGAGAGATAACACTCTGTGAACTAAAATTATGAAGGATTCATCAAGTCAATTTGTGAAGTGCTTAGAAAGTTAATTTTTTGTGATAAATTCATGACTGTGAAGAAATATTTGAATATAAAATCATCATAGACTGGAGTGTAAATAGTTTTAAGATAGTTCATAACTAAAAATAGTTTAAAAGCACAATACTTTAGTATATTTTCAAACTATGAGTTATGAAGTGTTTAAAAAATAGTAAGGAACAAAAAAGTGCAAGATAAATAATAAAACATCAATGCAATTTAAATATATTTTCAATAGAACCAAAATAGAAAAGTCACAATCTCAAATCTCCATTATGAGAACAATTACATAGACTCAAAAGAATATATAAGGTTATTACTCTTCTTATATTCACTAACTATGTCTGAAATGGAATTGAATATAATGTTAAACATATTAAGGTGAATAGGTAAGTGGTCAAGTGGATTTGACCCCTTTTTAATTAGGTTAAACTCATTAATAAGTTGATTCATAATTTTTAATCTAACGGTGGACAACCTATCCAAAAGAGGACTAATTGTCCCCAATAGATGCCTATTTTTTTGGAATGCAAAAGATTCAATTCACCACCTATTCCTTGAGTGTCCCTTCAGCTTGACACTATTTAACTAGCTACTTAATCACCTCATCCTAACTTGGGCCAAATAGAAAAAAGTCATGGACCTCATTGTGCAATGAATTTACACTTGGAATTTCCCTTCCCTTATCTTATTTTGGTGCCTTGTTCTTCCCCATTGGTTTCAATGTGTTTGGAAATATCTTAATGATGGTCTCTTCCTAAACAAAAGATACCAGCTAAAAGGCACCTTTTTCCAACTTTGCCAGGCCATTTTAGAAGACTAGAAAGCTTTCCCCCTAAATAGAAAGATCTTTCCCCTCATTCTACCTTACAAATCCTCAAAAACTAGGATATTACTCAAGTTTTATGCTCTCCCTCTAAATATATAATCCTCAAGCATATAAAATAGAAGGTTTCACTAGAAGGCTAGGTGAAATAGAACTTTTAGGGTGCCTTAAAAGGTAGCCCAAGTCCTACAGGTAGAGCTATAGTTATAAGGAATTCAAAAAGGGAGATGTTGGTCACTTATGTGAGTCCTATGGGAACCCAAGAAAAATCATCTTGTAGAGGCCAAGGAGACTCTTTGTGTTATATAACTAGATTTTAGAATCAACTGGAATAGGATCATTATAGAAGGTGATTCATTAAATATTATAAATGCTTTAGAAGGGAAAATAATTACCTCTCACACTATCAAAGATATCATCAATGGTGCTAAGAAAATATTAAGGGGCATGTCTCCATTATAAATTATCCATATCTACGTGGAAGAAAATGGCATTTTGGACCTCTTTTCTAGCATTAAATTTGAACTCCATAGTTTAACTAACTATCATGAGGCAAGAAACATTCTTAATAATGTTCTCAATGCCTTACAGATCAAAAGCACCAATGTATGATAGAAACATCATATCACCACATGTGTATAATATCTCTTCAAAG
Organism: Torreya grandis; assembly: GCA_037957365.1. Classification (NCBI taxonomy): domain Eukaryota; kingdom Viridiplantae; phylum Streptophyta; class Pinopsida; order Cupressales; family Taxaceae; genus Torreya; species Torreya grandis. Next base: position 2,632,737 of record JARHVA010002248.1, read on the forward strand.
GGGTGGATGTTAATTAAGTTGATCTATAACTATGTCTATAAGAGGGGGCATAGTTGTTATAGCATGCCATTAGTGAGCTTCCAAAAATCCATTCAAATTTTCCAAATTCACTTCATCTAGAACCTTCCTCCTACTCACCTTGGCTCTACGAACACTGATTTGATAGGAGGTGATAGGGAATAGTTGGAACCTATCTCTTGCAAGGAAGTTCATGGTAAGAAAAAGGTCTAGAAGAAACTCAAATGTGGGGGCCTCATTTAGTTTTTGGAGAGATTCACAAAGAATAATATATGAGTGGTCCATAACTTTGGTGTGGCCTAAAATAAATGTAAGGTGACCATTCATGGAATAACAATCACTATTTTAGAGGAATACATTAACGAAGTGATTGGTATGTCCTATGAAGGCACCAAGGTATTCAAATACCAAATGAAGAAATAGGAGCTACTATAATGATACTTCCAAATGAATGTATTTGTGAGGATTTATAAGAAAGGCTTCTCATGGGTAGATCTCCCTTGCTACTAGCCTAATATTTATCGTCAAGTAATGCAGTATATGACTCTTAAAGGAGAATACACTCTTATCTTTCCCACCACTTTTTTCTATTAAATCACTTTATTGGCTACAAAATTAATTTTCATTTATATCTACTTAAGTCCCTTAAAATCACTATTTTTTGCATCAAGTAAATGATACTAACCCTATCCTCCACCAAGGGTTGGTCCTCATTGTCAAGAATGACCAAACCCTCCATGGTCAAGAGGTTTGTGTAGGGGGTTCCTTCTTTAGGGATGAATCCCTATTAGACGATCCTACATTGAGATCCTACCAACCCTTTGAGTACACCCCCTATCCAATGCTTCCAAATCCCTTCCTAATGGTCTCCCCCTCAAGATGTTCATTCCTAAAACTAAGTCAATTTCCCTTAATGTGGGTACCCCTGTGGAGACTTCCCAGAAAAGGAAAGCCATTCTATTTGATGAGATGGAAAGGGAAAAATTAAAGTTAGATAAATTCAACTCTAAGTTTAAACAAGTAGGGATGGCCCTTTCCAAGCTCATTTAGGACTAGAATACTTTTCATAGATAGGATAAGTTTATGGTACATTCTTTCATTTAGTCTACCCAACCTACCTAGATCCTTATCATTTAGTAGCCTAAAATCTTGAAATCCCCCTTCAAGGTTCCCCCAAGGGGATCCCCCCTAAGTAGTCTCCCTTATAGGTTAAAGGATATAAGTGACCCCATATGATCTATCCCGATGAAGTTTTTGAAGGACCTATAAATTATACACAGGCTAAGATTTCAAAGGTAAAGTAAGGCATCCCCATGAATAATACTAAATATGCTAAAGACCCACTGGAAGGGCTTCCCTCCTAATCTTTATTTTTGGTTTTTTGGTATCCTTGATTTCAATATAGTTTAGTGGATTTTTTATGTTTTGGTTGTTCATCCTTTAATTATCCTATTTATACTTTCTGTACCCCACTTTGGTGGTTATACCATCCTTGTAAAACTTTTTTTTTACTCTATCAAATAAAAAAATAGTTTTTAATTATGTAATGAATAGCTTTTGGATACATTATTGAATTTTTATGTTGTTACATGAAATACCTAGTAGTAAGCATTATATTTAGTGTGAATCCAATTCTTGAAAAAAATTATGAAGACAAAAATTAATTTCTTAAACTTTTTATGTCATGCATTGTCATCCTTTAATCATAAATGGCTCCATTAACTGGGAAAGAAGACATGAATAATAGTTTGTAGATAATTATTGTCTAAATAAAAACAATAATTACTTGTGGTTTTTTCATTCAATATCAAGTTCACATGAAGACCTTAGAATTATATTAAGTATGAAATGTGTTTTTGAACATCTGATTAATATTTAAGTTGAATATATAAATAACCCTAAACATTCATGCCAAGTCATTAAAATAGATTTAAAGCTGTAATTATATACAGAAAGTGGCATGGTTTGTTATATTAAATTCCAAAGGGATTCTTGATATTCATATGGTTGTAAAATATAACCTTAAATAGATTATAATAGATATGACATATAAAATAGAAAAAATATTTGTAATAGAATTGTGATTGTATTTACAAAAAATAATTAGTATCAATTTACTTTATCTATTTATCACTACTTAAATATGGATAATGAATTTGGTAAAATAAAATTCTATGCCAAAATATTTACTTTTATGAGGAGGAAGAAGCTAGCCACCCTAAAAAATATATGTTAGTGTCATAATTTTATGAATTCAAATAATCAACAAGACAAAATACTACTTTAAAATAGGTATTGAAAGATTGTAAAATAGTGTCTTCAATAACTCAAGATACTAAACATTATTTGTTCAATAAGAAATATTTCAAGATTGAAATTGAGTGCTACCACATAGCACCTTCTAAATAATAACATCAATTGCTTGAGAGAGATAATGTTGATAAACTAGTTACCTCAATTTTATATAACCCAATACCTATAAAAAAGGATGTAATATTTTTACCTTTAAATAAAACCACTAGTGATATCATAAATGTAGATTTTGATCTAGACATACATGACCATGAGACTCACTTTTTTATTATCAATGGCCAACATACCATCAAATCATAAAATAGTATCTTGGAAAATCTAATATTTGTGTCTCTACATGAAAGAATGAAATAAATGTATATTCATATTTTATAAGGAATAAAAAAAACTAAGTAGTTGATTATCATTTATAAACAATCTAACATGGAGAATAAGATATGGGTTCATACACAATTTATTGACCAACTATATAAAGTAAGGTCATCCTCAAACATAGAGAGTAGATCACATTGACCTAGTACTGGCCATGAAAATGAATAAAATTAGATGTTATTTAATATTTATGACTGAATTTAAATAAAATTAGTAATGTAATTGGAAAATATTTTTGAATCTTTATTTCCATGTTTTAAAATAGGCTTTTGAAAATGAAAATTTGAATATTTTTTAGAAATATAAAATAAATAGCTTGAATGATACGTTGCATTTTCCCCTCTTTCAAGATGATATATGGGAAAAATAGGTGTTTTGTTTGAAACTATATACAAATAGTGGGCTTTCATGCTCTCCAAAAAAGGAATGGGATCTAGATTTCAAGCTAAATTCTATTGACAATTTAATAGGAAATGTTTTTAGAGTAACAAGGGGATTATATTCAGAAGACCTCTCCATAATTGTAGATAAAGTTATAAATGGATAAGTTTGGATAAGAGTATCCATTAAACTTGGTGTCAAAGAAGAATAATTAAATGTTTATTTCTAAATAATAAAATAAGATAGTACTACAATGGCACAAACTACAGAGTATTTCAAGTTGATAATGCCAAAATAACTTGGTTTGATAGGGTGCATTACATATAATATTGTAATAAAAAAATTGATATTCATGAAATTCACCTCTTTAAATTTTCCAAGAGCTTTGATAATGGAAAGGAAAACACAATAAAAATTATTATCATAGTAAATGATAGTACTAGGAAAAAATAGATGAATAATAAAAAATGTCAAAGGATGTTATAACCCTTTTAGAAATATATTTACCAATTTTCATTAATAGTACCAATAAAAGGCATAAATATACATATAATTTCACATGCCAAATTTATTTTCCATTTCAATCAAGAATAAATTTGATAGGATTAATGTTACATCCTATTTTCACTAGTTCTAGAATAAGGGCACCTATTGGCGATCTACATTGTAAAACATAATTGATAAGGCCTATTTTATATGATATCATGAGTAATATATTGATAAAATTATATCCTTGATTAAAATATTGATGCATTTGTTTAATTGTTATTTTGATTTAAACTCTAGATGATATTGTATCAAAGAGTGTTTGGTTTCATTTAGCTCAATGGTTCAGATAACATTATATAGAGATTGCCTTAGATGTATTATTTTGGGATCTTGAGGTCATCATTGGTAGGAGCTAATTATGCCTAATCCTTTGATAATTCCAACCCTTAATACATTTGATATTACAATACATACATACACACACATACACACACACACACACACACACACACACACACACACACACACACACACATATATATATAGATATATATATGTATGTATATATATATATATATATATATATATATATATATATATATATATATATATATATATATATATATATATATATATATATATATATATATATATATATATATATATGTATGTATGTATGTATGTATGTATATATATATATATATATGTATATTCACTATCATGGTTTTATTAGGAATCGTGGTCAATGGAAAGCTAGTGAAGATTAAATCTTGCTTTTAGTACTATCAAATAATTTAATTACTGAATGGAAAGAAAGAAAATTAGAGAAGAGATATGTTTTATTATGTATTTTATAATGATTGAAATACTATTTTTCATGGGTTGAGAAAAGGTAAGAATAACATTTGGAATGTTCTAGTTGGTTAATGTTTGGAGAAGTGGGTATGAATTATTGCCATGCATAGCTTGAACCATCAAAATTAGGTCATTTATAAGTATTTGGGATAAAAACATAGGTTTTGTCATCATTTTCGATGTTTACTTCACCTTTTGGAGGGATATACATGATAGGGTTTTATATGTAGCTGACATTCAAGGATAATTATAGTGTAACTATGATATAATATTAATAAAAAACACATGCATTTATGAAATTAAGACCTATGATTGGGAACTCGTAAGGGTTTTAGGATAAATTTGAGGTCATGTAAAATGTGGAGAAGAAATGAAAATAGAATAAAAAATGAAAAATTAAAAGAAAAGACATAAGTAAAAATAATAGAAGTGTAATGGCATGTTTTTGATAGATTTGAAGTTGTTGGGAGGAAGTTTTGAAGCGGCATAACAGAGTAAGGAGAAAATAGGAAGAGTTGGGACTCAAACCCATACATGTTTACTATTTTATTTATAAATCTTTGTTCTTATATTTATATCCAAATTTAAGTAGAGTAATATTTTTTGTCTTCATACCAAATAAAATACGGTTATATTTTTAAAATGAGAACATGGCGTAAGTATTTATTATCTACACTAGTTATTTATAGAATCACTATCATAACTTGAATATATTTTCTTGAATATTTATCTTGTTTCCCTCTGAATATTTAATTATCATTCTGGATATTCATTTAATTGTATTTTCTTTCTCATACCATTCCATGGGTAGTAAGGTACTTAAAAATAACTTTGCATAGAGCTGTTATGGGTATGTCAGATGGTAATTTGGGTAGTTGTAAGTTTTTTTGTTGGATAATAGATATAGTGTTAATACCAAGCATTTTATAGAAGTAATATCAAGTCTATTTTTAGACTTATAGTTGGTGTTAATGCCCACCTATAGGCCTAAAATGGCCCTTAGGTTTATTCAAAATTACCTATGGAAATCCATAGCCTGATGACTATGAACTTGAAATTAAAAGTATGCTTTAATGACATTGTTTATGATATGTTTGACAATATGATTCAAGTATAATTGGATGAAAATTATTTTAAAGACATTGTTTAATATATGTTTGTCAAGGATGATTGACTAGAAAATGTTTGACAAAATGTCTTAAAGACATTTCTTGATAATGATTCACGGATGGTTGGATGGAAATTGTATTAAATACATTGTTTAATATATTTTTGTCAAGGATGGTTGGCTTAAATTTTTTTGACAAAATGTATTAAATACATTGCTTGATAAATGTTTGATAAAATTATTCAAGGATGGTTGACTAGACATTGTTTTAGAGACATTGTTTAATAAATGTTTGTCAAGGATGGTTGGCTAGAAAATGTTTGACAAAATGTATTAAAGACATTTTTTTCTATATGTTTGACAAAATGATTCAAGGATCTTTGGCTAGAAATTATTCTAAAGACATTGTTTAATATATGTTTTTTAAAGATGGTTGGCTGATAAATGTTTGACAAAATGTATTAAAGACATTACTTCCTATATGTTTGAAAAAATGACTCAAGGATTCCTAGATTGAAATAATTTTAAATACATTATTTAAAATATGTTTTTCAAGGTTGGTTGTCTATAAAATTTTTGACAAAATGTCTTAAAGACATTGCTTTCTATAAGTTTGACAAAATGATTCAAGGATGCTTCACTATAAATTTAACTCGATTGTTTTGGTTCCTAATTTTTGTCAAGATGCCTCAATGATATTCGTTGACACATGGATGTATAAATTTAGATATATTTATCTATGTTAAAAGTATTTCTTCATTTAAATTTTTCAAGTATGGATTACAATAATTTGAGTGGCCATGTCTGCATGAATGTTGAAGAATAATCTCATTGATAGTATATTATTTTAGTGGCTGAAGAAGATAGGTGCATCTATGTTTTATGCATGAACAATTAATTATATTTTGATTTGATAAATGGATAGTCATTAGAATACATCTAGTTTCTATTAATTATGTTTTGTGATTGTATGGGTTTTGACAAGATATGGTAAGTCATGTGGTGATATTGATTTTCACTTGATTATGAGTGGTTTCCATCCTTGTTATAGAATGATCATGAAAGATAAATTTAATCCTTATTTATACAATTAATATTTGGGAAAAAAATAATGGGAATGGAAATTGGATTATCTATTGCATTTTAATTGTAGTAAAAGTGGGTAAAGTGTGTGGTGAACTTATTAGGTTTTTTATATATCAAATTATCTCTTGATTTAACCAAATTCTAGAGTACATTGGGTGATGACTATTGATATAAACACTCAAAGATACATATATTTATGTATTATAATTAAGGAATCAATTCAATTAATTTAATGGCTTTATTTTTTACGTGTTGGATTTAATCACTTTATATATTATGCCATTTAGTTGGCTATAGAAAACTAGGTTAAATAAACCTTCTAGTATGATGGAATTATTATATAGTTATAATCCTTTTGTAAATATTGTAATAAGATATATTGAATATTAGGATATGCTACTTATATGCATCAAGTTTCATGAGGTAGAATGTTGATATTTTATCTTATAAAATTTTGCTTGGATCTATGAATTCACTTGGTGACTATAAATAAATGTGAATAATGAATATGGATTAAAAAATTGGTTGTTATGGGTACTCTTACCTGGTTTTACCATGAGTATGGACTTAACTAGTTTACATTATTGAAATAAAATAATGGATACTTATTCAAGTTCCTCCTATATTTTGTATGAAATGATTGTAGTGGATATTAATCTTGTTCTTTTACACATTGTTGAGTTATGTTTAGCTGAATTTTTAAGTTTAAAATTGTTTACATAGTATTTGATGTTAGAATGTAAAAAAAGTTTTTATTTTTTATGATTGATTAGTTTGATACTATGGTTATTAATGGAAAGGATTTCATAGGAGGTAAGGCTCAGTGTTACCATAGAGTAGTGTTATGACAACTCAGTGTCTAGTGAATACACATTACATGATATAGATACACATGGTTTTTTTACATTTTTGAATGTTACTAGCTTGTTTTAATCATAGAATGGGTGACTTATATAACCTTTTTTACATGAAAAATTTGTAGTTTTTATACCTTAAATATGAAAATGAGACACAATGTCTTAAAATTCAAAGCATGCACATTGGGAAGGTTGTAATAATCAACACCAGTTTTCACATTATTTTACCTTATTTACGTAATGGGTTTAAATTTCATAATTTTAGATAGAGAAGAGAAGAATGAACATGCTAGCTTATGATAACTTGTTTCAATATCATTTCAAGATGTATGTAATAACTATTTCAAATGTTTTTCTATTTTGGATTATGTTGATACCAACACCCACCATCTTTCTTTTTTATGAAAAGGGAACCCTTGTAATTATTTCCAGAACCTCTGTATTCTAGAATAAGTGTGAAAGAGATTTTGATCTTGAATTTTAAAGGTATGTCAATTTTTAAAAAGACATGAGTTTTGGTATATTTGATTATGATCATATGTTAGGGATTAATGTTGTTAATAATAATATTCAAGGTGATTAATTTTAGGTTCCACAGAAGAAGTCAGGGTTCCCAAGCAATAAACCCTAAGGGTTTGAATTTAAACATTCATGAGAAAATTAATGGGAAATTTTATACATGATTAGGTTTTAACTTAAAGTTCAAGTGCTTTTGTAGATCTAACACTTTGTGTTTGTTCACTAGATTTGATCCAATGATGTTTCAAGCTTGAAGTCTTTTATAAAGGCATACATTTAATTATTTGGGCCCTAGTAAAAATCCAATGATGATCTCTTGATTAGAGGTTTTAATCTAATGGTGCAAATTAAAGCTGAAGCTTCAGGAACTCCTGAGCGCTTTACTTGTAGCATATAGTTATTAGATAAATAAATTATATTGTCTTAAATTTCATAGGTTTATTCCCATCATTTTATGTTTGTGAGGATGTATTTGACATGATCGAACCCATCAAGTTTAACCTAGACAATCCTCAAAGCCTTAAGAACTCCTAAGGGCTTTACATATGGCATTTAGTTATTAGATCAATAAATTCCACTATCTTAATTTTGATAGGTTCATTCTCATCATTTGACATCTGTGAGGATGTATTTGATGTGATTAAACCCATCAAATTTAACCTAGATAATCATTGAAGCCTTAAGAACTCTTGAGGGCTTTACATGTGGCATTTAGTTCTTAGATCAAAAAAATATACTATTTTAAATTTGACAAGTTCATTCCCATCATTTGATATTGAGAGGATGTATTTAACATTACCAAATTTGTCAAAATTAACTCAAATAATTTTTAAAGCCTAAACAAATGGGCTATTTCTAATTTTTTTTTTAAGGAATTCCTAGCTTTTTACGAAGACAAACGTAGTATATAAAGATCTTAGCCTAAGTTATTTTGTGTTTTTTAACATAAAATTCTAAATGTCATTTTTAAGCCTAAGATTCATATAATCATGGAACTAATTAAAAGGTATGCATCTTTTAGGATCCAACAACAATTGCTTGTTCACTAAATTTAAACCAACAGTGCGACAAGCCCAAAACTTTTTAAAAAAGCCAAGATCCAATAGAGATTGCTTGTTTTATGGATTAGATCCAATGGTGTGATGAATCAAAGGAATTTTTAACAGCCCCACAAGCTTGACACATGGAATAATTAGTGAGATTAAAGATCAAAAGACCAATGAAATTCAAGGATAGGGATTTAAATTTTCAAAGTAAAATAAATAGGACTTTTGAAAGCTAACGGCTAGCTTATAACTAGCATTTATGAAATTTGCCATGAAAGGCATGGAACCCTACCACATAAGCTCCACATAGGTATGGAATATCAAAATGAAATATATTCTATGATTGAAAATGTAGGAGATATGAGAATGAGGTCCCATAAAATTTAAGGCATGTATGAAATCAAGAGCTAGATATTTTCACCATTAAAGCTAAAAACCCTAAACGCTCTATAAAGGACTTAAGTCAATTTAATTGATCACATAGCAATCAAATTAAGTGTAACTTAAATTTAGAGAAAATTCCTTAGTGACATCTTTATTTTCATCAACTACAATTTAGTGTTATCAATGGTGGTGGGCAATCAATAGATGAAAATTGAATCGGAGCTCTATCTAACTTTAGATGGTGAAGGGTCTTTAGAGACATAGAGTTAGATTTGAAAGCCTTGAATGTACATTGAATCAAGAATTAGTCCAAAATATTATTTTTTATACATGAGTTACAAACAATTTACTAGGAGGAAAAGAGGAATGCTATGGTGAACCAAAGATACAAAGACCTAGTATCAATTCAACTAGCAGACCTTCATCATGAAACTACTAAACTAGAGGTAATGCATTGAATCAACCTTCTTATTCCTATTTTTTAACTATAGAATAGATGGGGAATGGATTATTCATGAATTAAGTACTAATAAAGTTACATGTATATCTCCCATGTCTTTTGAGGCTTACTATAAGATCTATTTACCTCATGTCGATCTCTCATCCTTGAGAGAATGGGCAAAATCCAAAAACTTGGATTCAATCCTCTCACCTTCGTTAATCCAGGGTTCCCTAGCTTTTAGGTCCCCTAATGGTGAGATTCCTATTACCTATTTTAGGGATGGCATAAAGGTAAATATGGCCTTATTGAAGAGATGCTTTGCAACCTCTTCTACTACTTATTTGAATAAGGTCTGGGTATCTTATGTCCATTGCATGTTGGAGTAGAACTTAACCCCTCCTATTGGATACCTAATAAGTTTTTTATTGGTCAAATAATTTATAGCAATCAAGAGAAAGACCTCAAATCAATTATTTATGATGTCTTACCTCTTGGATTCACTCCTAGCCTCTATTAATTTCCTTAATATCTAAAATTGGTCCCCTCATGGTAGAACTACCATTTCCCATCATTAATCCAAATTGCATATATTCAAATACAGGAACCACATGTAATTCATATGTGATGGTATCTTCTAAGTCATTTTTGAGGCAATCATTATCATCCCTATGCCAAAGCTTCATCCTCTAATCAAAATAAAAGTGGAGAAAATGGGGGATGTGGTTTTATCAAGATTATACTATAATAAGGATAGAAGGAATCATGGTCCAACTATACAGATTGCCTATATATGTTCCTAGTAATCTTGTATATCACATTGCTTATCAAATCATCTAGGGAATGGATTGGATATGCAAGAAGAATAAGAAGTCTTAGGTTCATCCATTTATGCTAGACATTGGCAAAATTGTAATCAAGGATTGGAAATAGCTAGAGATCATGGTGGTGCATAGGAACTCTTTTGATTTCTAACTAGATGACCTTAAGATGTGGGACCCCAATAATAGAGTGGCTAACCATATTTGGGATAAAAAGGTCCCAAAGACTAAGTACAAACATAAACCAAGTGTGGGAGATGGTATTTAGAGAAAGACAAATAAATTTGAAGAAGTCATATCCAGGGTTAAAAACTACAACATCAAATTAGAACATAGGTTGGTCAGGGATAATAAGCCCTGAAGAGAACTATGGAAATTACATCCCTTACATTATCACTTGTTTCTAAGACCATTTGGGATTGTACATAAAGAGCCACCTATTAGAGGAAAATATTTTGAGCCTTAGTAGAGATGATTTATAAAGTCACCCCATGGTTCCCTAGTGAAGGTCCCAAAGATGTGATTCAAGAGTCTAGCATAGAGCATAAACCTAGTGAAGGTCCCAAAATTCAAGCATCCCCACCAAGGCCTTCTTCCCTACAAGAGTTTATTATCATGATTGCTTTATAAACTAAAGAAATAGTGGAAATCACCCTTATTAACATTATAGCTACCTATGGTTCTGATAAAGAAGAGGATCCATCTGAGGAAGCAAGTAAAGAATTATTTCTATTAGACAAAGGAAAGAGATAGGTAGAATTGGCCTTAGTTCCTCTAGCACCAAGAAAGAGACATAGGTTAAGTTTCACTCATCCTACTAGTTAAATTAACCTCTTCAGTGATGAGAATCTTATTTATGGCCCAGCTATTTTAAATTGGTTTATTTATGGGAAGTTACAAAAAATCCCATCTCTTTCTCCTTCACTAGATTTTACTCGAGTTGACATGGATGTTCAAGATGATGTTAAACCTTGGATTTAGGATATTATGAATAGACAAGCAAAGAGAATGATCTAGATCCTTTACAATAAGGAAAGCCAAGGGATTGATACCGTAAGAGCCTCTAGGATTTTAAATGTAGAGATTCTTGAATAGCCATAAGTAAAGGAGTCTAACCCTTAGGTCCATTTCAATACAGATACATAAACTCCTAAGAGAGTAGTGTCCAAGAAGGTTACTATTGTTACTAAGAAGTTTACCTTTCAAAAGTTGGAACCATTTGTAGGACTAACTCATATTCTAGGGTAGGTAGTAGGGGAGCATCCTATATTTCAAGAAGATGTAGCTAGTATGTTACTAGCCCAGTTAACAATGACCTTGGCTGGAGTTCATGGAATGAAACAAAAGATTCTCAACTTGGAAAAAGAAAAACAAGATTTAGAAGCTTAGGTCCTCCTTTCAATTCCTAAGGATGTATTTTAAGTGTTGAATAAATATTTGATGGATGCATTCAAGAATTTAAAAATCATCAAGATTAGATTGAGTTCTTTAAAATATCAAACTAAGATGACACAAACCTTAATCGCTCCATGGTAGAATTCTCAAGCTCAAAAGGAGGAGCTCATTAAGGTATATAAGGCAAAGTAATCCTTGGACTTATAGATTATCAAACTTAGACATCTAGGCATCTTCATGGTAGTTTTTATGGATAAACAAGAGGATTTGATCACCTAGAGTAATGATGTCAATAACTTCATCAAGAGAGACACATGCTTGGTAACCCAAATTGAGAAACTTCTAGAGAATCTATTAGATAACCCTTCTCAAACCACTACCTACTATAAGCCTGATTAGTGATGAAGAATTCAAGCAAAGAGTTGGTGTTCACATCCAAGGCATTAGAGATAATAAAGGTCATTTAGCCAAGGACAACCAGAAGATCCTTGATATCATTATTTCTATAGGGAAGAAAATTGTAGAAGCACAATGTATCAAGGACTTGTATCTCAGGATGTTAATGAAATTGATAAGTTAGTAGATCAATAAGAGGATTGTCTAATGAAGCTTGCAATGGATTTTGAACTAATCAAAGAGCAATACACCAACGTGAAATAATTACTCAAATAGGGTTAATTAAAGGGTCCACCAATGAAATTCCTAAAATAATATTCTTTTTTAAAAATATATGCTATTTTGTTAGCATATACTTATCCTTGTCATGTTGGCATGAAAGATTTTTGCATTGTGTCTTTATATTAATGACAGTTATATTTATCCACATGTGGATATTTTGAAAGTTAAGTAGTTAAATATGTATATTTCCTATAAATTGGTAGATGTTTATTATTTTAAAGGGAGAGAGTTTTTGAATAATTGTATACCAGGAGAATTTAATCAAACTAAGGAATTATGAAAATATTGTTTGTATAGTTTTGTTAAATGTCCATGCTAACTCTCAATTATATATAGTCATCTTGAATTTCAATGATTCTTCTTGTTTTAAGTTACATTATTTATCATAGGGTTGATAATTTGTGTTGAATGCTAAATTGACTGTAAATATCTCAAGTATAATTTTTTTAATTTGCTATATATTTAGATGTACTTAGGTTATTTAGATCATAATAGAAAATCTTTACAGTAAATTTGGTTCTTAATTATGATTCATATTTTTCCTTTGAATTTTTGCCTAATTTGTGATATAATTTGATCTTGTGCTATTTTATAACATAAATTGGTTCAAATGTGCTCAAAGTAACTAGATTTTTATCATAATATTTGAAATGAAAACCTATAATCATGTTTCTTTCTTACTTTACCCTTCTCTTTTCTTATATTTATCAAGATTCACTATAGCTTAAATATCAATGTTAATACTAATTTATTTTAGCCTCTAAACTATAAAAAACTATTGAATATCTAAATATTTAAACCCTAGTAGCTCCCAACCATTAAATCAAACAAATATTATTAACATTTCTCATACTCTATTTTTATTCCACCACAGACATCATTGAATTGTCACAAACTGTAACTCATGTCATGGATTTTTTCAAATCCTAAAATGAGTAGTGTTCATCAACACTAAAGAGAACCTATGGTACATTTTGAATCATCAACAAGAGTAGCTCCACTGGCACTAGAAGGAGGGGCCATCTTTAAAGATACTTAATATTTTTTAGGTGTATTTGGTCTAAATTACTCTTCATTTTACATGATTATGTTTATTTTAGCATAAATTGTGTAAAGATTGGTGACCTTTGAAGAAATATGGATTTTGTTGCAAAGAATTTATTAGTATTTGGAGTTAGTATGCCTTATTTTGTTCAAAATTGATAATTCTTTGCCAATAAGAGGTTTATCTAAGTCATAATTTGTAAATATTGGTCATCTTTACATAATTTAGTATATCTTTAAACTTATTTAGTAAAGATTGATGTCCTTTGTCCTCTTATGAATAATTTTTTGAAAATCAAGCTTAGTGTGCATATTATTTGTCATTATTTGGAAACTAATGTGCTACACCATGTTTCAAAATACGATCCATAATCTTCAATCTAGAATTACCAAGGATTAGGACCAGATCACATTCATAGACTAGAGAACCTCTACTCGAACTAGAAATCCATAGGATTAGGAAAGATAGAGGTAAGCATAGGATTTATAAATATCTACCATCATCACCTTTTCAATGGATTCCTATGCTTGATATTCATCCAAACATGGCATGGCTTGAAAGTTCCCCTATCAATATACCATGTGTAACTCATGATTTACCACATAATCATGAAAAATATTTTCTAATATTTAGTCTAACTAGTACTATGACTGATGAAAAACATGTTAAATATTTCAAAGTTTCATTAAGATTATTAAATGTTATTCATACATTTAAAGATGTTGCATATGAATGGTTCCTTAATTTTCTTAAAAATTATATTATCTCATGGAATAATTTTGACACTATTTTTATTGATCAATTTGGAAAGATCATAAGCCCTTATGTCATCTATCATCAATTTACAACTATTAAGAGAGAAACAAGTGAACCTATTAGGTCATTTAATGCTAGGTTTAAAAATATGTTTAGTTAAACCATGGATCCATATAAACCTAATGAAGTTTTAGCTTTGGAGGTTTATAAAGATGTTGTTGACCCCATGACTTCTATGTTTTTGAAGAGATCCCTTCCACTTATCATCACATTAGCTCAAGACTATTCTAAAGATGTGGTTATTAGTGACCAAATACAAACCCAAGGATAGATGGCTTATTCTATCCCAAATCTTTGAACTGAAAACCTACAATCATGTTTCTTTCTTACTTTACCCTTCTTTTTTCTTATATTTATCAAGATTCACTCTAGATTAAATATCATTGTTAATACTCATTTATTTTAGCCTCTAAACCATCAAAAAGTATTGAATATCTAAATATTTAAACCCTGGTGGCTCCCAACCACTAAATCAAACAAATATTATTAACATTTCTCATACTCTACTTTTATTCCACCATAGACATCATTGAATTGTCACAAACAGTAACTCATGTCATGGATTTTTTCAAATCCTAAAATGATTTGTGTTCATCAACACTAAAGAGAACCTATGGTACATTTTGAATCATCAACAAGAGTAGCTCCACTGGCACTAGAAGGAGGACCCATATTTAAAGATACTTAATATTTTTAGGTGTATTTGGTCTAAATTACTCTACATTTTACATGATTATGTTTCTTTTAGCATAAATTATGTAAATATTGGTGACCTTTGAATAAATATGGATTTTGTTGCTAATAATTTATTAGTATTTCGAGTTAAGATGGCTTATTTTGTTCAAAATTGACAATTCTTTGCCAATAAGAGGTTTATCTGAGTCATAATTTGTAAAGATTTGTGATATTTACATAATTCAATACATCTTTAAACTTATTTAGTAAAGATTGATGTCCTTTGTCCTCTTATGAACATTTTTTTGTAAATTAAGCTTAGTGTGCATATTATTTGTCATTATTTGGAACTAATGTGTTATACCATGTTTCAAAATAGGATCCTTAATATTCAATCTAAAATTTCCAAGGATTAGGACCAGATCACATTCAGAGACTAGAAAACCTCTACTCAAACTAGAAATCCATAGGACTAAGAAAGACAAAGGTAAGCGTAGGTATTATAAATATCTACCATCATCACCTTTTTAAGGGATTCCTATGCTTGATATTCATCCAAACATGGTATGGATTGAAAGTTCCCCTATCAATATACTAGGTGTAACTCATGATTTACCACATAATCATGAAAAATATTTTCCAATATTTAGTCCAACTAGTATTACGACTGCTGAAAAACATGTTAAATATTTCAAAGTTGCATTAAGATTATTAAATGTTTTTATACATTCAAAGATGTTGTATATGAATGGTTCCTTAATTTTATTGATAATTATATTATCTCATGGAATAAATTTGACACTATTTTTATTGATCAATTTGGAAAGATCATAAGCCCTTGTGTCATCTATCATCAATTTACAACTATTAAGAGAGATACAAGTGAACCTATTAGGTCATTTAATACTAGGTTTAAAAAGATGTTTAGTTAGACCATGGATCCATATAAACCTAATGAAATTTTAGCTTTGGAGGTTTATAAAGATGTTGTTGACCCCATGATTTCTATGTTTCTAAAGAGATCCCTTCCACTTATCATCACATTAGCTCAAGCCTATTCTAAAGATGTGGTTATTAGCAACCAAATACAACCCCAAAGATAGATGGCTTATTCTACCCTAAATGTTAATCCTCAAATGCTTGCATTAAACCTTTTCCCAACTAATAACCAAAATGCTCCAAAATTAAACCAATTCCCTACTTTGAATGTATTACCTACTAGTCATGATGTTCCTAATCAAAATTTAGGTTTATTAAGACATTAAGTTACTAATGGATTTCATGACAATGACCAAAAGGATTTAGTACCTATCAGTGGCATTAAAAGTAACCAAGGTCAAAATGTTAAGGTTCCAACAAATAATCATGAGTATATATTGAAAATCGTAAAGAAGTTTAGCACTATTTTTTTTAATAGCAAAAACAAGTTGGTAATGCTAATGACAAATTTGGAAGTAACTTCACTTTCTAAAAGTTTAAAAAGCTGAGAATAGGTTTGAAAATGACCATTTCTACAATAACAAATCTAATGAGCCTTATTCTAGAAAAAATAATATGGATATAAACCTCACTGATATTGCCTTACTAGATTACTGTAGGGTGCATGCTACTTCCAAACATGGTGAGATTGATTGCATTGAGTTTTGTAAATCCTTATAATCTTTTTAAGAATAATTTGACACATTTGAAGTGGTTCCAAACAAAGATGCTACTATAAATTCTTATAAATCTAAACCATCTAACCAAGTGCATATGGTGGAAAATTTTCAATTTCCTTTTCAAGAGGATAATGAGCCTAAGAATATTCCTAAGGATATTCAAGCATTCCAGCAATTTTTGAAGACATATCCTCTGAGAAATAAGGAGCAAAAACAACCATAGATTACCTCTACCCCTCTTAACAATTATGGAACCCCTCTAGACAATGTATCAAGGAATAATCTTGAACCCCCTAAAGGAAGTTATTCTAAGCTAAATATTGATCCTCCAAGCAAAATTGGCTATAATATTATGGAGGATATGAAAAGGATTAAAGATAATATCAATGTGCATGAGCTAACTCAGATCATAGAACAAAGAGGCTTATTATTGGAATCTTTATCCAAGAAAATTATGAATCCCCCTAAGAATGATAGTGTAAATGTAATTATGTAAGTAATCAAAGTGGAGTCTCCACCTTTTTTACTTATAGTCAAGATATTTACGAAAAATGTTCATAATTGTCTTTTAGATTTTGGAGCCTCAACCAACATTATGCCTGTTAGGATATGTGAACAACTTAGGTTAACTCTAATCTGGTCTGACATGGTAATCACTCAGTTGGATAAATCTAGAGTTAAGGTTATAAGAGAATTATTGAATGTGCATATATAACTGGCTAGTGAACCTAGGGTTTAGTAATTCATTGATATCCAAGTGGTAGAAATTCCTAGTGCTTATGGATTACTTCTAAGTAGAGAATGGACTAAGGACTGAAATGGCTATATGTCTACTAATTGCTCATACTTGTGGCTTCATTCGAAAGGTGTGATAAATCAAATAAGAGTAGAAAGGGAACCTTAAATGAAACACATGATAATAGAATATAATGATGTTAACAAAAGGGTCAATTTCATTGATTTTGATTTAGGAGTTTCTACTTTGGAAATTATAAAATAACTATTTTTTAAGAGTTCTCCTCTAATTTTTGGTTTGTGTAAGTTATACATTTATGGTGCCAAGTGAAAATTAGGATTAGGAGCTGGTATTGTATTGATGTATCCTTTAGAAAATAAAGACCATACATCTTATAAGTTATAATTTCCTTTCACCAATAATCTAGCTGAGTATGAGGCTCTCATACTTGGATTGTAGTTTTCCATTAATCACAAAGTTAAATAATTCCTTGTCTATGGAGACTTTGAACATGTGTTTAACCATTTGAGGAGTAAATACCAACGTAAATTGTCTTACTTAAAGAGATACAATTTTAGGGTGTGGGACTTGATCAAATATTTTGATGCCTTCAACATCTTAGCTGTTCCAAGAGAAGAAAACAAAGCTATTGATGAGCTTACTTCTACTATAGTTAACCTCATGTCTATTCATGATTCTCAAAGCATTAGTATTGAGCTAATATGATGTCTTTCAGTTCTTGATAACATAAATCATTTCAAAGTTTTTAATTATGATCAACAAATCATAGATTTCTTAAATAATTGTAGATATTTTGAATCTCACATTATTGATGAGGTTAATGAAACTTTTCCTGAGAAGGAAATTAATGGTAAAATCATCCAATTAAGTGACAAAAAAATACTTAAAGGGATGATTTCATTGGAAAGACTATTTGATCTTGACAATATTTCTAAAATAACTAAACAACAAAAGGGAAATGGTAGAGATTATCACACAATGAATCTTGTCTCACATTATTATCCCCAAATGGTGAATATAGGGAAGGATTGCACTAAAATGGAAAATAGAAAAGCTAGATATTTTATTACAAAATAAAAATATGTAATTACTTAGTCTTATGAAGATTTGAAAATATTTCACCCAAGGGTCATTACTCATACTATACCTCTTCAAGAAGGTTGTGAACCCTTTAAATAGAAGTAAAGGCTAGTCAAACCTATTTTTCAACCCATGATTTTTAAAGAAGCCAGGAAACTATTGGATGCAAATATCATGTTTTTTATTAGACATTCGAATTGGGTTTCAAACCTAGTCCCAGTCAGAAAAAAGAATGGAGAAATAAGATTATACATAGACTTTAGAAATATGAATAGAGAATATGAAAAGGATAATTACCCTTTACCTTCTCTGGACTAGGTTATCCAAACTATTTAATGATCTTCCATGTTGTTCCTTTTGGAAGGATGTTTTGGATATAACCAAGTGCTTGTTACTCTAGAAGATATGATGAAAAAAACTTTTACTACAAAATGGGGAACATATGCTTATAAGATAATGACTTTTGGATTAATTAATGTAGGGAAAACATTAAAAATGGCCATGGACCATTATTTCCAAGGTTTAGTTGGAAAGTGTATCATCATATATATGGATGATCTTACAATATTTTATAGAAATAGAGAGGACCATTTCATACATTTGAGATAAGTATTTCATAGATGCAAGAAGTATGGTGTATCTATTAACCCAAAGAAAAATATATTATATGTCATTAAAGGTAAATTTTTGGGACATATCATTACCAAAGATAGGATTTATGTAGATATTTATAGAGTAGAGGCCATCTCTAAAACTGGGTTGCCTAGTAATTGAAAAGAACTTAAGTCATTCTTTGGAAAGACTAACTTTGTGAGGAAGTTTATTTCAGGCTTCGCTAAGATTGTCACACCTTTAAATGATATGCTTAAGAAAGATTATATAATTTATTGGAATAAATAATATAATAAGGCATTCATTGACATTAAGAAGGTAATCACTGAATCTTCAATCCTCATAAGTCCTGATTTCTCAAAATATTTCTATCTATATTTGTTTTCTTCTCAGCATACTATGGTTGTAGAATTAACTAAAAAAGTTGATGGGAATGATCATACCATAGATTTCATGATTACCAAATTAAAAAATGTAGAAGTGAATTATTCTATGATTCATAATCAAGCTTGTGTATTGGTAAAGGTGGTAAAAAATTTAGACATTACCTCCTTAGAAATAAGGTACATGCCATATTACCTGATCCAGCTATAAAACTTATGTTGAGTCAGAATAAGTGCAAAGAAAGAAGAGGAAAGTGGATGGAAATTCTATAATAATATGATATAGAGATTAAAATATCTAAATTATTGAAATTTCAAGGTTTAGATCAAATGATCACTAGTATTGACTTAAAATTCCATGTCATGCAAGTAGATCAATGAAACTTCCAACCCAATGAGTTGTATGACTCTATTATCCATTTACTTATCAATGGTGTTTGTCCCCTAGGATTTATAAGAGAAAAAAAGAGATCCTTGAGGCTCAAAGTATCTCATTACCTCATCAAGAATGGATTATTGTAGAGGAGGAATTTTTAGGGAATTTATTTGAGATGTGTGTCCAAGGAAGAAGCAATTTGGATTATAACTACCTTCCATGAAAAGCTAGGAAGTGGACACCCTTCAGGAAGAACCATAGCTCAAAAAATTCTTAGGGATATATTTTATTGGACCAACCTATTAAAATATGCTTATAATCATTCGAGGGAGTGTCATTCATGTTAGATCTTTAGCATAAAGGAGCCAAGGCTAGTCATGCCTTTATAACTTATGATGGTTGATAAAACTTTTGCATAATGGGGATTAGACTTTGTAGGAGTAATCAACCCCAATCATTTTGAAGGTCATATGTATGTCCTAACTAATACAAACTATTGCACTAGGTAGACTGAGGTAGTAGCCACTAATAAATTCATAATAGAAGAGGTGATTAATTTCTTAGAAGAAAATATTTGTACTAGATTTAGATCCCTAGTTTCTTTGGTTTATGACAATGGATATGCATTCATTTCTATTAAAATTATGAAATGGGCTTATGACCAAGGCAATATACTCAAGTTTTATTCCAATAAATACCCTCAAATAAATGGTGTTTTTGAATCCACAAACAAAAATCTGATGAAAGCTATCAAGAAATCTATTGAAGATAGACCTAGAACATGGCATAAACTTCTTAAGTTTGCATTATGGATAGATCAAATTAGGATCAAACAAGCTCTCAAGGCTTCACCATTTTTGTTGGTATATAGTTAGGAGCCTATCTTTCCCATCACCTTGAAGTTGCCTACATTCATATTCATTAAATAATACGTGGAAGACAATCAAGAAATTACTAATTTTAGGTTATTAGGATCATTCAAATGGAAGATGCCATAGAAAAGGAATTTATAGACTTTAGTAGACACCAATCAACCATGAAAAGATGGTTTGATAAGAGATCTAAAGTGAAAGTGTTTAGGCAAGGAATCTTAGTCCTTCTTTGGGACAAAGCATCAAAACCTAAAGGTAAACATGGTAATTTCACCCCTTTGTGGATTGGCCCATACTAAATTGTAGAAATCTTGTGCAATAATACTTTAAATTTGAAATATCTCTAAGGATCATACTTTACTTTACCCACCAATGGACAATACCTCAAGTATTAATTTGTTAATGGCCTATTATGGGTATTCATGGAGTGAATTTGTAAGATTATTAAGGTTAGAATAAGTAGGATGGTTAGTTTCCTTTCTTGATTTGTTTCTTCTTCCTTGATGGGCTTGTATATATTTGTTTGTTTGCATTGTTTTTCTTTCTACTTGGTGGTGTTCCTTGGTTTTAGTAGCATCTTGTAATATTGTTTTTGGTTTGGAATTTTTTAAAAGTGTGGATATGAATCTTATAAAATTAAACATGAGGTGTAAATAAAACACCATGAAGCAACCATAGGTACTGGTTTCAGATTGGTATAGGAATTTAATGTCTTACAAAGATTTAAACCTTATCCTACATCAAAACTTGGTTTTAAGAAGAATTATATGTATACAATGTAAATTTAGTTTATTAACTCATATTCATGCTTACACTTAAAACACATCCTTGTCATGGACTAAAGTTTCAATTAAAGGAGAATATCCTAATGATAGGGCATTTGACCAAATCCTTAAAACTAGGCTATATTGGTTTATAATCTTTGCAAAATATCTAGGAAAAAAATCACTATACAATCTGTGGAAATAGAAGCAAAGGTGATTCAGGTAATCTCCACTAGGGCTATGGACACCTGACCAGTAATGGAGTAAGACCTTGGGTAGAACTAAAGGTATCTCTATTAGGGTTATAGATGCCTGGTTGGTATTAGATCAATTACCAAGCCTCCCGTAAATTAATAGTTATTCTTAAAGAATATCTAAAGTACTCAAAGTTAAGTGTAATGGACAAAAAGGATATGAACCTAGACATTGTTTCTTGAAATTCATGACAAATAGTAAGTGGAATCAAAACACACACTACATGTTTATGTTTTAATATCTAAGTTTCAATTTTATACATAAGGAAATTATTTCAACCAAAAGTTGATTCAAGAGAGAGTATATGTCCAAATGGGATATAAAATTCATGTATAAGTTTAAATCAAAGTCTTGTGTTCTAACATATTGCTATGTTACCCCTATGACTCACCACTTATTGAGACCAACACCCCCCATCTTTATTTTTCTTGAAAAGGGGGCCCTTTTAATTATTTACAAAACATCTGTATGCTAGAATAAGTGTGAAAGATTATTTGATCTTGAATTTTAAAGGTAGGTCAATTTTCAAAAATACATGAGTTTTGGTATATCTGATTATGATCATATGTTAGGGATTAATGTTGTTAATAATTATCTTCAATGTGATTAATTATAGGTTCCATGGAAGAATTTAGGGTTATAAAGTAGTAAACCCTAAGGGTTTGAATTTAAACATTCATGAGAAAATCTAGCTAGAAATTTTATACATGATCTAGTTTTAACTTAAAGTTCATGTGCTTTTATAGATGTAACACTTTACATTTGTTCGCTAGATTTGATCTCCTAGTGCATCAAGCTCAAAGTATTTTGGATAGGCATACAGTTAATGATTTGGGCCCTAGTAAAGATCCAATGATGATCACTTGATCAAAGGTTTTAATCTAATGGTGTGAATTAAAGTCAAATCTTCAAAAATCTCAAGGGATTTACATGTGGCATTCAATTATTGGATCGATAAACAAATGGGGTATTTTTATAAAACTTTTAAATAAATTATTAGATTTTTATGAAGACAAAACTAGTATATAAAGATCTTAGCCTAAGTTATTTTGTTTTTTTTAACATAAAATTCTAAATATAAATTTTAAGCCTAAGATTCATATAATCATGGAAATGATTAAAAGGTACACATCTTGCAGGATCCAATGGTGATTGCTTGCTTGCCATAATTAATCCAATGGTCCATCAACCCTAAAGCTTTTTTGAAAAGGCATATGGTTATTGATCTGGCCCTAGCCAAGATCCAATGGTGATCGCTTGTTCACTCAATTTGATCCAATGGTGTGACAAATTCAAGGACTTTTTAAAGGCCCCATAAGCTTGACACATGGAATTATTAGTGATCTTAATGATCAAAATACCAATGAAATGTAAGGATAAGGATTCATATTTTCAAAACAAAATAAAGAGGACTTTTGAAAGCTAATGGCTAGCCTTCAACTAGCATTTATGAAATTTTCCATGAAAGGCATGAAACCCTACCACATAAGCTCTATGTAGGTTTGGAAGATCAAAATGAAATATATCCTATGCTTGATAATGTAGAATAAATGAGAATGAGGTCCCATCAAATTTAAGGCATGTATGAAATGAAGAACTAGATATTTTTGCCATTAAAGCTAAAAACATAGAACCCTCTATAAAGAAGGAATAAAGTCAGTTCAATTGATTACATAGAAATCAAAGTAAGTGCAACTTGAATTTAGAGAAAATTACTGAGTGAGATATTTGTTTTAGTCAACTATAATCTAGTGTTATCAATGGTGGTAGGCAGACAACATATGAAAATTGAAGTAGAGCTCTATCTAAATTTAGATGGTGAAGGAAGGGTCTTTAGAGACACAAAGTTAGATTTGACAGCCTTGAATGTACATGGAATCAAGAATTAGTTTGAATTATTCTTATTTATAGAGGAATTTCAATCAATTTCCTATGAGGAAAAGAGGAATTCTATGTTTCATCAAAGATACAAAGACCTAGTATTAGTTTAGTTAGTAGGTCTTCATCATGCAACTGCTAAACCAAAGGTAATGCATTACATTGAATTTTTTGTTACTATTTTTTTTATTGTAGAATAGATGGGGAATTGATTATTCATGAAGGAGGTACCAATAAATTTACATGTATATATCCCATGGTCTTTGAGGCTTACTATAATCTCCCTTTGCCTCATGTCGATCTCTCATCCTTAAGAGAATGGACAAATTCCAAATACTTGGATTCAATACTCTCACCTTGGTTAATCCAAGTTTACCATGTTTTCAATTCCTGTAATGGTGAGATTATTATTTCCCAATTCAAGGAGGGAATTAGGGTAGCTATGACCTTATTAAACAAAGCCTTTGCTACCTTTTCTACTACTTATTTGGGTAAGGTCTATGTATCTTATGTCCATTACATGTTGGAGTGAAACTTAACCCCTCCCAATGGAGACCTAATAATTTTTTCTTGGACAAACAATTTATATCCATCAAGAGCAAGATCTCCAAGTAATTATTTATGATGTCTTACCTCTTGCATTCACTCCTAGCCTCTATTAGATTCCCTAGAATCCAAAATTAGTCCCCTGATGGTAGAACTGCCATTTCCCATCATTACTCCAAATTACATATATTCAAATATAGGAACCACATGAAATTAATGTGACACTATCTTCTTAGTCATTTTTGAGGCAATTATTAGTATCCCTATGCCCAAGCTTCATACTATAATCAAAATACAAGTGGAGACCATGGGGGATGTGTGGTTATATCTAGATTACACTATAATAAGGATAGAAAAAATCATGGTCAAATAATATAGATTGCCTATATATGTTCCCAGTATACTTATAGAGTAATAGATTACTTATCAAATCATCTAAGGAATGGATTAGATATGCAAGGAAACTAAGAAGTCTCAGGTTGATCCTTTTCCACTAGACATTAGTAGAATTGTAATCAAGAATTAGAAATAGTTGGAGATCATGGTGGTGTACATGAACTCTTTTGATTTCCAACTGGATGACCTTAATATGTGGGACCCAAATGATAGAGTGGCTAACCATATTCAAGATAAAAAGGTCCCAAAGACTAAATACAAACATCAACCAGGTGTGGGAGATGATATTTACACAAAGACAAGGAACTTTGAAGAAGTCTTGTCCAGGGTTAGAAACTACAACACCAAATTAGAACATAGGCTAGTTAAGGATAATAATCCCTCAGGAGAAATATGGAAACTACATCCCTTATATTATCACTTATTCTTAGGACCATCTAGGATTTCACATCAAGAGCCACCTATTAGAGGATAATATTTTGATCCTCAATAGAGAGAATTGACAAAGTCACCCTAGGTTAGGCTACCTAAGGATGTAAGAGGAAAAGGTAAAGATGTGATTCAAGAGTCTATCATATAGCATAGACCTAGTGAAGGTCCCTAAATTTAGGCATCCCCACCAAGGCCCTCTTCCCCAATAGAGGTTATTAACATGATTACTTTAAAAACTAAAGAAATAATGGAAAGTGCCCTTATTAACATTAAAGCTACCTATGGTTTTGATAAGGAAGAGGATCCATATAATGAAGCAAGTAAAGAATTAGTTCTATTAGATAAAGGAAAGAGACAAATAGATTTGGCCTTAGTTCATCTGGTACTAAGAAAGAAGCCTAGGTTAACTTTCACTCACCCTACTAGTGAAATTAACCTCTTTAATGATGATAATCCTATTTATGGACCAACTATTCCTGATTGGTTTATTTATGGGAAGTTGTATAAAATCCCATCTCTTTCTCCTTCATTGGATTTGACTCTAGTTGACATGGATGTTTAGGATAATGTTAAACCTTGGATTTAGGATATTATGTATAGACAAGCAAAGAGAATGATCCAGATCCTTCACAAAAAGGAAAACCAATGGATTAATACCCCAAGAGCCTCTAAGAATTTAAATGTATAGATTCCTAAATAGCCACAAGTAAAGTAGTCTAACCCTTAGGTCCATTTCAATACAGATACATCAAATCGTGAGAGAGTAATGACCAATAAGGTTGTTGTTGGTACTAAGGAGTTCACCTTTCATGAGGTAGAACCATTTGTAGGCTTAACTCCTATTCAAAGGTAAGAAGTACGGGAAAATCCTATATTTCAAGAAGATGTAGCTATTATGGTACTAACACAGTCAAAAATGACCTTGGCTAGAGTTCAAGGAATGGAATATAAGATTCTCAACTTGGAGAAAGAAAACCAAGATTTAGAAGCTTAGGTCCTCCTTTCAATTCTTAAGGATATATTATAAGTGCTAAATAAATATATGGATGCATTGAAGAATTTGAAAAGCATCAAGCTTATATTGAGAGATTTAAACCATCAAACTGATATGTCACAAGCCTTAATCACTCAATGGAATAATTCTCAAGGTTAAATGGAGGATTTGATCAAGGTACATAAGACAAAATAGGCCTTGGACTTCAATATTATCAAACTTAAACATCTAGACATCTTCATGGTAGTTTTGAGGGATAAACAAGAGGATTTGATCACCTAGAGTAATGATGTCAACATCATCATCAAGAGAGACATAGGCTTAGTAACCTAGATTAATAAAATTTTGGGGAATCTATTAGATAACCCTTCTCAAACCACTAGTATAGGCTTGATTAATGTTGAAGAATTCAAGCAAAGAGTTGGTCTTCACATCTAGGGCATTAAAGATAATAAAGGTCATTCAACCAAGGATAACCAAAAGATCCTTGATATCATTATTTCTACTAAGAAGAAAATTTTAGAATCACAACGTATCAAGGAACTTGTATCTCATGCTAATAATGAATTTGACAAGTTAGTAGATCAATAAAAGGATTGTCTAATAAAGACTGCAGTGGATTTTGAACTAATCAAAGAGAAATACACCAAGTTGAAAGACTTCTTTAGATAGGGCTAATTTAAGGGCTCACCAATGAAAATATTAAAATAATATTCTTTTTTTTAAATATATGTTAGTCTGTTAGCATATAATTATCCTTGTCAAGTTGGCATGAAAGATTTTTGCATTGTGTCTTTGTATTAATGACAACTATCTTTATCCACATGTGGATATTTTGAAAGTTAACTAGTTAACCACCTATGTTTCCTATAAATAAGTATATGGTTACAATTTTAAAGGGAGAGAATTTCTTAACGATTGTATACCTGGAGCATTTAGTACAACTAAGGAATTTTTAAAAAATTATCTGTATAGTTTTGTTAAATGTCCATGCTACCTCTTAATTGTAGAAAGGTATCTTGAATTTGAATGATTATTCTTGTTTGAAGTTACATTATTTATCATGGGGTTGTTAATTTGCGTTAAATGCTAAATTGACTATAAATATATCCAGTATACTTTGGTTTATTTGCTCTATATTTAGATGTACTTAGGTTATTCAGATCATAATAGCAAATCTTTAAAATAAATTTGGTTCTTACTTATGATTCATATTTTTCCTTTGAATTTTTGCCTAATTTGTGATATACATTGATATTGTGATATTTTATAACATAAATTGGTTCAAATTTGCTCAAAGTAATTGGAATTTTATCATAATATTTGAGATGAAAACCTACAATTATGTTTCTTTCTTATTTTAACCTTCTCTTTTCTTATTTTTATACAGATTCATTCTAGCTTAAATATCATTATTAATAATCATTTAGTTTATCCTCTAGGTCATCATAAAATATTGAATATCTAAAGATTTAAACCTTGGTGGCTCCCAACCACTAAATCAAAAAAATATTATGAACAATTCTCATACTCTGCTTCTATTCCACCACAAACATCATTGAATTGTCACAAACTGTAACTCATACCTTGTATTTTTTCAAATCCTAAAATGAGTAGTATTCATCAACACTAAAAAGAAACTATGGTACATTTTTAAGTATCAACAGATTACAGCCTAAATATGGATTTGTTTTAATTTTATTCAAATTATTTAATTAAAGGAAGAATTATTCATTACAAATTATGGTTATGCATTTGATCTATAACATTCTAGTTGTTATTTTGGATTCTCTACCTTACCATTATTTATATTCATATCATTTGGATTCATTTTTTTTCTACTTTCAAAAATTATGCTTGTCTTGATTTTTAAAAAATTGGCAATGTCAATATATATGACACATCTATCATCTTATTTATCTCATATTTAGTTTGATAGTAGTATTTGTAGCTAATTAATAAAGGGTGGGGATTATAATATCCTATTTGTTATAAATTAAATTTTTAAACCTCATATAACTACTTTTTTATATAAATTTATATATTATTACTTTCCACTTATTTGGAAATTATTGTAATACACTCATGGCTAAACTTTAATAAATCATATAAAAATAGTGATAAGGTACACCCACTTTGGGTTAATAGTATACTATAAATTTTCCCTAAATAATGTTATAATAACCTTTAGAAGTCATTTATTTTACCTAAGACTATTGGGAATTAAAAATTCTATAATCATAATGCATGTAAATAGCTATATTGAAATCATTACTTTATGTATGATTATTACTAAAACTGAGTATTGTAATGATGCATACTTAGGACAACTTATAATGCCTTAGTATATAAGTTTGGTAAAATTGTAAAAAATTATATTCCATATGTTTGGATCAATTTAATAAGTTGTTTGATGTAGTTATGCCTTTCATATTTAATTTATTGTTCTCCTATATCCTTTGTTGAGGACTATATTAAAGTATGCTACATACATTTAAATTATCTAGATGAACTCATATGTATAGTTACTTGATTATGCATTATTAGTTCATGAGTCATCCTCCACATTATATAATAATGAGTAACAAAAGGTAGGAATCTAATGTATAAAGTACTCATTGTCTATTAACATGTAGGGTGATATATTTAGTAGAATATGGGTGTTGTGGACTAGTCTCAGCATGTAGATGATAAATATAATGAAAAATTTATCCAAAGTAATAATATATTTTATACATTATCTATCCAATGTAACTTTTAGTTTAGATACATGTATGTGATGTCATAATAGATAAAGGACATATTCCATGGTATGTATGACTACTTCCTATGATAGTGATTGTACGACACCCTATTCTAATATATACATATGACCCTTTGAGAAGTGAATAATCACACCCAATGGGGAGATATGTGGTGAATCAATCCTAGTGGGGAGTTGAAGTTAGAGGAAATGTCTAAATTATGAATTTTTTCCTCAATAACAACTTATCAAAACTAAAACATAGTTGCATACTTAGAGCTATTTGAGATCTAATCATTCAATGAACTAATAAACATTTCTATATATCAATTTATTACACCATTTAATAATGACTGATGGTAGTTTTTTATTATTCAAAAGTTTTTCATTTTAATATTATTTTGTTAAATAATATTGAGTTGATTCAATATTGATACTAATACATTTATAAAAATAAACACCATTGTATAATTTTGTAAAGTTAACTAAGGATGTATGGAGCATTTATTATATAAATTTACAATAAGTGGTTGTGTTTATTTATTTTGTTTTTAATATGTACATTGTTGTATTTTATGGATGTAAAATTAAATTTTCATACTCCTAAATTACATTTATAAGATAGCATGTAATATTTTATAGATTTATGAGCAATTGATGCTAGTTAGTGCAATACTAGAAGTGATGTGACTATTGTTTATGAAATGATTAAATATTTCATCAAAAAATGAGAACATTTTTTAGGAGTTAATTAGGTTAGATAGACATAAGAGATGAGTGGTGAAACTCTCCTAAGCCAATTTTTGGCTTTTTTAACAATCTTATGTGTACATTTGATGCCCATAGCAAGGTGAATACTTACTAGGTATGAGAATTTGTGGAAATAAAACATAAAAATAAGTCAAGTATTGAAGAAAAGTGGTAAAGAGTTTTGGATGAATAAAATTTAAGTAAGTTCATTAAATATTAACTTGTTGGTTTCCATTGATATAGGTCAAATAGAAAGGATGCAAGTTCTAAAGATACTATATGATCAACAATACAGTTGAAATATTTTGATAAAATCATTTAGAACTTTTATTTTTTTCTAATCAATCATAAGTTAACCAAACGATTAGGATAATGTATTTTTCAAGAGGGGAAGGATATTACATCTTTTTTTGTCTAGTTACTTAATAAGGGCACCTATTGGTGATATGCATCGCAAAACATAAATGATAAGGCCTAGTTTATATGAGATCATGAGTAATCTATTGATACAATTGTTACCTTGATTTAAATATTGATATATTATATTAATATTTATTTTGATTTAAATCAAAAATTATATTTTATCATAGAGTTCTTGGTTCCATTTATATCAATGGTCAAGATACCATTATGCGAATGTTGCCTAAGATGTATTATTTTGGGATTGTGAGGTCATATTGGTAGGAGCCAATTGTGACTTAATACTTTGATAATTATAAATATGAATACATTTGAGATTAATAAAGATATATATATCCACTATAATTATTTTATTAGGTATGGTGGTCAAGAGACTTAATCGTGGTTGAATTAAAGTCATTAATGAATATTAAATCTTGCATTGTCAAAGAATTTAATTATTACATGGAAAAAAAAGATAAGGGATATGTTTTACTATGTAGTTTATATTTATTAAAATAATATTTGTCATGGGTTGAGAAAAAGGTATGGATAATTTTTGTAATATTCTAGCTGGTTAACATTTGGAGAAGTGGGAACAAATAATTTCCATTCATAGCTCAGACCCAAAATTTAAGTCATTTTAAAGTCTTTGGGAGAAAAACATAGGCATTTCCATCATTTTTGTTGTTGAATTCACCTTTTAGATAGGAGTTTCATGGTAGGTTTTGATACACAATATCCATGCAAGGACAAAGATAGTGGAACTATGATGCAACAATAAGAAAAAAGACATGAATTTATTAATTTAAGACTTGTGATGGGGAACTCGCTTGGTTTTCAAGATAAACTTAAGGGCATGAAAATCATGAAGAAGAAATGAAATTGAAATAATAAATGGAAAATGAAAATAAAATACACAAAGAAAAATAAGAGAAGTAGTGTAATGTCATGGTGTTGATAAATTCAAAATTGTTGGGAGGAAGTATGGAAGTGGCATAGCATAACAACGAGAAAACATGATGAGATGGGACTCAAATCTAGACATGTTTACTCTTTTCTTGATATCTTTTTGTTCTAAGATTTAGATCTAAATGTAAGTAGATTAAAGTTTTGTGTGTATTTATACCAAATAAAATATGGTGACATTATTCAAATGACAACATGGCATAGGGTATTTCTCGTCTACACTGATTATTTCTAGAATCACTATCATACCTTGAATATATTTTCTTGAATATTTGTCTTGTTTCTTTCTCATTTTTTACTTCTCATTTGGGATATCCTTTCATTGTATTTTATTTTTTAGAATATTCCATGGGTGGTAAGGTATCAAAAAATAGATTTGCATATGGAGGTTATGCATATGCAAGATCACTGATTTGGGTAGTTTTATGTTCTTGTTATTGAATAATATGTATAATGGTAGTACCAAGCATTTTGTAGAAGTAATCTCAAGTCTATTTTTAGACTTGTAGGTTTTGGAAACATCCATATATAGTCCTAAAATGGATCTCACTTATCTTTAAAATTAACTAGGGAATACATAACTTGATGATTATGAGCTTGCATGTAAAATTATGAATTAATGACATTTCTTGATATATGTTTGTCAAAATGAGTCAAGGATGCTTGGACATAATTTTTTTTAAAGACATTGTTTAATATATGTTTTTTAAGTATGGTTGGGTGGAAAATGTTTGACAAAATCTCTTAAAGACATTTCTTGTTATATGTTTGACAACATGATTAAAACATGCTTAGCTATAAATTATTTTAAATAAATTGTTTAATATATGTTTGCCAAATATGTTTGGCTATAAAATGTTTGAAAAGATGTCTTAAAAACATTGTTTGGTATATTTTTGAAAAAATGATTCAATGATGGTTGTCCGGAAATTATTTTAAATAAACTATTTAATATGTGTTTGTCAAGGATGGTTGGCTAGAAAAGGTTTGAAAAACTATCTTAAAGACATTATTTTTTATATATTTGACAAAATTATTGAAGGATGATTGGCTGTAAATTCACCTCAATTACTTTCATTACTAATTTTTTTCAAGAAGGCTCAATGACATTGGTTGACACATAGATTTAGTAATTTAGATAGCTCTATTTTTCGTAAATCAATTTAATGGTTTAAATCTGTAAAGTATAGACTATACCAATTTGAGTGGCCATGTCTTCATGAATTTGAAGAATAATCTCATTGATAGTATATCATTTTGGTAGTTAAAGAAGATAGGAAAAATTGTGTTTTATGCTGAAACCATTAATTATATTTTGATTTGATAAATAGATAGTCATTATAATGCATCTATTTTGAATAAATTACATTGGATGATTGTATCAGTTTTTTAAGATATGGAAAATCATGAAGTGATCTTGATTGTCACTCGGTTATGAGTGGTTTTCTTCCTTTTTATAGAATGATCTTGAAATTTAAATTTACTCCTTATTTATATAATTAATATTTGTAAAAAAATACATTTTAATGGAGATGGAAATTTAGACTATCTATTGCATTTTACTTATGATAAAAGTGGGTAAAATGTGTGGTGGAATTATTACATTTTGTATATGTTAACTGATCTCTTGATTGAGACAAATTCTAATGTAAATCAGGTGCTGACTATGGCTATAGAAACTTAGAGATGAATATATTTGTCTATGTTAGAATTAAGGAATCAATTTCGTTAGTTGAATGGTTATAATTTGTACTTGAAATTAATTTCTTTGTAAATTATGGCATTGAGTTGGCTTTAGAAAAGTAAGTTAGATGCACCTTTCGGTATGATGGAATAATTTCTATAATTATAATACCTATGTAAATACTATAAGAATATCCTTTAAATATTGTGATATGATACTTAGATACACAGAGTTTCATGAAGTAGTGAGGTGATCTTTTATCTTAAATTTTTTTTCTAGATATATGAAGTCACTTGGTGACTATAAATAAATGTGACTTATGTGTATGGAGTTAAATATTGGTTGTTAGGGGTATTCTAACTTAGTTTTAGCATGAGTATGGACTTATCTTGTTTACATGATTGAAATAAAATGGTGGGTACTTCTTCAAGTTCTTCCTATCTTTTGTATGAAAGGACCATACAGGATATTATCGTATTATTTTATACTTTGTTGAGATATGTTTAGCTAAGTTTTGAAGTTTAAAATTGTTTACATAGTATCTGATGCTAGTAAGTACATCAAGTTTTAATTTTTAAAGATTTATTACTTTGATAATATGGTTATAAATGTAAAGGCTTACATAGGAGGTAAGGCTTGGTGTTCCTATAGAGTAGTGTTATTGCATTAGAATGTTATTTGCTTATTTTCATCATGGAATGGGTGACTTATATAACCTTTGTTACATGAAACCTTCATAATTTTCATACCCTGAATATGAAAATAAGACATGATGTCTTATAAATTCAAGGTAAACACATTGTGAAGGTTGTAACAATCAACATCGGTATTTGCATTACTTTACATACTTATGTAATGGATTTAAAGTTTATAACTGTAGCTAGATGAAAATAAACATGAAAGCTTATGTTGACTCATTTTAATATCATTTTTAGATGCAAGTAATAATCATTTATGTGGATTACATCCTAAATATTGATTTATTCTAGTTTTAGTCAAGTTGGTTAAATGAAGAAATAATTATTAATTTAAAATTATGGTTATGCATACGATCTATATAAATTATGGTTATGCATTTGATCTATATAAATTATGGTTATGCATATGATATATATAAATTTGGTTGTTCTTGTGGGTTATCTATCATAGCATGATTTATCTTCATCTCATTTTGATGCATTTTTGTTCTACTTTAGATAAGTATGCCAATCCTTGATTTTCAACAACTTGGTAATTTTAATAATTCTTACACATGTATCATCTTTTTTAGATCATATTTATCTTGATATAAGTGTTTGGAGATTATTAATTGAGTGTGGGGATTGTAATCTCCCAATCATTATAAAGTAAAGTTTTAAACTTTCTATAACTACTATTTTTATATAAAACTGTTTATTATTATTTTTTGTGTATTAATAAATTGGTGTACTTTTGTAATAAAATTTTGGCTTAACATTTACTTGAGTTGAGTAAGTATTTGGAAGTGATTATTATACCACATATTTGGGAAATATTAGTTTTTATAACCTCTACTTTTGAAAAAGGTCTCCTCTAGTTTTAAAGGTTTGATTCCAAATATTGGCCTCTAATGAAGTTAATAAAAACCTTTACATATTATTACCATAATCTATTATAGTTTGAATGTGGTAAGGCAATAAAGGTGATTGGTGTGGAATTTTGTATTTGTGTGGATGAATATGTATTAAGGATTTTTCTTGAATATTTTATACCTTCCATGTGGTTAGGAATTATTATGGGATTATATTGTCCTTGGATGAGATTTTCCTGAGTTGTTACCTTTCTCATTATGTGACATTTATGGAATAATTATGTTGAAGCTACCTATATATTTATCCATCCCTAAAAATTTTAAGTGTGCTTGCCTATGTTTTGGGGTTTAAGTATAGATGCTTGAGCTTAGATCTCTTTATAAACATGTTCATATAGAGAAATAATGATCCTTGAAAGTTTAACACATAAGAGTGTCAAGACTATTATAGGGTAATTTGTATTTATGCTCAAATTGAAGATATTTTTCTAAATTAACACTTGAATATGAGTTAAATGGCTGAAGTGTGTTTATTCAGCCTTTTATTATCTTGGTAAATAAATAAAAAAAATTAAAAATAAAAAAAAATCTTTGAGTTTTCTCTTTCCCAAATGGAAGGCTGTAACAATTAAAAGAACATCTCCCTCCCCTTAAACCTCAAGTTAATATTTATAATTTATGTATTGTTATAATGTAAATTAAAAAAAGTGATATTATAGACTTAATCACTTACCTTGGTTATAGTTCCTTGCTTTGTGTTTGTATCTTTTTTATCTCCATGGTTGAAATGCACCTTTTTATTGAAAGTGTTTACACCTATGTGGAATGCATTAAAAATATGAATGAAAACATTTTTGAAGGATATTATGTAATTATAAATAAAAATGCCATGTTTAAGTGATTATTTATGATTTATGGCATATATGACATTAACATTATAGACAACATTTTTGAGAAAGAGGTGGCCATATAGTTTTAATGGTCATATAGAAAGGCCTTAGATATTGTGCAACAAACACATATATGAATATTTTTATTATATCATCCATTTTAGTTAGAAATATCAATGCATTTTTTTATCACATGATTAAAAAATGTAGTAAAAACTCATCTCTTTATCTAATTATTTATGATGAGAAAAATTCACTTCAAGCAACAATAAATTTAAAATGAGCATTATTAATATGCATAGTATAAAATATAAATAAGTAATTGATGAAATAAAAATTTACTAAAAATATTTGATGAGGAATCAAGGTGAGACCCCAAAAATAAATTCAAATTACTCTTAAAAGTAGTCCCACATGTTATTAATAAGATTGTTTCCATTGTTTGATTCTTTATTATAATTTATTGAGAAATTAAAATCAAGGATGTATGTAAATGAAGAAATAGGCTAAGCATGTCAAATTCAAACCCCTGAAAAAAATTGTCTCTATTAAACAACATGATGACATGACTAAATATCAAGAGGATTGTCAAGAAGATACACACTTTATGGTGATGGAAACAACATACACGTCAAACTAATCACCGTTGATTGATACTTTTAGCTCCCAATTGGGTATTTAAAATTAGTTATTTCTTATCTTATTTAATTATTATATTTTGAATTTTTTTTAATTCTCAATATTATTGTTTTCTATAGTGGCTCCCAAAAGAACATGCATGTTCTTGATTTATATGGGTTGATGATATAGAAAAATGATGACCTTCTAAATAAACAACATACACTTTCAACTAAGAGGGGTGATGACCTAGTTTATAACTCTTACATCTATGCAATTTTGACTTATATTTTGGAGTTCATTTGATACAAATAATAGCTTAGAAAAAATTTAGAAAAAGTAATACAAGAAACTAAAGTAGAGGTGGGTTCTCTATTTTTATAGGGATTAGATCATTGTGATAAAAAATATGAAACTTTTATTAATAATTTATACACAATATGGGTTGATGCTCAATTTTATTATAACACTAAAAACACTATTATAATCTATTGTGTTAACAAATGTGTTTTTGAGGATAATTTTATTTTATCCATCAAGGTCATTAAAGGTCAAAAATTCAAAAAGGACAAATTGTTGATGACAACATTGTTTACACAACTAGCCTTATTTGGTACTAAAGAGGATGTAAAAAAGTTTATAAATCATCCTATCCTATTTGTAGATTATTGTGCTCGCATAAATAATGATTATTTATTTATGACATATGATAGATGGATTAAATTTGTATCTAATTAAAAATTGTCTATATTATTAATATACATATACTCATTTAGTTTGTTTACTACTTTATCTATAATGTAAACTACCAATTGGATATTTAAATTGTTACTTTGATTATGAATATTGAATATTTGGCTATCAACTCTATAACAACAAGTTTTTATGAATATGTTTATATTTTAAATGGAACTTTTCTAAATCATTTTGATATTTGTATAAATTTGTCTTTATTATTAAAGATTGTGGTCTTTTTGTTGTAAAATAAGTATCCTTACATATTGCAACATATTCCACTGATATTAAAAACCATTTATTTCTCTCGTATTTTTATATCTCATTGGATTTGGAGGAAAATTATTTGTGTTGGGAGTGGAAGGGATAATGTTTGGAGTTATAGGGATTACCCAATTTAGATCAACAAGTATACAACCTAATTTTTAGGATTTACTTTATAGATATTTCTATCTCTCATTTAATTCTAATTTATTAAGGATTAAAAAAACACATTTCAATAGTGGGTTATGATTTACTTATTTGCACTTAATAATGCTTAATTATTTAATTCATCACTTAGAATGGATGCAAAATATCAAATTTGTTTTACTTGGGGTAGATCACATTGTAAGATAGGTGATAATTTTTTTATATGAAAGAAAGGAAATACTGTGATTGTAAACATTAAAAATGTACACTTGATTCTTGACAAATACAAACATGTATATGAAAAAAAAAGAATTGTTTTCATAGATGAGAAAATATGTCTTGATTTTAATAAAAAAACATTCCCTTTACTTCAGATTGCATTTTAGTTGGAAATTTAATAGCACACTACATTTTTAAAAAAAAATATTCACCCAATTATGTGCTTGGTTAGATCATGTGGGCCTGTACACAAACATGTGTTGCTCTTTTGAAATATACCAAAAACACTATTATTACTTTTAATTGAGTTTCTTTCTTTTAATGTAACCTATAATACATAAATAAATTTAACTAAGCTATGTAATTACGTTGTTTTACATTGTATTTACTATATAAAATTATAGCTTGATATTTTTATTTGTTATAATAAGCTATACAAAAAAGTGACTTAGTATAAAATTTATTAGAATTTATGAGTCATCATATTAATGATTTATAATTATATAGTTTTATAAAATATTTATGAAATAGATATCTTGAATAAACTATTTATTGCTTTCTTATTATTACTTTATAATTCTATAATGTTAATTGATGACTCTTAAATAAAATTTTTCATAAGGATATGGGTAAATATATCATTACAAAGTCAATTAATAGTTATTTATGTGAAGATAACTACTTGATGCATGAATTATGGTAGATGTTCGTATGCGTAAAATATGTTACAAATGTAAGGTAAATAGTAAATAGATTACACTGATTATGATGTTTAAATTAATACATGGATTTATTTATTGTGAATTATATGCACTAATCATTAAAAAAATATTACATGACATGTGATAAATTCAACACACTAAATATTGCATAGATGTTTGTGATATTTTTTTTCACTTATATTTTTACTTATTTTTCTATACTAAATGTTACCTGGATATTTATGGTTATTTTTTCAAAAAAATTAATGAAAAAATATTTTTAGATGATTGATTTAGGATTTTTGAAGTAATTTATTAGAATTTAGATTACACATATGGATGAAGATATTTTTATATCCTAATCCAAGTAATATGAAAATTAAAACTTTTAGAGATTCAAAATGTTGAACACTAGAATCAACACCTATAACAATAGATCTAAAGTTAACTAGAAAAAAAATCCTCTATCTAGTATTCTAACTAAGGAAATGACATGAAAAGAAAGTGTTGAATGTTAAGAGACTATTTAGGTGTCTAAAATGAAGCTTATATTATAGCTCCAAAGTGTTTATCCATGTAACTCTAGATTTATTTAACTAGATCTTAACTCACACAACCAAATCTCTATTATATATAAGTAGCTCCAGACTCACAAAACTATCTAAGGGTTATATACATGTAGCTATAGACTCACACCATCAACTTAAGACTATATAAATCCATCTCCAGAATATATACATAGGAAACTTCAAACTATATTCACAAGTGAATAAAGGTTCTACATAACAATGTAGAACACATTATTAATGTTAATATTAATTATAGAGGAATATATAAACTATCCTAACATGTTGATACTAATTTAATAGAGAAATAACATGAATTAAAATAAGAACAAATGAAAACAAAAAAATCCATAGCAAAGTATGTAGAGAATGAGAGATTGTAATATTTTACTTTCACTTAATATAATAACATATTTAATATTAATAAGGAAATTTTAATTAAAATAAAATATAAAATTATCCCGTGACTTTCAAACAAAGCATTGAATTGATAAAAAAAATGACAAGAATTACATCAAAATAAATAAATAATTATTTTCATGCTTTGAAAAACAACATTAAGTTTATTCACTAATATAAATTAAATTCTAGAATATATTTGTTTAACACTAGATTATAATAACCCTCATATTGGAATATGAAAAATATGATATATAATACCAAAATAAACTAAATTATAATCAAATAATATAAATCCAAAATTTTTATATTTGATACTATAAAATCCAATAAAAGTAGTTTTCTTTTAATCTAGACTAGAATATGTCCATATTTAATGAAATGATGGTTAATAGAAGAACTAAATATCCAATTTATGGTGAAACATTGAGTATGATTTCCTTGAGTTGATTTTTGGATCTCATAATGACTCATCTATCTAATGTTGGCCTTCGATGAACCTGTAAAGGTGATCATAAGGATAGACTAGATTTAGACCTTGTTAACCTTATTGGTCAATCCAATGCATGAAAACTCATGTGAACTAAATGGTCAAGAATTTTTTCCCTCTTTATATTTCCAAATAGGATTTGTTCATATGGGTTTTATGACAAAAAAATTCTTTAGAGTAAATACCCTCTAATTTTAGGACTAGTGAGAAATCACTCCAAGGAATGAGTTGTGGGTATTCAATTTCTTAAATAAGCATATGATAGAATAAATATAAACATAGTGGTTATTTATATTACATGATTAAAATATGATATATTTCTGAAATCTAACTTAAATACTCTTAAATTTATCTTGAAGTTGAAGGATAGTCTAACCTAAGGTAGATTTGATAGAAAAATAAAAAATAAGAAGGAAAGGTAGGGCACAAAAGAAGGGTTCATGTGGTTAAAATTAAAGATCAAACCCCTCCAATTTGACTTGGTATAGTAGGTTGAACACATGCCACAAACTATTATTTGCAATAAGTTATTTTTAAACACAAAGTTTAAAAAACATAGTGAAGAGTCAAATTAAAAAGTTTGTAACATAACCCAATGATCACAATTAGAGATAATATTAGTATTGAATTTATAAACATAATTATAGTATTATCATGATCAAAAGTATGATATATAACAAAAAAAAGTGATAATACTAACACACATTTCAATCTAATAACTAAAAATACATGCCTAAGATTCATAAATTGTTATCAACTTAATGGAAATTATTTAAGTAAATCATAGAGATTTTTAAGAGAAGATAAATGAAAAAATTTATAGCTTGCATTAATTTACCAAAATTCTACTCCTTTATATCTTTTGATGGGTGCAATGTCATATTCAAAACTCATTTTAAAATCTATAAATGAGATCAATTCTTAATTTATTTTAAAGGATTAATTGTATAATCATATTTATTTACAATTATGAAAATTATAAATATCTCACTAAAATTAGACAAAAACCACTTTATAGTACGTGAGTAACAGTAATAGTGATAATAGTACTAGAAATAATTATAACTCTAGTTATAAATATTTGATCAATTGGACCCAAAATAGAGACTAATGATGTAGTAACACCTACTAATGAACTAGACATTATGGTGACTAATGATGTAATTGAAGTTGTCACTAGGGAAAACCCCATTTGGGTATGTGAGGGAGATAAATTAGAGTCAATCTAAAGGTTCATTTTCCATAATTAATTATAAAGTAATGTATATGTTATAACAATAATTATATTTTTTAATGGTTGAGATTATGATGATGAAGCTATTACCTGAGTATTCAATTGTCTTTGTTATTTTTTCTTCTTTATATATGTTATTAATCATGTTGTGACACTTGAGTTAGTGATACCAATGTTGATAATGGGATTTTTTTATAAAATATGAATCTTTTCCAACAAATTATTATGTATACTTAATGATTCTTTGAGATAATCACTAAGTTTTTGATCTTGATCAAGTTTCCCATTTGAAAATGTGATTAAATGGACAATTTGGTCACCACCTCTAGGAGAAACACTATCAGTCCTTGATTTGAATTTATCTATAAAAGAATGGATAAATGTGTCGAAATAGAAATGAATTATAATATAATCATGGATTGTATATATGTTGGTTATAATAATTTTATTTAGTAGTTTAATTTCCTTATCCTTTTAACTTGTTAGTTTTTTAATCAACTCCTTGATCTAGTTATGCCATTAGAGAAAATCATCCTTTTTACCACTCACATAGGTTTGGGCCAAGTTAGTATCTTTAAGTGGTATT
This sequence comes from Torreya grandis, assembly GCA_037957365.1. NCBI lineage: Eukaryota > Viridiplantae > Streptophyta > Pinopsida > Cupressales > Taxaceae > Torreya > Torreya grandis. The sequence continues at coordinate 2,673,980 of JARHVA010002248.1, forward strand.
AAGTTCAATTTTGTGTATGATTTGTCCCTTACTAACTTAACAATATGTTACAATTTGGTGTTTAAAATCCTCAAACATTTACTAAAATGGACCATAATGGCCCACTATAGTTGAGGCTCAACTCTTGCTTTGCATATGGGAAACACCAATTTGTATAGAGAGTGGGTTGAATTTTGCACCTTTTCTAGTATTTATTTATAATATTCATGTCTATTTTAAGATTATAATATTTTTTTACCTACTAAAACCTATAAAATATCTTATTAATTATCCCACTAGTGGCATATATAATAGAGATTGGATCTTCTTTAAATTCATCATGCTCTCCTAGCCAAATTTTCTTCTTATTTGTCAATGAGAAGATATATTATTCTCTTATAAAATCAATATTATTTATTTCAATTGACATATTCCTTTTTTATAAAATTTTAAATAGATTATAAATCTCATCAAATTATATGGTTAGCTTTGGTTATTCAATAGACCATATTTTGCCTAGATAATTTCTAGGTCTATGAATGTTACATCCATGAAGGTGTCAAAGGTAATTGCATAGATGATATTGTAAACCATAATTTATTAAATAAAAATGTAAAACCTTCCCAAGTGGTGATTTATCTTTAATTTTACCTTAAAATTGATCCCCAAGGGTCCCCAACTTCATTGATCCATGTAGTTCTTAGTGCTCCAAATGTCTATGCCATCCAATATACATTATACTAGCTTAGCCCACTTTTATAATTGCCTTGAGGCTAGCCTAGGTGATTATAAAAATCCATATAAGTGTTAAAAATCATAATATTTCAATAAAAATGGCCCCTAAAGCCTTAAGCCCTCCTATTACTCTAACTTCCCCTATAGTTCTTTTAATCTCAAGTGTACATGCCTCCGCTATTTTTATGACTTATAGTGCTCTAACATGTCCAAGTACATTGAAACTAGAAAACCCAAAAACTTTAGGTATTATTAGAGTAACTCTATGCACCTCCCTATATCTTAGGCCATTTTCAAATATACTCCTCCAACTTATCAACCTCATAAATGAGCCCTCAGTAGAATCTTGTTAAGTGCATGAATCTGATTTCCCTTAGGCCATTAGTAAACCCCTCTCTTACATTTACAACACAATATTGGGAATATCTATCCCCCTCTCTCTCTTAAACATATTTACCTAAGAATTAGGTTTAATTATCCCATCTCTTCCTTAAGGGTTAACACTTAACTCATAGGCATAATTAGTCCCCAAGTCTATATGACTCAGGATCAACTAATATCACACATTTTCCTAGGGGGAAGCTCCTCTATCCACTCTTAATTTTAACCAACACTCCCCCTCCATCTTCCATCCCATTTCATACCTATAATTCATTATTTTCACTTCTACCCATACCTCCACCATCCACTTCAATTATTATATCAGTTTTGCTAGCCCTGGGAACTATGGGTGGACAATGATACATTGGTCCTCTAAAGATTCAAGATCACAAAAACCAGAGATGGTCTACCATGGGGAGCTAGACATCAAACTAAACTTTGATAAGAGATCTGAAAGAATGAATAGGGTGATGACCAAGATCCTCACCCATGATAAGGACTTTATTGTATGGATAAGATAATAGGATCTCTTCTCCCTCACCAAGAAGAAGACTCATTCATGAGAATAAAAGACTTTATAGGATCTAATAATTTTAGTACATGCTAAAAATGAGTTGATGGAAAAGTTCAGAAAGGATCTCAATGAATACTTTAAAGCCTTAGAGTCCTAAGTCAGGATGTCATTCCTATTTATCCCCTTATGCATCATGGAAAAAAGACTTTTGGAATTATTCACAACTCTAGGAGAAGTGACCAAATCTCTTTAAAATAGTAGTGTGTTATTGTATAATACATAACATTAACTAGATGGGATCATCAAAATTGATAATAAATGCAAGAATATGGTGGTAATCATAAATAATTAGATATTTCCCAAGCTCAAAATTAATCACCTCATGAACCTCAATTTATATAATATGTTTGAAACAAGCATGAGGACAACATTAGAAGATTGGATTAGGGACATGTAACCTATCATCATGCTATAAGCTTGATAGGAGATTTAAAATAATGAAGAGGGTGATAACTCAAAAATTCACCTAGGATGGGAACCCTATTATATGAATAATATAGTAAGACCTCTTCTCCCTCACTAAGTTGATACTCATTTAGGAGAAAAAAATATTGTAGAGGATACTATATTTTTAGTACATGCCACAATTGAGCTGACAAATATTCTCATGGTAGATCTAAAGGAACAAATCAAGACCTTGGAGTCCCAATTCAATAGCTCACTCCTAATTTTACTTATTGGTAGCATGGAAATAACACTTTGAATTATTCAAAACCATAAGAGATGTGACTAAATCTATTTTAAATAGTATTGTGTTCTTCCAAAATTCCAACATGGGATCATCCTAGTTGATAATAAATGTAAGAATATGGTAGTAATAATAAATAAGTGGATGTTCACCAAGATCAAAATCATTCCCTTCATGAACCTCTATTTATACTAGACATTCATAGTAAGCATGAGGATGACATTAAAATATTGGTTCATGGACATCCAAGCTATCATTGGGCCTTTATAGAAAAGCATGGACTAAATGCTTGCATTTTTCAAAGAGGTCAACATTATTGTGCTCTTCCACCCAAATGGAACACTTATCAGTATTAATGAATTGTGGGTTCTCCTTGAAAATTTAAAGGAATCCATGAATAATAAGGTTGAAAAATATAATAAATATAGGGCCTAGGCTATTTAATAACTTTTCACATAATCCACTACTAGCATCAAATAGCTCAATGTTTTAAAGGTCTCTCTTAAGGCCCCTATTAGGGCATGTGCTAAATTTATTACTCAAGACAAATTTATATTTATGGAGCCACCTATAAACTTTCAACATATGCATAAATAGTAAAATCATGTTCCACATGAACTAGAAACTCAACAAGGTAATCAGATGTAAATAGGAAGTGGTCCCCCTTAGGGTTCTAATTGATGATAGTTCCGTTCCTCTTATGGATCGAAAGAAAATGCTATTATATTGTATTTTGTGTTATTCCCTCTTTTTATCTTTTAGGACATGTGATTGTATGGTTGTAACTATTTTTATATTATGGCTCATAGTAGAATATCATGAAAATTGGGGATATATCCCATTCCACTCTTATATATCCTACTACTTGTAGCACTATTGTAAGGCCATACATTTTTTAATAAAAATAACTAGAGAATTAATGAAATCATGTTTTTAACATTATATTCCTTGTAATTTATGAATTTCTTATAATATTAACTTCAATATAGAAAATATTAATCTTAGATACTATAATATAAGTTTTTTTTGCAATGCATGGTCTAATCAAGAATGAGTCGTATGTTATTCTAGTCATTTTATACACTTTATCCATTTTTTATAAATAAACTATAAGTTCATTTGTGCTAACCACATATTTCAAGTGTTTATATCTAAAGTGATGTTATAGGAATTATACATATGATATTACCTTTGACTCACTTACTGTATAGCTAAATCTTGAGATAATATGAAACTAAACATAAAGTGGTAAAATTTTAGTTGGGCTCATGTTTAGTCTTAAGAATTGATGTTTATTCTTTTGATATATATTTTCTACCTTATCATTTCCTTTTTTTATTTTTATTTTATTAAGCCTTTGAATCAAGTTTCCCATATCCAAATTTTAAATCTTTAGACTAATAGACAAGCATACTCTCAAGATGGATTAGTCAGTATAAAATTTATTATATGTGTAGACAATATTGTAATTCTAGTGGTGTCAAATCATCTCTTAGAGACACAATACAAGAAGGATATATAATGAATCCCAATACTTTAAAATAATGCCTCAAACTATTCCAATAGTAACCCTAAAATGTGAGAACATAAGTCCCTATAATTCTTCCATAGTTCTTAGTTTAATTAATCCAATAGCTAAAGTTTTAGGTCCCAACATAGGTAAAATAAATATTGGTTCTAGAAGGAGGAAAAGGATAACACATTGACAATTAGACCACTATTTGACCTAAAATTAAATTGGAGCCTCTTATAAGTAGCAATATATTTAGGTATAGTCTTGGTTAGTTACTAATCTCACCCCTACAATTTTAAATAAGAAATAGGTCAAGTAGATGAAGATCAATGCTTATGGTAATTTTATCTAGTTGATCCACATGATTTGTTCCAAATAAATACACACCCATGGATAAATATCTACCCTTGGAATGGTTATCTAGATCTATGATCAATGTCCCTAGAGATATCCATGACCTACCCAAAAAATTAGAGAAAGATATTCCATGATTCACACACAATGGAGGGTGCACTATAGAGGAACATGTGATTTTATATAAAATAACTCTTATACTCTTAAAATTGGAATATGAAGATGTATCATGTACACTCTCCTCATTCAACCTAATGGAAAATGCTTGTGAATAGTTTTTAAACCTACCCAAAAACTCCATAGTAGAATGAAACCACTTTAGTAACACATTCTTAGCCCAATTCGATAAAGTTATTGACTTGAGTGTATTGTATGAATAGTTTTATATAATAAAGAGGGAAGATAATGAACCCATCATAAAATTTAATGTTATATTTTAGAAAATGTATAGCTAGATCAATACACTATATATATTAGACATCTAATTAGGCTTAGAAATGTACAAGAACACTCTAGATCTATGGACTACTATGTTATTAAGTAGGGATACCCTTATTGTGAATTTGCCATTATCTTATGCTAAGGCCATGAAGGTGGACAAAAAAATTAACCCCCAAAGCCAAATGGTTGTAGCCATCCCAAATGTAGACTGAACTTACCAACCTTAAAACCTATCCTCAATGATAATCATAATATACACATGCCATATCCAATGAAAATTACCAATAATATAATTTTAATGCATGCTACACCAAACCAAAATTTATGATTCCTTGGCCCATCTAATGGTGAATTAGTCCCTTGGGCTCACAACTAAGTATTGGCCCCTACTATAAAATATGTCTAAAGTATACCCCGAGAGTCTACCAAGAATGAATTGTAAATTATCAATCACATGGTACATAAGATCAATAATTACTTCATAGGTCTACATAGGTAATTTGGAAACACTATAATGGAAAATTTAAATAAACATTTTTCATACTAGAGATATAATCGTCCCTTTAACCATTAAAAAACTAGTCAAAGCCTTCAAAGCCTTCACCCGAATGATTAACCCTAAAATTATAGTTATTGGGTACATGGTAAATAATATATAAATATTTCAATAAAAAGGGTGATAAACTAATATATATTAGGATAATTAATCACAAAATTAGATAAATGAATATTTTGAATTATAATATTGAACTATGTTAACTATAGAAAATACCAAATTTATAAGATGTTTAATTTATTATAATTAAAAAGATAAATGATAGTTTTACTATGAGAAAGTAGATATGGATTGGAAATAGGTGGAAAGTATTGAAGATCAGTATTATGGATTAGTCTTTAGATTCTATAAATTTCACTTCTGTAGTCTATACACCATAATTAGATCTAAAAATTATAGTCAATGCTATTATCTAATTGTGATGCATGTGTCCTATAAAAAATATGAATTAAATCTTGATGTGACCATATTTACTATTATAGTTTTTTTTTATCACATTTATTCTTATGTAATCAAATTTAGTAAACATGTTATCACTTTTTCCAACTGATCAAACCTTATATCTTCACCCTTATTCACCATTAAAAAGAATTTACTAAAAATGGGTTAGTGGGCTCATGGTGTCAAGATGACCCAAAATATTCCTCTATTAATGGGAGTTACCTCCATAGCCAATACTCCAAGGAGGGCCTCAAACTTATGTAGTTCTCCCTTATGTGTGATAATGTGTGTGCACAAGGGATAAATATACTATATGAAGATGGATGCAGTGATCTATCTTACAACTTGATAAATATCATTCATGGGATACTCTTTGAATATTTAAAACCTATAATATTATTTCACATATGCTCAATATGAAAATAAGGATGATTAGGGAGAATCACTTTGTTTTTTATTTGATTGAATTAGATTTAGTAGGTGTTTTATTAGTATTTTATAGATTAATAATATAAAGATTATACTTATATTTATACCACATTTTGTGAAAATATATCATATTATGATTCAATAAGACAAATATTTTGACCCATGGGTTTTGAAACATTTTTAATATGGAGTAATTTTTGTCACTAGACACTAGATAATAATCTAGACACTACCATTGGCAGTAGTTTCCCTTTATGGCCGATAGTGTCTAAAAGGATAGAAAACAAGTATAGATATAAAACTAATAGTGAATGATGTTTATCAAGTTTTAATTTTTTTTTCAATGCATATGACTTAGGTTATTAGATTAATATAGAGAAAACTATGAGATAAGCATTTAATCATAATGAGATGATAAATGAAATCCTTTTGAAAGGGAGGTATAGAAATGAAGGGTATATCTTTGATTTATATTTTTCAAATGTATAATATTTTAATTATATAAATATTTAACTATAGTTTCTACATTTTCCACCCCATTTAATATAGTAATGCATAAGGATGTAATTACTAGTTTAAAGGAAACAAATGCATGCATGGGTGTGTCTAACACACCTTTCCTTCACTTGATCCCACATCAAGTGTTTTTTAAGTGTATGACCTATATCCAAGATGATGTGATACTGTAAATAAATGCATATCATCAAAAATTTTAAAATATTGAAATGACTAAAAATAAAGAAAGGAATGAGTACACATGTACATTGATTCAACCATATTGCCTCTTAATGCATTGACTTGGTAAATATGTTTCATTATGAAGAATTATAGTTATAAGAGGTTCATACCTAAACCTTTGGGATTTTAATATGGATATTGGAATGTATTATTCCCCTAATCCTATGTAATAATGAGTTGTGACATACCCATTGAGATCATTATATCTCAATCACATATCTCAAGTGTGAATATATAATATTATGAGGGTGATTGATTTAATCAACTCATCCTATAAATATGGTGAGATTGGATGATATAATCACTCCAATGTATAAATATAGTGAGTTTTTTAAATTTAATAACTTCAACCTATTAAGTGAACCAACTTTTATAATATAAAAGACTCGATAGCAGTACATCTTTGTGTAATCAGTGTGGCCTACTGTAGTATAATTGGTAATTTTTTCAATTTTTGTTGTAATGGAATATGCACATATAATATTTATGAGTTAGAGTATATGTGTCATAAATATGAAAAAAATGTTTCAAATATATGAAAAATAGGTGCAATTTAGAAGATTTTTATCCAACTCTATTTGAATCATGAAAATGAATTAGAGATTGTTCAAGTGTGAATGTTATGTCTTTATTACATTCCCACACTAAAATATAAAGATACTAAGTGTATAAGTGTTGAGGTCATGTGTTTATTACATTCCCCCATTGAAATATGGAAACTAAAAAGCTATGTAAATGTGGAGATCATGTCTTTATGACATGCCCCTATTAAATTTTAGAAACTATGAAAAGTGTGGAGGTCATGCATCTATATCATTACCCTAATGAAATTACCCATCCCACACTTTTTAAGGTGAGGGAAATATAATCTGGTAGGTTTCTTACCTCAAAGGGATAACGTAGTTTTATAATTTGTGTATGACTTATGTAGCATATAGGGATAACATGTTGAAGTAGATATATCATGAAGCTTGTAATATGTGATCACATAAAATCATAATATGCATGATATATATAATGATAATTTATAAATAGTAACATTAAAATATCAACAAAAATTTGAGAACACACACAATAACATTCAATGTAATGCAAAATAATGGTCCAATGAGACCTCATGCAAGGGTATGTTCAAATGCCACATAAGAAAAAGGAATGACGTATTCAAATTTCTAATCAATATACAATGGCACAAGGGCCAAAAATAAAAGAACATATTCAAATGCTCCATAATCAAGATAATAACAATTAATGGATTACACAAAAGGAAGTGAAAAATATAATAAGCATAAGCAACCAATAAAACCATGTCATACTAGTATCTACATATATGTGTTACAAAACAATGTTATGTAACATATAATATCAAGGACAATGTGAAAAAATATGAGAATGGTTATATTCATGTGCAAGTTAATGGTTATATATATAAGATCAAATATGATAATGTAGAAATTATCATAAAGGATATGTAACCTATATAAATCATTATTAAAGAAGTATATAAATCCAACTTACTATATGACATTGATAGACAAGAGGTGAAACATTTGTACATTCATATATTATGTGTCTATGTATGATTGTATCTAACTCAAATATCTATGAAACATATGCGTATATACAAATGAAACAATATGTTATCTACTAACATAAAACAAACAACATCGATGTTAAGGAGATAATAAACATGTGAAAACTTAATATTTTTTATTTTTAAATTTATTTGAATTTTTTAATATTTTTTTTTTATATTTTTGTAATATTTTAGAAAAAAGGCTACGTTATTATCCCATATAAGGGATGCTCATACGTAGCTCTAAACTCAAAATATGGTATGTAAAACTAGTGGTACTACCAAGGAGCATCCATAGGTGTCATATCTAGATCTAGGTAATTTATCTTATTGTGAATATGTGTAATAGGAATTTATGGTCATGAATAAATAATAGGAATAGGGGTTTGTGGAACCCATCATTGAGTGCCATGTGTTTTCTTTGGAGTAGCAGTAATTGGAACATGTTTATTTCCTCTATGTCACCAAGTATGTTCTATTGGAGTATATGAGGATTCTATCAAATCCACTATATATCTCTATTGTAAATCCCTCTCAATTATGGGGAACCTAGGAAATGGGATTTCTTATTTCTTACCCTTTCATGAATGATTAACTTTAGTAATTTTTTTAATTAGTTTTATTGGAATAAACTTATCCTGTTCAAGTGGATTTCCATATGGAATTATAGAAAATGTGAAAACCCTATTGGTATGAATATATTTGATACACCCAAGTATTTTTTAATGTATTGTACATATTTTATTTTCATTATTTCAAATAATTTACTTTTATTCATGTAATATATTTGACATATTATATTTGATTATGTGATAAAGTATTAGTATTTGTTCATTTACTTTTATTTAGTGATAATTGACGCAATCACCATACATAATGGAATCTAGCTAGGAATAAGAAGGCTTAACTATAATGATCATGTGATAATGCTTATTTATTTTATTTCTAACACTATAACTAGTGTATCTTTATAATTATCAAGAGTACATATTGTTTAAACCTAAAAATATTCTAGATTGGGGTTATTTAGGGTTTAATGGGATATATATAGTTTAAGGTATAAGGGTGATCAATTATCTCTATAACAAACCAATTAGATTCTAAACTTAGATATAACATATGTAAAATTCATTAAAATGAGATAGGGTAAAAATAGTAAGTATAATTATGCTAGAATTGAAAATGACAAATAAATAATGTACTTAGTTTATTTTGACACTAGCATAATTCTAGATTTGAAACATGAAGACAGTGTATCTTAGGAGTCAAAAGAGCACACAGATGTTGATTATTTCCTTGCTAGTGAATCAAGTAAAAAACCATGTATAAAAATACAATAAAACTAAACACTCTTGCCTAAGAAATAAGGGGAGCATAAAATAATAGAAAAAACCAAAAAATAGAGATAAAAACACATAATAATTTTACCTCCCTTGTGAAAATTGATGTCCACTTGTTGGCATAGTATAGGTTATTGAATATTATATGGAATTAGAGACTTAAATCAATGCTTATCCATATTGGTATCAAATTTTCAATGGATAATTGTGGCTTTTCTAGGATTGGTTTAGTGTGAATCTTGGTATCAAATTGGCATTATAAAATTAATTTGATGGATTCTTGAAGGAAAATATGTAGAATAACCTTTCACATAAAATCTTCTTTGGGTAGATTTAGGTCACTTATATTTATATGTCTCAAAACTAACTCTAAACCTAAAGAGGTTAAGTTTAGTTATAACTTTGGTTGAGTCTAAAATAACCTAGGTTGAGTCAAGTTAACCCTAGTGTTATAATCACAATCACTAGTGGGTTTATTTAGTGTTTAAAGCTTTCTATCAATTATACTTAATCATTACTTGAACCATAAAATAAATAACAATGCATAAAGAACCATTCACATGAGCATAACACAAGAAAACACATATATGAGTGGGAAACCCTAAAGGGGAGGAAAAAAACTATGATATATGTAAATGGACTATAGTATTATATAAAAAAATACCAAATTATATTTAACACCAACTCAACTTGGATCACAAACCCCAATAAAGTCAAGCACTCACTTGACTAGACTTTACCAAGCACCTAATCACAAGAAAAAACCAACTTCATAAGTGACTCAACACTAGCACATCCACCTCATTAATTTTGACCACCACACATCTAATCTTTTGTTATTTTCTCATTTCAAGACTTAATTTTGTGAAACCATGCAATAATTTATTCACTTATGTTGCATATCTTCAAATGGGCATAAACTACCTTGTATATATACTATTCTAATAGTCACTCACCACTTGGTCAACCACACACCTTCAACCTCTATATTTAGCCACACAATAGGTATTATAACATATTATAAATATTATCAAAAGTAAAATTGATCTACTTTTGGTTTGTACTAACTCAATTAGGCCTTACTCCTCTTTTATGCCTCATGGAGACCTAATTGAATTAAGTATGTCCTTTTAGTACCAAACATTGATATTATTTAGATTATATGGATTTATCCAAAAATAAAAAACCATTAAATAAATTATCAAATGAAATATATTAACCTCCTCCATTATTTATTATACTTGTATCCTTCATTCATACCATGAAAGCTCTTTTAAGACAAATGGCTCTATTAGGCCTGTATACCTCAAAAGATTATCTTGTAAAAATGAAGCTTAAACACCCTTAAGATACTAAAATATGACAAATTAAACATGTGCATAGGTTATCAATGACCTAAGAGTCATCAAAAAATTCTTGGAACACTTTCACTTAGGAGATGAAGGCTCAATAACATCTCTATAACTCACTCATGTAGAACTACCAATTTACTTCAAAAACCAATCATGATGAATTAATCTCAAGCACATTTGTAGACACTTTTCATGACTCTTAATTCATGTAAATTATTTTATTAGATGTATAAATCATACTTACATAGAATAATAATATGTTATAATTCCAAATATTGGTCTTACAAACCAATTTTTTGTCCCTATGTTTCACAGTCCTATCTAAACTAGACATGACATTTTGTGAGAAACTTTTTCACTACATAAATAAACCACAAAATATTATAAAATAATTATAATAACTTAAAATTCATAAATAACTCCTTCATGCACTTTTTTTCATCAATTTATCATGCATAGACTTTCAAATCTATCTTTTCATCTATGTCTGGGTTTTACATTGTTCACACCATTAGGTATGTTTGTGACTAGCTAAATTGGATGACCAAATTAGAAAATTTTAAGGATATAACCTATCCAAAAATAATCATGTAAATGTAATATAATTATATTTATTATTCTACACACCATGTTATTTTTTTACTATATAACTTTTGAGAGCTACAATAACTTCTTGATAACTATACCTGTATTTGTGCATTTTATCTGTCATTTGAATAACCACCACCACCTATAGGTAAATTTGAGAGTTTAATACATAATCCAATATTTTTTATATGAATTTTAATACATTCTAAGTTGTTTTGAATATTATCTTTCATATTGGGTCTTTTTTAGGGTTTTAGGGAGGTTTAACACAAGGTTTAGTGTTAACGATTATTAATAAAGGACTACCCCTTGAATAAAAAAATAATATATATATATATATATATATTACCCTTCCCCATCTCACCTTAATATATAAAATTCCCATGCAAAGGTTACATATGCCAATGAACATCTAAAAGTGTTTCTCAAGTCTTGAGACCTCATTCTCTAAACTTGATAAGGCCTAAAACATTTATTTATGAAATTTAATTCAAACCATAACCTAAAAATATATTATCTTTCTTAAAGAACCTATCTTAACTCTATCCATGCTCACATTTTCATACTTACCTTGAAATATGATCTTCATATCTTATTAGGCTAGGCAGGGTCTAGGAGTGGTTTACATGCATAATTAGATTAAAGATCCTACCCCTATGGGCTCACCCTAAAAATCTCATGAATACTTCAATTTCTGACATACATGCTCAAATAGTGACAAAAAACCTTCACATGCTTGTGTGTATTCATTTATCATGCACATACTACTTCATGTCATAACTATACTCATGACTAGGCTTCTTATGCACTTTTTCATCAATGACCTATACCTTCATATAACCCTAAGGCATTAGTTGCCTTAAAATTATCTCTTTATCTTTCTCTCATGATAACTCTCTCTCATGACAACACTCTTCTCTCTCAATTCACCTTGTCACATCACATATTGCTAACTAGACTTAGTCACCATTGGCATCAACCTTATCAAGACACACCTTTGACATCAATGATAATACTAAAAAACTCCCCCTTTGTCATTAATGGCAACCAATCTCGAAAACTTATCTCAATAGTTAATTTCATCCTTATTCTAAAATTTATCCCCCTTTGACACAACTTACAAAGAGATTCCTACAACTTCTTGGATCATACCTTTTACAATAAAAACACTCAACACACATGATTATGAGTTTATGTATAAACATGCTCCCCCTATCTCCATGCATACCTTATTATAATTACTTGCATGTTATTATAGCTAATAAACAACCTAATTATCTTCCCCTAAGCACTTGACTTACTTAATGACTGCTAGGGGTAAGAACTACACCTAATTCCCATCTTAGATATTTAAATGTTGCCTTTGGAAGTGGCTTGGTCAAAATATTTGAAATATGATCATTTTTTGAAACATAATCAAGTTTAAATATTTTTTTTCACTTACCTTCTCTCTCAAGAAATGATACTTGATGGTAATGTGATTAGTTCTTTATTGCATGACATGATTTTTTGAAAGGCTTATGGCACTTATATTATTGAAATAGATAGTTCTAAGACTATCATAATCCACCTTGTAATATTTTAAGGTTAGTATCATCCATAGGAATTGATTATAACATGAATCTAATACAATCTACTCAACCTCACAATTATATAGTGTCATAGATGATTGCTCCTTGATTATCCATGATACTAGGCATTCTCCTAAGAAAAAATCTTCTCCATTAGTGCTCTTCCTATCATCTAGACTCCTTTCCTAGTCTACATATATAGAGGCTATCAAGTTAAACTCCTTGTTCCTTGGATACCATAACCTAAACTTCATAGTCCACTTGAGATACCTAATTATTCTTTTGACTTCTTTTAGATGATTTTCCTTTGGGTGTACTTGAAATCTTCCCACTAGGCCTACTACTTATATGATGTTAGGTCTAGAGGTGGTACTATATAGAAATCTACCAATAATTGACCTATATGATGTATGATTAACCTTTGGGGACCCATACTCCTTGATTAACTTACATCTTTTGATCATAGTTATGCTAACTACCTTGCAATATTCTATCTCAAAATTCTTTAACATCTCTTTTATGTACTTAGCTTGTGATGAATATACCTTTTTTATATTGATTGATTTATAACCCAAGAAATAATTATTGTTCTCCTATCATATACATATCAAACTCCTTCATCAAATTTTAAAATTCCTTAGTCATATTCTCATAGTTTCCACCAAATATGATGTCATCCACATAGACAACTATTATCAATTGATGGCCATATTTTATCTTTATGTACATATTATTATCTATAACTCTTGTTTTGAATCCTTGGTCCAATAGATACCTATCTAATATAGAATACCAAGATATATGATCTTGATTTAGACCATAAATATCATTTTTAAATCTACAAAAATAGTTCTTGTTACTTGATAATGAGAAACCTTGAGGTTGGTTTATATACAATTCCTCTTCCAAGTTCCCATTCAAAAAAGAAAATTTGACATCCATCTGATACACCTTGAATCCTTTGAACCCTAAATATTCTAGAAATAATATTATATCCTTCAATATTTATATTGGAGCAAAGGTATCCTCAAAATATAACCCCTTACTATTTACACCAAATATGATGTCAACTATTATCAATTGATGGTCATCTTCTATCTTTATGTACATATTACTATTTACAACTCCTACTTTGAATCCTTGGTCCAATAGATACATATCTAATCTATCATACCAAGCTCTAGGAGCTTGATTTATACCATAAAGAGCCTTTTTCAATCTACAAACACAGTCCTTATTACCTGATAATGAGAAACCCTCAAGTTGTTCTATATACACCTCGTCTTCCAAGTTCCCATTCAAAAAAGTAGATTTGGCATCCATCTAATACACCTTGAATATTTTGAACCATGTATATGCTATAAATAATATTATAGACATCAATATTGATATTGGAGCAAATTTATCCTCAAAATTTACCTCTTTTAGTTGATCATACCCCATACATACCAATCTAGCCTTGTTCCTAGTGACTTCTCCATATTCATTCAACTTGTTTCTAAACACCCATTTTGTGCCAATGACATTCTTGTCTTTAGGCCTAGGTATTATTTCCCAAGTCTCATTGATTTATATTTGGTATAACTCCACACTCATAGCACCTATCCAAAACTTGTCTTTTATTGATTCTACAAGGTTTTTATGTTCAATATTAGATAATAGAGCAACATTTTCTTGCTTTAAGTTACTTATCAGTCTTCTCTTTGTTTACATACCTAAATCCTTATTTCCAATGATTTATGACTCAAGATAGTATCTTTGAATATATCTTAAATGACCTTTTAAATATTGGCTTTCCTTAACTTCTTCTTCCTCATCAATCACTATTGTTTCTTCTTCATTAGTAGAGCTCATACTCTTTGATGTATCCTTTGACTATGAGTGTGACTTATTAAAACTTGTCTCATCAATATTCACATTGGTGCTTTCCAATATCTTCTACAACATTTTATTATATCATATATAGGTTGATGTCACTAATGATTATCCCAAGAATATACCTTCATCAGACCTAGAATCAAACTTACCTAGGTCTTCCTCATATGTTTTGGTGAAGAGTTTACTTCCAAACACTCTAAAGTGGTTTATATTAGCAAGTATGCCTTTCCATATTTCATAAAAGGTTTTATTACCATCAATCCTTATCTATCCTCTATTTAAAATATAGACTAAATTTTGTACCTCCTCTCTCTAATATCTATCAGCTAACCTTGACTCATTTAGCATAGTTCTTTCCATCTCTTGAGCTATCCTATTCTTTCTTTCCACTACCTCATTATGATAAGGTGTTCTAGTTGTTGAGAAATATCTCCTTATTACATGGAACTCACAAAAGTCATCAAACTAATTAGACCAAAACTCTTCTCCTTTGTCAAATCTTAGGCACTTGATATTTCCATTCTTTTCATTCTTAATAAGAGCCTTGAATGCTTTGAACTTGTTAAGAGATTCTAACTTGTATTTCAAGAAATCTACCCAAGTATTTATTATGTAGTAATCTATGAGTAAAATAAAGTATCTCCTTAAATACTTTTGATTATTTTTGGCCCATAAAGATCAGTGTGTGTTGGCTACAAAGTTCTTGTAGTAGAGTAATCCTTGGACTTGAACCTTCTTCTAGTTTGCTTACCATTTTGACATGCTTTAAAAAGTGTGTTTGTAGGTTTGGTGATTTTAGGCTTGTTTTTCATAGACTTATCAGAGCTTATCTTGGTTAGATTATCAAATTTTAGGTGGCCCAACCTTTTATTCCATAGCCAACATTCATCCATATTTCTCATTAAGCATCTATCCTTTTTTATATCATTCAAGACATATAAATTTTTCTCAAACTTCTTAGCATTTTTAATTATCCTTCTTTATTTTTATTTCCTTATATCACATCCTCTATCATGAAAGGTTAGTGTGAATATTTGGTTGAACATTTGACTTATAATAATAAGGTTATGTTTTAAACCTTCCATATATAACACATTCTCAATCTTGGTCTTCCCATTATCCAAACTCAAGATACCCTTGGAAAATATATTGGTAGTGTGTTATCTCCAAATATCACTATTCTTATAGAATTCATCTTTAATGAGATGAACTTGCTCTTGTATCCTATCATGTGGATTAAGAAACCATTATCTATATACCATGTCATGCCTTCATCTTAGATGTGAAAAGTAGTCTGAGCTAGTATAGATTCTTCTCCTTTAGTTTTCTGCTCCTCTTTCTCCTTGTCTATAGGATCTAACTTATTGATCCACTTCATAGTGGTATGACCATATAACTTTTTATCTTTATTTATCTTCTTCACATGACTTATATTGTATTCCCTTGTAATATGTCCTCTCTAATCTCAATTATAGCATATAATTCTAATTATATGATTGAAATGAACATTCAACCTATTCCTTCATGATGAATTGATTCTAGCATGATGTATACAATCGATATCTCTATGTCCATATTGATTGCATGATAAATAGTAACCATTGAAAGGATTCACATACCTTGTTTATCTGATGTTGAATGATGCACCTCTATCTTTGTTGTCTCTTGAAGGAGTCACATTCTTCTTGACTTGTTGATGACCAAATTTAGACTTATATTTGAGATTTGTTACATAGGTCTTTACTATATTAGTACCATCACTTCTTGATATTCCACTCTCCTTTGAGGTTTGACTCTCTTTGTTTTCCTTTTGATCTTCTTTTAATCTAAAACTTATTTTATCATGTGGAGACCTCTGACTATTAAAAATATCACCAAGGACTTTAATGCTCTTTTCAAATTTTTAATGTGTCTTTAATTTGACTGTTACTTGATCCAATTCTACCTTCAAGGACTCCAATTCTATTCCAAACTTGATACATTCATACTCCTTGGTCTTGAGACTTTAAATGATAATCTCAATCTAAGTTTATAACTATTCTATGATACCCTAATATTAATTTGTTTTATTACTTAGTCTCTCTTTAAAGATATTAATTTGTTCCTCATAACTCTTAACCAATGATATTATTTTCTGATTCTTCCTTCATTAAAACTTCAACTCCTCTAGATCACTCACCAATTCTACTTCAAGGTTCACTTCAGCCTCTTCTTCATCTAATTATTCATCATCCGTAAGACTTTTACATATAGAAAAACCATCATTTTATATTTATATATCCATTAATAAAGTTCCATTACTATCATGATCATTACATTCATCATCACTATTCGATGTACTTATGTCACTTACATAAGAGGAGATATTATCTTCTTTGATATAGAAACTTCTCATGTTCTTGAATGACCCTTTCTTGCCTTCATACTTCCTAAAACTCTTTTTATTCTTGTTAGGATTATATAAATTATTATCATCACCATGATGTTCATCGTGCTCTCTATCATGCTCATTATTATCTTTGTTAGGACATCTAGATGCAAAATGACAAATCTTACCATAGTTAAAACACTTGAATGGAAACTTTCCCTTATACATACCTGATCCTTTCCTTAGTTTTATAATAAACATGGCTTCTATCTTGTCATAATTAATGTTTGTATCAACTTCATCCTTAACCTTTTTTACTTTTGACTTTTTCTCAACTTTGAATGCAACTTTCCTATTGAAAGGTCTTCCATCACTTATTCTCATTTCATAAGTTGTCAAGATGCCATGAAACTCATAAATCTATAGTCTATTAAGATATTTGATTTCCTCCCCAGTAGATACTTTTGAATCAAACTTAGATGTCAAGGATATTAGTACCTTTTGTACTACTATTGATTATTATAGCTTCTCTCCTAGACATCTAATGACATTTACCACTCCATCTATTCTCCATAGATAAGATGAAATGTTTTCATTCTTAGACTTTCAAACTACCTTCAATGGGTCTAAAAATTTTCCAACTTCACTTTGGTGTTTATTTCATATATGGTTTGAAAATTTTCCCAAATACCTTTGGTTGTATCACAATTCATTAATTTTACAAATTTTTCCTTTTAAATACCACATAAGATGGCATTCATTGCCTTAAATTTGTTCTCACTTGGCTTCTTACCTATTACATCAGCTGGTGGTGTAGAAGGTGGAATAATACATCAAAAATATATTTACATATGTCATAGCCAAGACACATTAGATATGTATTCATTATGATGCTCCAAAATACATAATTAGTCCCCTAAAGAGCATGCCATTATTAGCTTAGAAACTTCCTTGTAATTGATGACTAAACATGCTTATGATTCTAGGATCTCCTTTAAGTTGTTAGGCATGCTTCAAAGGACCAAGATACCATACCAATTTTTGTAAGAAAAATCAATAATAAGTGTTGTTAATTAGTGTTTAAAACTTTTTATCAATTATATTTAATAATTCCTTGAACCATAAAAGAAATAACAATGCATAAAGAATCATTCACACGAACATAACACAAGAAAACACATACATGAGTGACAAACCCTTAAGTGAAATAAAAATCACTATGATATATAAAAATGGACTAAATTACTATAAAATACCAAATTATATTGAGCAAAAACTCAAATTAGATCACCAACCCCAATGAAGTCAAGCACCTACTTGCAAGGAGGCACCAAATCCCTAAGTGACTCAACACCAACTCATACACCTCATGAATTTTTATCACCACAATTTTTATATTATATTATGGTCTCATTTCAAGACCTCCTTATGCTCAAACATGTAATATTTTATTTTATTATGTTGCATATCTTCAAATAGGCCTAAACTACCTTGTATATATACTATTCTCATGGTCACACACCACTTGATTAGACACACACCTTCATCCTCATAGTTTTTACATAAAATAGTTATTATAACATCTCATTAACATCATTTAAATTAAATTTTAGACCCCTTTGGTCTTCAATAGCTCAATTAGGCCTTACTTCCCTCTTAGACCTCATGGAGACATAATTGCATTAGGTCCTTATTAGTGCCAAAATTTGATCTTCTTAGGCATAAATGGATTTATAAAATAGTAAAAAACAATTAAATAACTTATCTAATAAAATATAATGACATCCTCAAAGTTATATTAGACTTTTATCCTTCATTCATACCATGAAAGTTCCTTTAGGACAAACTGCCATATTAGGCCTGCGTACCTTAAAAGTTTGTCTTGCAAAAATGAAGCTTAAAAACCATTAATATAATAAAATATAAAAAATTAAAGATGTATATATGTTATCCACGACCTTAGTGTCATCACAAAATTCTTGGAACACTTTCACTTAGGAGATAAAGGCTCAATAACATCTCTGCAACTCACTCAGAATTGCCAATTTACCTCAAAATCTAGTCATGGTGAATTAGATCTCCAACACTTATGTATACACTTTTCATGATTATTTATGAATGTAAATTATTATATGACATATATATATATATATATATATATATATAATTATTAGATATAAAAATCATATGGTCTAAATCCAAATATTGGTCTTGTAGACCAATTTCTTGACCCTATGTTTCACGGTCCTATGTAGACCAGATAGGCTATTTTGTGAACACCTTTTTCACTACATACACTGAACACAAAATATTATAAAAGAATGATCATGACTTAAAGTAATAAATAAATCCTTTGTGCACTTTTTTACATCAATTTGTCATGTGTAAACCTTCAAATCTATCTTTCCATCTCTTCTTGTGTTTTACACTGTTTACACCATTAGGTCTATTTATCATTGGCTAACTTGGATTACCAAATTAGAACATTTGAAGGATATATATATATATATATATATATATATAGGACATGTAATATTAGTCTCTCTATCTTATTAAACCAGCCATTTTCTTTTCTTGACCAATAAATTTTTTGAGAGCTATAACAACTTATTGAAAACTAAGCCTATAATATATATATATATATATATATATATATATATATATATATATATATATATATATATATAATCATGGAAATGTAATATTAGTCTCTCTATATTATTAAACCAGCCATTTTCTTTTCTTGACAAATAAAATTTTTGAGAGCTATAACAACTTATTGAAAACTAAGCCTATATCTATGCATTTTCTCTCTCATATGACTAACCGCCACCACCTAGAGGTAACTATGAGAGTTTAATAGATTTATATATATATATATATATATATATATATATATATATAATCATGGATAGGTAATATTAATCTCTCTATCTTATTAAACCATCCATTTTCTTTTCTTGACCAATAAAACTTTTGAGAGCTATAACAACTTATTGACAACTAAGCCTATATCTATGCATTTTCTCTCTCATATGACTAACCACCACCACCTATAGGTAACTATGAGAGTTTAATAGATTATAAAATATATTTTATGTGTATTTGAATCCATTTTTAAATATATCTAAAAATATCTTTCATATCAAGTCCTTATTAGGGTTTTAGGGTGGTTTAACATAGGTTTTGGTGTTAAAGATTATTTATAAAGGATTGTCACTTAAATACATAAATAATTATTATACATATTATATTTTACCCATAAACATCTCTCCTTAACATCTTATATTCCCATGTAAAGGTTACATATTCCAATGAACATCTAAAAGTTCTCAGGTCTTGAGACCTCATTCTTGAACTTGAGAAGGCCTAAATTACTAATTTATGTAATTTACTTCAAAACATGACCTCAAAATGTGTGATAATGCCTAATAATATTTATATGACATATTTACATGATCTTATGTGCATAAATTCCTTTAAATCTTATCTTCATACGTTATTAGGCCAGCTAGGGTCTAGGAGTGGTCTAGGTGCATACTTGGACTAGAAGTCCCAACCCTATAGACTCACCCTAAAACTCTCATGAATGTTTAAATGCCTCACATACATGATAAAATAGTTCCAAAAAACCTTCACATTAATGTATCCATTATTTTTTCATGTACATACCTCTTCATGTCTTAAATAACTAGGCTCTTAACTAGGCTTCATATGCACTTTGTCATCAATGACCTGTACCTTCATGAAACCATAAGGCATTAGTTACCTTCAAATTTTATCTATTTTTATCATGAAAAATCTCTCTCATAACAACACTATCTTCTCTCAATGCACCTTGTCAAATCATATATTTCCAACTAGGCTTAGTCACCTTTGATATCAACCTTCACAAGATGCACCTTTAACATCAATGACAATACTCAATACCTGGATTGGGTCAAAGCACCAATGAAGTCCTAAAAACTGATTTTCATATATTTATGAGACATGAAAACTCATTTTAGATATTTATGATGTTGTGAATCACCTTTTTTTTATTTTAAGAATTAATAAATCACTTTATTAGCTCCATTGACTTTAACTTCATAATTGGCTAAAATTTCCTTCTTAGATAAATGAAATTCACTATTTCAACTTGGAATTTTTACTTAGGAAATTTAATTAAGATTTAATTTTTAATTAATCTTACTTGGTGATTTTTTTATTTTGTAAATTTTTTTAAATGTTTTTGCATTAATAGCTCAATAGGCCAAAAATATCAAATTTCTAGGTCATAATTTGACTAGGATTGAAACTAAACTAGGTTATGGTTGCATACATGTTAATACCCTAAATAAGTAAAAATATTCATGTTTATGATTAATTAAATATATTACATGATTTAATTTAGGTAATTCAAGTTATTTCTAGGCTTAAATTGCTTTGTTTGCTATAAATTGATATGAATCCTAGTTTAGGCTCAAAATTTCCAAAATTGAGTGTTTACAATTTTCCCCTATTTGAAAAGGCATTAAGAGACATAGGGAGAGTAACACCCTTTAAAATAATACAAAATATGTTAAAATAATAGGTTCATTCCCCAAAGGGAAGTTAATTAGCCCTTGATTCCCCTCAAGGAAGTAGGTGAAAAGATAAAGTCAACGAACGTTCCCTTGAAATGAAAAAAATGACATGATCAAGTAGAAATGGGGTAGAATTACTTAGTTTCCCAAAGGTGGTTATAAATATTAATGGAGAATGAGTCACTAATTTTCCCAAAGGTGATTATAATTAGTAATGAAGGGTGGGACACTAATTTTAGTAAAGGTAGTTATAATCCATAGAAAAGGATGGATTCATTGATTTGCCCAAAGGTGGTTATAATCAAGAATGGTACTAAAGACACTAATTTTACCAAATTTAGTTATATTCAATGGCATAGGTATTTTACTTGGTAATGTGGGTGGAGTGGGAAAATAATGATTTACCCAAAGGTAGTTATAATAGTTATACTAGTTGAAAAAAATTAATTTTTCCAAAGTCGGCTATAATCATTTGCATGTTGAATCATATGATTAAAAATTATTTTTCCCCAAAAAGGAAAAAATACATCATTGATAGATCAAAAAATATGTTGTCACATTTTGGAAAATTATCAAGAGGAACTCATGCAAAAAACCTATAAATAAATTTATGATCAGTTGGCAAAAAATAATAACACATTTCTAGCCAAAATGTGACAATGAAAATGAACATTCTAACAAACACATGGTATAGGTAGAAAAAAATGTAGTTAAATGGGTCTCATTAGAGGCCAAAAAATATGTTTTTGTTATAACATAGCCATAAAATAAGGCATGTAGGATCAAATAACACATAAAATGAATCACAAGGTGAAAAATACACTTCTTAGAGTGAGGAGAATGAACCTTAGAAACTTGGGGGTTAAAAAATAAAATTTTGGGCTATATATTCACCCTTAGGGTGAAAAACAATTCATTTTCACCCTATCCATTTTGAATTTTGAGCTCTAGTTTTTTGTGTAATCTAGCTGAGAAAAATGGCATGTGGAGGAGCACGACATCATGTTTTTGATTGAGTGAGAGAACACATGAAATATCCACATGATACACCACTGGCAAATAGTCTAAAATTTATCATTTATACCATTAATTATGCATTAATTTCTAGTATTAGGGAAAAAAGGTTGAAGTCACCATTTGCATTTTAGGAAAAATGGTAGATTTGCTAAGGAAATCGGTGACTTCGTATAAAGTCACCATTCCTTAAAATGGTGGATTCACCTTAAATTCTTGGAAATCATCAAAATAATGATTTCACCTATTTTTAGGTGAATTTATAATTTTTTGGAAAATTAAAATGGTGATTTCACCTAAAGAGTTGCAAAATTTCCAAAATGATAACTTCACTATTTGGGAAAACAACTTCACCTTAGAAGACAAAAACAACTAGATTAATGACTTGATAGGGTCCAAACTCTATGAGATAAGGAAAAATAGGGTTAGTAATCTAGGATAACAATTTAGAGTTAGGTTGATGCTAACCTATCTATGATTCTAGGAGGGGATGACAATTTTTATGACATGAGAGTGACACTTTCACTATCTACACACCCCAGAAAACTAGACTGTTGGGATGATTAAATTTTTATAGGACTTATATTTGCATGATGTGGTGAAAATTTTTGTCATAAATGTGAATCAAATGTATTTGAGTGTATTTCTAGAGTTTTATCATAACGATACATCAACCTTTCACCTACCCATTAGAGAGGTGACAATCACACTTTAAGATACTTGGCATATCCTCAAGTTACCAATACAAGGATGGAGGCTCTTTTATATATTCCCATCATAATAGTAGGCTAAATTAGAAGATTTGGTTAGTTATCAGGGAATTCCCATGGATTATGGGAAGGTAGATATAGATATTTTAGATACATACATAGATATACATCCTAATGACCTGGCTCCTGGCAATCCTTCACCACTAGCACTCATTAACAAGGAGGTCATGGCTTTGATGGCTATTATTAATATCATCTTTCTTCCTAAAAAGAGTGATATATATTTACATATAGGCCTCAAGGTCATGGTATACATCATATTAGATGAAGTCTCATGTTTTTTATGGGGGCCAATTGTCTTGACATAGTTATACAGGGACTTACACATGGTGGCATATCATAGAGGATGCAACATTAGGGCATCCACTCTACTGATGGTATAGGTATAAGAACACATTTCCATTGAGTGACTAGTTGGTCAATAATAGTTTTAGGATCCTAAAGAAACATTCACATATGGTTGTGCATAGATTATGGAAGGATGGTATGGACACATGGGAGAGACTTACTTCTACAACCGTATGTTCAACGAGCTCACTCTATAGTTATTCATCTAGAGATAGTATCTTGAATATTAGTTCCAATAGTTATGGGATGGATGGTATACTACATATATGAATACCAACTATTTTGTTATAGTTATATAGTCACATATCATCAAGGAGGACTATCTTGATTAGGTATTCTAATAGTTTAGTATTACACAAGTTATACCTTAGGGGCCTAGGTGACTCATACATGTCACACGAGATATCAACTAAGACACTTATATCATTTAGAGGAGTGTATCCACTACCATTTATCTAAGTATACCATAGGTAACTTGGTATTATATATGCGGGTGATAAATGCAAGGGTTACACTAGAGTATATTCACTGGTGGGTACTATTTACAACCCTAGTTGTACCCTTTAAAGAAAATTGTTTAATTCTACTTCAAACTTGGTCTAACATGGGATTGACCTAAAGGTTTTGGTTACCTAAAGTTAGAATAAACCTTTAGATTATGGGTATGTCACACCTGGCACATCACTTTTGGCTTAGATTCACTAATACCTATTGCTATTGGGGTGAAAAGGGGTAGATATTACATAAAATAAACCTAATCTAATGGGTGGTGATGTATCGATATTGCTTATCCACTCAAATTAAACTCGTAAAATAACTAATGGACAATGCATAAAATTTAATTGATATCTCCAATGGCTTCTAGGGAATAATGATTCATGTATATGTTGGTTTAGATGACTATATCATGTGGGTCAGGAAAGGAAGGCCTGATTCAAGGCACTTAGAGTCAAACTTCTCAAAACTCAACCGTTAACATCATAACACACTAGATGACCTGCATAGAAAAATTATTAGTAATTAGGAGAGGATTTGACCAAAAAATGGGGATATTACATCAATTTTTTAGAACTAAACAATCATGTATACACTAAATACTGATCATGAAGAATCTCCAACATTCTATTAACAATCCAATAATTTTACAAGTACAAGACTAGGCATAATTTCCTCGTACCTGAGTGAGGGATATAAATAAAATCCTTAAGACCTAGATATATAGAAACATGAGGAGAAAAAGAGAGGGAAATATGGATTAGGGGTGTAGATAATATTTTATTTAACTCATACTATAATTACAAATATTTACAACAATCCCTCTAATTTTGTTTATGTGTTGGCCTTAAAATTAATGATCTTGTGTGAGATGTTGGGAATTGAGATGAAGTTGTGAGGTTGTATTTAAATTTAATCAAGGCACATACATGCCTAAAATATTCATTCACTCTGTATTTATAGTTATAAACATGAGAATAGCTCAATTAAATCTCCATGAATCATCTAGTAGCCAATCCTTCCTTTTATACATGTTGACTAGCTTGATAACTTACCTCTCCTTCATAATTATTATGAGAATTGATCATCTCACCCCTTAATCATCAGTTACAAGGGTAATGAACCTAAATTTCCTCATCTAATATCCTCTCTACACTAAATCCATCTCTTATGGTTGTTCAAGTAGGACAATTAGGCCTAGTTGTGTGCCTATCTATTAATGGATGATTATAGAATTGAATAAAAACCTTAGAGTAGGTGAATAATCCTATTTAAAGTATAAATAACATGTTTATACCAATTCATAATCATTCTAAATTAATATACACCTTCAACTTTACCTCTTTTAGTTGACTATGTCACTTAGGTCACCTTCTCTTTCATATCTACAAATTGGATGATTAGAAGAGACTTATAGATCATTTTAAAGAAAAAAAGTTATAAGTTGGTATCTTGGGAAGATGAAACAAATCTTAAACCTCCCCCTCTAATGATTGGAAGCTTCTCAAATATATTTTCACACTTTTCTCTACCCAATTCCTTGAAAAAGTATTATTTTTTGATAAATCCGTACAATGTCCATACAAATAAGTATCATAGGTAGGGTGTCCTTTGAGTGAAATTTTTGGTTCAAGTGTTTATCAAGGAATTATTTGGTGTTTGAGTGTAATTATCTCCATTTTCCCATATTGGTTTTGTATTAGTGTTTAAGGAGGGTTTTGGGGTCTACAATCTTAACAATGGTTATTGAAGATGAGACCTCCAATCCCAAACTTATGGTCATGGATGTTTATTCCATATAATCTCATAAAACTCATAAAACCCCTTGTTTCCCATGAACCTTGTGTATGGAGATACAAATTGAAGATGATGGACCTTGAACTCCTTATAAGCCTTCTAGACTTATTTGAAATCTTAGCAATGATTCATAAAATTGGACCCCTAAAACCAACTTTATTAACCAATTATTTAAATTAAATATGGGTTCGCAACATCCCCTAAGATAGTTTTCCCTGATTACTTTTGTGATGAAAGATATGAGTATCTGAAAGTATAGGTTGAGGTGACTGTGTAAGACTATGGATTTTAATATGTTGATAATAATGAGTTTGGTAATTATTTTTCATTATTATTATTATTTAAAACACCTCATTAAGACCTAAAATAACATATTATACCTTTTTATTTCCTTATATTTTCTTGGTGGTCTATCTATGCTACCGAGGTGAGCATGGGGTTTGAGGCCTCAAGAGTGGATATTAGTAATAATAGTGATAAACTGAGTCTTAGACCCTTGAATCCTCTAAGGGTGGTCACTAATGTTTCCATTTCAACTATATGTCACCCTTTTCCACTTGTTTCAATCTCCTATAATTTCCTTTGGTTATTCAAATGCTATTTTACCTTTATTCTTTCATATGTTTGCCTATAGATAATAGTGCTAGTCTGAGTGTTTGATAACAGTGTGTTAGACTTCAGTAATATCCTTCTCTATTATAGTGATGTATTTATTAAAAAAATATGAAACATATGCATAGGACCTAGTGACATACTTAGGTTTAAATCCTTCATCAACTCAGTCTTCTATGCATTCTCATACAACAGTCTTAGGATTTGTAAGAAATCATGTCTATATAACCCTTGGTGATTGAGTGAGTGCCTTTTATAATTTAATTGAGTTTCCTATAATTATTAAAATTGGTTATGTCTCGTTTACGTCTCCCTCTAGTGTCTTTAAGTTTTTAATAGTCTTAGATAAGCATATACCTTCAATTCTAGGTGTTGGTCTATTTAGGCATATTACGTCTAAAAATCATAATATGAATTTAAAATATTTTATCGCTCTTAAAAAATGAATAATATAAATATTAATATGAGATTATTTTATATGGAAACTAAAGGACCCTAATTAAACTCCATGCTTGACCTTCCTACAGGGTTATACATTTCAATCCTTCTTGTCTAACTTTGACTACTTGGTTATAAATCACCATTAGGATTATTTAGTTTGTTAGAATCTTTGAATTCTTAAGGAAAAATCATATAGTTTAAATTTATAGCCTTAATATATTAATATCCATTTACCTTTTTTATATTCTAACATTTCACCTCTATAAAAAAATTAATACAACTACACCATCTCTATCCTTGCCTATAGGTTTCAGTTGGGTTCTTAACTGTGTATAGGTGTGAATATCCTTTTCTTTACCCATTTGATATATACATCACTATAAAAACCATATATAATTTACCTCACTTAATTTTTAGATGCCCTAAATCCTTAGACACTCCTTTCTATAGGATTTCATAGTTTAACCTTCCTTCTTGATCTTGATTATAAGTGCCTTATTTAGGCTTAACTAGGACTCCTAATATTCTAAGGCCCTTTTTATATCTTAGAGGATTAGGTTACTAATATTTTTTTTAAGGTATTATAAACCAAATAGGATACCCTCCTACATTTATTCTTGCCTTCCTTATTGATCACCATGTAGGGTTTTGTACTTTCACTTCTTATTAGTAGCTCTACCTTTAAGTGACTTTCCTGCCTGTTATGACTGTGAGTGTGATCATTTGAGGGTCAGATTGTGAACACTATATTATACTTATTAGTTTTATATTTATGTTCATAATTATATTTCATCCATTTTTGTCCCACATACAAATTTTTTAAGAGATAAACATAGTTTTAGGTAGAATGTGTGGACTAAAGCCTTGAAAATAGGTCTAACATTATAGAATGAAGAAGACCATGTAGATTAATATATTTTATAAGCATTAAGAATCATGGAATAGGTTTAAAAAATATTAAAAATCCATCAATACCTTGAAATTTAATCAAAGG
>JARHVA010002249.1:0-47500 GCA_037957365.1 Torreya grandis
ATAGCAAGGGAGTATTTCTAATTTATGGGATTCCAACCAAGTCAATATGGCTCATTAAAGGTTTGAAATTGTTATTGCATGACTGCCCAAGATTTCAAATTTTACAAGACATAGTGGTGGTAGATTTGCCTACACATTTTCCCATGTGCCTATCAAGGGAATTCACTACAAAGATAAGAGGATATGTTGTTTTTTATTTTTCTTTATTGAATTTTAAAATTAGGTATGGATATAAAGTGATAGTAATAACATAGTCATTGTCCAAGTTACACATTGAACCATATGTGGAAACTAGTTCCAATCTAAATTATACTATCAATGAGTAAGAGAGCATGACATAGATGATAGAAAATCTTTCCCTATTTAAGGTATTTCTAACCTATTCTTGTTTTAAATTTAGTATTGATACCTATGAATATTAACCCTATTCTTTCATGAAAGGTATTTATTTGGGGGTGTATTACTTACATGAGGAAGGAACACCTATACCATTACTTACTAAGGAGGAAAATGAGAGTGATGGAATGTGGAAGATGTTATTTGATGGTTCAAGGAGTAAGATTAGTGTAGGATCTAGTGTTAAGTTGGTTTATCCATATAAAAATAAGTATTACTCTTCATATATATTCCATTTTAGTTATACCTACAATGTGGTCAAATATGAAGGTTTGATTCATGGCCTTCAATGGGCAAAGAGGAAAGAAATCAAGAATTTGAAAGTATATGTAGATATTAAACTGATTATGCATCAAATAAGGAATATGAGTGATACAAATAACCTCTTGATTAATTATTTTAAGTACATGATGTGTGATTTAGTTGAATACTTTAGTGTATTCAACATACAACCAAACCCAAGAGAATAAAATAAGCATGCTGACAGGTTAGTTGTTATAGGGGAATAATTTGACACACCTAATACCATAAAGGAGAAATGAAAATAGTCACATATTAAGGTAATTATGAGGCCTTCTATTCTATATATTTAAATCTTTTGGAATGTGTTTGATAGTGACAAGTATATTATACAATTCTTACAAAATAAAACAAAATTATTTTAAATAAATCCAAAGAAATTCCATGATCAGTATGAGAATCAAATTTTAAAGTTGAGAAAAAAAATATTCCTAAAGAATTGATCACTCTAGATAGCATATTTAAGGAATATGAAAAAAATAACAAAGAGAATGCGGGAATGTATACAAAGGAAGAGAACTATGAAAGAGTCTTAATCTTTAAGGACAAGCTCCTCAAACTAGGCAAGGTATACTCTCCATCTAAAAAATAAGTATTCATTGACTTGAGTAGAGAATTCCATGCCATATTTTCTTGGGAATATAAATATCTAAATGGGTTTGATCCTATTCTATCCCATCATACTATTGAATTAGAACCTAGTTTTAAACCAATTAGGCAAAAACAAAGGCCTATTAACCTTAAATTTAACCAACTCTTGAGAATGGAACTCACCAAACATCTTGAGTCTAAAATAATTTTTCCTATCAAACACTCAACTTGGGTAGCTATTTTTTTCCTGTTAGAAATAGTAACTAAGAAATAAGACTATGTGTGTAATTTAGAGACCTCAATAGAGTATCTCTCAAATACCATTACCTCTTACCTCCTATGGAGTATATTTTGAAAGTTATTTTAGGTTCCCAATGCTTCTCACTCTTCGATGGATATTTTGGTTATGATCATATTTTTTGAATGAAGATGATCAGTTCAAAACAACATTTACTAAAAAAATAGGGGACCTTTGCTTATAAGAATATGCATTTTGGTTTTTCAAATGTTGGTGCTACTTTTCAAATGTAATAGACATGGATTTCAAAGGCCTAATCAATGAGATGTTGTTGGCATATCTAAATGATATAATTTTTCTATTAAAGGATGTAAATGACCACATGAAACATCTAAGGCAAGTGTTTTATATGTGTAAATAGTATAAGGTTTCTCTTAACTCAAAAAATTGCATCTTTATTGTCCATGTAGGAAAGATTCTAGGATACATTGTTTCCAAATATGTCCTAGACATTAACCCTAAGAAATTAGAGGCTATTCTAAGCCTTTCATTACCCTTACACATGAAAAGACTCCAAAGTTTCTTAGGCAAGATAAACTTTGTGAGAAGATTCATACTTATTTTTGTATCTTTGGTGAATCCTATCTTAACCATGCTCAAGAAGAAATAGGTTTTCACTTGGACTAAGGAAGGTAAGAGTAGTTTTGAATCCATAAAGCAATAAATTATACAATATCCCACTCTTGTAAATCATTATTTTGATAAAGATTTCATGTTATATATATTTTCTAACCTTGACACTATCTTATCTATGCTTATACAAAAGAATGATGAGGGTGTTTAATAACATATTGCATTCTTTAGTCAAGGTTTAGAGGATTATGAAGCCAAATATACATTTACAGAGAAATAAGTCCTTATTTTTGTAAGAGGACTAAAGAATTTTAGACACATGGTTTAAAATAATAGGATTCACATCATGGTCTCTCATCTTAGCACCAAGGAGTTCTTATTGAGTAAATACCTCAATGAAAAGAGGGCAGGGTGGATTACAAAGGTAATGGAATATGATGTTGACATCAAGGTGACCAATTTGGTGAGAGTTAAGGGTATTTTTGAGTACATTGCTTCATATTTACATGAAACAAAATAGG
Source organism: Torreya grandis (assembly GCA_037957365.1). Lineage (NCBI taxonomy): Eukaryota > Viridiplantae > Streptophyta > Pinopsida > Cupressales > Taxaceae > Torreya > Torreya grandis. Next base: position 2,680 of record JARHVA010002249.1, read on the forward strand.
AAATTTTGGTCAATCAAGACTACCCTCAACCATTTGATCTCACACCTCTATAAAGTTAGACACAAGACATGTTAGTGTAGAGATTTTACCCTTTCATTGGTTATTAATCCTCTTTGTACTTTTTACCTAGCTTAGGTGGATTTCCATGACAATAAGGATAATTGTGTTTATTTATTACATCATAATGATGTCAATTACATCATTATGCACATGTCAGTGCATGGGGTCACTTAGTAGGTTGATGGGTTCTCTATTCCACTTGGTTTTCTTAGTGATTTCACCTCTAAAGAATTCAACTCACTATTGTTCCCCTAGTGTCCTCTCCACACATGGAGGATGAGCCTACCACTCAAGTTATTTGGTGAGTCGCCAATCCACTCAACAAGCCTATAAATGTACCTCATTTCAATGCAATGCTAAGGTGAATGGAAGATTCCTATTTTGTTCAATATTGTTACATATATGATTTCAGATATTGTGTGTTTTGTGCTTGAATTTAATCTATCAAAAACTTGTACGCTCACATAATCTGGTGATTTTAGTGAACACTCTGACATGGTATCAGAGCTACCCCAGTAATCGTGTGTCTGGAAATTTATAGTAAGTTTTTTTTTGAAATATTAAAATTGTTTATATGTGGTATATTTACCTATAAAACGATAGTTGTCTTGGTTTTTTTTTCCTTCTGTATAAGCTATGTATTGGAAATCTAGGAAAATTCACATGTAGGGTACCCTTTCCAACATAGAAGTTGAAGATTGGAGAGGTGAGGTTAGTTCTTGGTAAAACCACCAGGCCACCCAATCAAAACTACCTATATTTGAGTAATAGTTTTCATTTTCAAACAAACTTAAATGTTTTTAGAGATTTGAATGTGGGTTTATTATATTTTTTATTGATTAAGGATTACTCTTTGAATCCTATCTCCCTCCACACCATCCTCTACCTCTCACATGTTGTAAGGCCCAAACTACATCACCAACCAGCCAAAACCACTTATTTTTGGGTAAAAAAAATATTTTGTTTACCCCATAGTTTTCTCCTACCCCCCACACCTTTCATCCATACATATACATGGCCAAAACCATCTTTTTTCATGTTACATTTTTTTTTTTAAAAACATGATTTTTAAAACCACATTGGCTTCTAATTCATGGTTTTATGTATATATGAGTGATTTTGGTCAATTAAGTGGTGGTTTTCTAATTGGGAAAGTGTTTTTGGAACTTTTTCAATGTGAATAATGTTTTAAGTTATATTCAAAATCACTTTATTGACTTAAATTATTTAAGAGTTTGAAAACAAAATGTGGAGACTATTGTAAGAGCAGGATTTTTTTTAATTTTTTTTTAATAAAATAATATAACATTATGGAGGGGTTATTAGCTCTTATAGGAGTTAAATGTTCTTTTTTATAGTTTTTTATAAAAAATAATAGATTATAAGCATTAAAATATGGGATTTTTTATTTTTTAAAAACTCTTCATATCCTTGTTAGTCAAAGACTGAAGGGTGAGGTCTGGTTTGCAGGTGGCCAAACCCCCTCACATTCAAAATAATGTTTTTATATCTCTTACTTGATCACTATGTATACCACTTTTGGATGCATTATTAGATAAGCCTGACATCATTTATCTTATAAATCATTTGTTTTCTACATTTTCACTGGTTTCTATAGATGCATTCTCAGTTGTGCTTGACATCTTTTGAGTATAGATTGTTTGAAACATTTGGGAGGGTTCATCATTTCATAGTTCAGGGGGTGTACAACTTATTTTGATTCTATCTTTTTGTATTTTTTAATTTTTTTGAAAACAAACTCACATTATCTAAAATGGATCCTAATTTAGTTGATTTAGTCACACCCTTCAACTATCATGAATAGAAGGCTCCCATGTCACTCGCTTTGAGAAACAAGAAGCTCTATAGGATAACTATGGGTTTGTAAACTAAACCAACTCTAATTTTAAAGAAAGATAAATGGTTTGATAAGTGTGATGAAGCTTTTGGTTTTATATATCTTTCTATGTCATTGGATATGTGTTTTCACATTGAATCATCCAAAACACCTAAGGAGGTATGGGATACGGTAGATAAACTTTTTGGGAAATTGGATGAGATGAGAGGGCATGAACTAGAAAATGAGATGATTAGTCTTAGCCCTAGTAATTTTGACACACTTCAAGACTACTTCACCAAGTTTAAATAATTGAGATTTCAACTAAAATAATGTAAAATTGATAATAAGAATTCATAACTCATCTTTTCCATCCTTGAAAAACTTTGTCTTAACTATTCTATTTTCATCTCCATTTTTTATGAGACCAAGAGAGAACTTGGTACTTCATGGAAGATACCCTCTAATTAGTTTGTTGCTAACTTAACTTGAGAATAAGATAAAATAATTCATATGGGTACACTAAATTACATTAAACCACATGCTATAATTTTAAGACATGACATCAAAAAATATTCAAAAGAGAAGAAACCAAACAACAAGGATCATGAGAACAAGAAGGATCAACTCACCACCAAACCAAACTTTGACACTTCGGTGTTAAATACAAAAAAGAGAGGATAAAATGTGGGTATTTAATAGGTAACCATGATGAAATTAAGTGTTTTAAGAATAAAATTTATCACCTCATTATTCTTTTTGAGAAGAACAATATAGGTGTCCCTAAGTCTATCAAACCATCTTCATCAACCCACAAATCCAATGAAAATGATAATGGAAAATGAAAAGGGAAAGGGAAAGAATCAAGAAAGGATAAAATAAAGGGGAGAGATATATTTGCAATGGTACATCCATATCCTATATGGGTTATTTATTCTAGTGCATCACATTATATGGATTCTTCACACGTGGAATTCACTTCTTTGGAGCCATGTGGCATTGCTTATGTTCAACTAGTTGATGATACTTCTACATAAGTTTTTTGGAGAGGGTATATTGAAGTGAGTGGTGGAACATATTAAAATGTTCTAAATATTCTCTCACTATCAACTAATCTCCTATCAGTCTATTATCTTACTCACCTTAGTCAAGGCATGCAAGTTGAGTTCACTCTAGATTTAGTATATGTTAGAGAGTTGCATAGTTACAATATCATTACAGTGTGCTTAGTTGACCATGAGACTAGGATATATTCTTTCTCCCACTTTGTCCCTCTTTCATATTATTCATCAGATTCACCTATAGTTCATGATATTTTAGATCTTAAGCACATTTATGATGTTGATGACTTCTCTTTTACCATATATGACTATAGTAGTGATGGGGACACATTTATTCCACATCCTTGTCATATTCTATGCCTTGAAGATTTATTTATTGATCCACCTACTTTTGGTCCACCACAAAATTTTTAAAGAATAAGATATTTGATTCATGACACATCAAACATTGGATAGTCTTTTATACAATATCAAGGACTTTCACACTCATTATTTACGTATGCTTTAGAAGTACCATCTCTTCATGAAGTAGTTTTCTTTTTTATTTTACATGAGGAGCATATTTCCTTGTATAGGAACCACACCCTAGTTGGAGATCCATTAGATACTTTGTGGATTAATTCACTTTTTCATGGTGATCTACTCTTCACTACATCTACTTCTGACCCACAGTCACTCTAGTGTACTTTTTTATAAGATACAAGGTGGATACAAGTAGTTGTAGCATTGAGTGGGGCCTTTTAGTCATACCTTCTCTTATTTTTCTCTCTTTTTTCTTTTTTTTCTTTTTTTGTGGGGGGGGGGGGGGCAGTGGTTCCTACTATGTTTTCTCCTTTTTCTTTACTTTATGAGAGATTTCTTTTTATGTGATTACCTCATCAGGCCTAGTTGTTGAGACCCACTTTTGTCACACTACCCACCTAAGGTGTGGTTAAGGAGGGGGGGTATTAGTGTAAATATTTTACCATTACATGGGTTACTAATCCTCTTTGTAATTTTTACCTAGATTAGGTGGATTTTGAGGATAATAAGGATAATTATGTTTAATTATTACATCATAATGATGCCATTCTAATATCATTATGCACATGTGAGTGCATGGGGTCACTTAGTGGTTGGATGGGGTCTACATTACACTTGGTATCCTTAGTGATTTCACCACTAAGGCCTCCAACCCACTAGTATTCCACTAGTTCTCTCTCCACACATGGAGGATGAGCATACCACTCAAGTTGTCTAGTGAGTCACTAGTCCACTCAACACGCCTATAAATGTACCTCATTTTAATGAAATGCTAAGGTGAATGGAAGAATCCTACTTTTTACAATATTCTCATAGATAGGATTTCATTTACTTTTCTAACAAGATATCATTAGATTCATCTAAAATGGTGAGTGTCCTAATAACTTGAGTAGGTTCATAAGAAGGTATTTCAGATTATAAACTATCCCTTATGGTCTTGTAGATGGTGTAATTTTTAGAAGAGATACAAGTGGTGTATTTTTGAGGTGCATTAATAATGATCAATTTGGTGTATTTTTTAAAAAGTTTCATAATGGAGAAGTAGGAGGTCATTTCTCTCCAAAGATCACAACTACAAAGATCATGAGGGTAGGATAATATTAGCCTAGCATATTAAAAAACTATTATGCTTGGGTATGAAGGTGTGCTTAATGTGCTTTCTTTTTAGGCAAACAAAGTCTTGTAGCTATCCCATTAAAACCTATTCAAGTGAATAAAACCTTCATACAATGGGATCTTAACTTCATTGGCATGATCAATCCTCCATCAAGTGCTATACACAAGTGGATACTTACAATAATTGATTACTTTAGAATATGGATTAAGGCAATTGCATTAAAGAAGACCAATGAGTTTTATATTATGGATTTCAATGAAGGCATTGCTACAAGGTTTGGAACTCCTACCATCATTTTATATAATGAACTTATTTTCATAGGTGTTAAGATAACTGATTGGTCAAGTAATAATGGTATTATCTAAGTACATCATCTAACTATTACCCTCAAGGTAATGGGTTGGACAATCTACTAATAAGAATCTAATAAGAATCATCAAAATAACTTTGGAGAGTAACCAGAGAGCTTGGCATAGTAAGTTAAAGACAACCCTATGGGTTGATAGGATCATACCTAAAAGGTTAATAGGTAACTCTCCTTTTGTTCTTGTTTATGGGAGAGAAGCTATGCTATCCATATCCTAATATATACCTACCTTAGATCTAGCACATTAGCTATAATTGATTGAAAACACTCTAATAGAGGTGAGGTTGATATAATTGATGGAACTATAAGAAACTAGAGATAATTATCACAAATATATGGAGCATCATTAGGTGATAATAAAGAGGTCCTTTGATAATAAATCAAATCCAAGAGTCTTCTAAGAGGGTGATATAGTACTGAAGTGGGATGAGGATAAAGCAAAGTAAAGGAGACACACTAAGTTTGATACTTTGTGGAGTGGAGCATACATCATCATCAAGTACAAGCAAAATAATTCTTTCTAATTGGCAAGAATGAATGGGGAGGAGTTATCTATCCCTATAAATTGGATCCACTTGAATCCATTCTATTGATGATATTAAGGTTATTTATGTACATAGTAGGTTAGGTGTGTTGTTTTGAGTCTTTTGTGTGTGTTTTTCCCTAATTGCCTTTGGCATAGTGTGTGTTTATTTCTTGTTGTGTGTTTGGTATGAGTTTGAAATATTTAGAAGGCATATCAATTTCATATTGTAGAATAAAAGTGACTTAATTATCCAATGGAAGAAGAAGGCTACTAGTATATTAACATTATAGGCATGCTACCCCTGTGAATTGCCAATAATGTTGACCAAATTTTGAATTGAGGTCAAAATTGACAACCTCTCTAGGTTGAAACTTCATAGGATATTTCAAATGTTTTTCATGATATTTTCATGGTTTTAAATGGTCTTAAAGAGTTCCATATGGTCATATTTTCCCTGGTCTATCATTGTCCAAGTTTTGGTCTGATGATATGGTCAATCTCAAGGTCTTGGAATTGTCAAGCATGGTCAAAGGATTAGTAAGGTCTAAAGTCATTAAAAAGGGTTATTTAGGTGTAATTAGTATCACAATATCATGTTCTAATTTTTTATTTGACTATCATATGCAAAAATATCAATTTGGCCACCTTTTTTCCCATGTGGAAGAGTTGGACATACCATTATAAGAATAAAACATTTTATAAAGATTCAAAATGTCTTTGGTGTCAAAAATAGGCTAGAGAATGTTCAGGGATGGTCGAAGTCTAACAAAATCTATATTTCAATGCCTAAACTAGGTAAAAGGACTCTTTCCAAGCACTTGTAAAGCCATGAAATATTATATTTCTATTGTAAATGGTTTAAAAGTGTCCCTTGGGATGCCTCATATCATTTTGCATCTTTATACCAAGTTTTAAGTCAAATTGACACTCTAGACACTATTTCTTCTCTATCATTACCTTCAAAAGATTAAGAAGGCAGATTTGAATTAAATGGTATGACCAAGAGAGAGAGTTAGGAGATTAAAATTTGGCCATTGTTATGGGTCCATGTAATCTTGAAATTATTGGCATTATTTTGTATATTAATGGCATCTTATTTATGAATATTAGTTAAGAGTGACAACAGGTCATTATGTCCTATCCATCTAAGAGGGGTCTATTCTTGCACCTATTTCTCCACTTAAGAGATCTATGGAGAGGAATGGTATTGATGGTAGTTTTTAGAGTTTAGATATATCCATTTCATGGTGTTTTAATCATCCAAATCATCTCTATGAAGTGATTTCACTTGGAGGAAAAGTGTCTTGATAAATAAGTTATAGTGGATCTTGTTATAACTTTATATATTATATTCATGGTGGTCACTCTCAAAGGTTCATAATGATTCATCACTCATGGGAGATCACTCAATTTCATGGATTTTATGTTTTTTTGTTTGAGAGGTGTTTCAGGAACATGGTCAAGGTTTGAATAATCCAATGTATTTTTTATTGTCATTTTGGATCAAGTATCAGAGGCAAATCATGGTATAATATTCTTAAATAGAATTTCACCAATGGAAGCATGAGATAATCAAGAGATAAGAGCCCAAATTCACACTTTCCAATAAGGATCACAAGTGTTTCCTTTATATGTAGTTGTATGGACTGTATAGTGTTTGGTAGATGCTCATTGATCATGAAAGGACCTAATACATCTCTTCATGAATTCATATGCCTTTAATGCCTCACTACCATCATCAAAGTGATACAAACAGACTAGAAGATCTAATACAACACATACACCTTATGTATTAGATGATTGTACCTATAGGTCCATACAGAACTAGAAGGTGAGCTAAAAGCATTGGCATGATGCTTGTCACAAGCCTTGCAATCTTAGAGGACTAAAAAAGAGGTATCATGGAGTTGGAAGTGTTGAAATAAGATAAGGAACTTGAGAAGTGGCCTTGAGTCTTTAAAATAAGAAAATGAAACCTACAGGCCCCAAGATTTTAGGACCTCATTTTAGACCAAAGTCAAAATTAAATCAACACCAAAATAAGATAAAACATGGAAACTTGACTATGATACAAGATGAAACTAATCATAGATAATATGACAACATATAAATGTGTTGGAGATTCAAATATGGCCAAGAAATTAAGTTGACAAACCATATGAGACCACTTATAGTTCCGTATGAAAGAAACAAGTAAGAATTGGATTAAACATATAAGAAATAGATAGCATACCTTGTTATAAAGTGATAATTAATACTCATTTGGTTTGAATACCTTTAATAAAGTTGTCAAATGGAAGGACTAAGTTCATGACTGTATGCTCAAACCTAGGCCTGATGAGTACCTATAGCCATGCCTTATTAGGGTGAGGTACAATTATGCATGAAATGAAGAGGTAGAGAATGTTTGAAAGATATTGATCCTAATTTAGGATCCAAACAAGTTCATGAGCCAAAGGAGGATCAATGATGATACGATGAGGAATAAGCTTCACATTATGCAATTTATCACCCTATAAGGCCACCTATAGTCCTATGTCAAGATTAGTCCATATTTAAGATGAAGAGAGAAGATGTATTGTGTGAGAGAGACTCTAAATGATAATTTAAGACTTTAAATAAGTTCATGAACTATTGGTAAGTTGGTATGTGAGAGGGTAAGGTCCAAACACATAGAGTAAAATCAAGATGGTCTATAACACCTACAAGCTGCATGACACAAGTTAGTCCTAATACTAAAGGGAAGAACATGAAATTTATGGAGGAATCTAAGGTATACCTTATATTTAAACACAAGGTCATAAATTCACTTTGATACTAAATTAAATTACTTTAGAATATGAACCAAATTGAGCTCAAACTCCATACACAGTCAATTAAAGCCACACTAGTAGACCTAACCAGTCTTGAGGGAAATTGAAGTTTGAGGTTTATATAAGCACCATAACACCTTTTTGATTGGTATAGAGTGTGGTCATGATCAGTTATCCAAGGCATACATAGTCATTTCAAGGCCACATAGGTAGTATATATACCCACTATTTTGTCTCAGAGCTTACCCACTCGCTTAACAAGAGACAGTCATGAGAACAAGGAGTTCATTTGGCCTCAAAGCATAAAAAACCATTTAAAATCCCATGTAGGGCCATTTAAATTCATTTAAAACGTCTCCATATACTTTTGATAGGCATCAAACCTAGTTTTCAATCCAAACACCCTTGAGGATTAGCAAGGAGGCAATAAATTTTAAACCCCAAGTCCTTTGACCAGTAAACCAAATGCATATAAAGTAGTGGTAATAAATGATAAATAATTTATAACCATGTGTAATATTTTTTTTGAGGTTTATAAACCTATCTATTATTAATATAAAGTTTTGAGGCCTAAAACCCAATTTAGACCTATTTCGAGCTCAAGAAACACTAGGACTACTACTTGAGAAGCAACTTAAGACACTCAAACCATTTCTCACACTTTGAATGGAAATATAATCCATTTAGGATAGGTGAGGGGGTAATTAAAGAAGGTTTTACAATTTTAAGTAGGTCATTTGGTGATTTTTTCTTTATGAACAATCGTTAAGAGCTGAAACATGTTTTAGACCCTCTTAAAACCCTGATAGTGACCAGTCAAGGTAAATAGACCTCAAAATCACATATAATGCCATAGTTTGATAATAAAAAATATATTATGTTTTTAATGAATATAATTATGTTTTTCACATGTAATTTTATGTTAATGTCACCTATAAATAATTCTATAAATTCCTTATTTTACGTGAGTTTTGGTGTTTTGTAGGTGTTTTGAGAAGGGGAGAAGTTACTAATCATTGGATGAGGTCATTTGTTATGTGTCATAATTATTAAATATCAAAAATTTGAATATTATAATATTTTAGTGGTCAAATGAGGCACATTTTCCAAGGTAGTCTCAAATAGGCTCAAAATAAAACTAGGTGACAAGGTGATTTCTTGGCTTGCATACTTTCACAGGGTCTTAAGACCTAAAAATTGTCATGGAGGTTGGTGATATAATATGGAAAGTGAATAAATTTATTTTTGGTGATTTCACATGTGTGGAAGAAGTTTGGAGAAGGAAAACAAGGTTCTAGGGAAGGAGGCCTAATTGAGGCCTAATTCAAGAGAGAGAAGGCAAAAAATATGGACTTCCACTCAGAGTCAGACCATGAAATTTAACATGGAACTATAAGTCCATAATGGATCCTATAATATTCCCTTGGTTTCTTAATATCATTTGTATAACTCCATACAAAAAAAGGTTTTTAGGTTTTTAGGGTTACAAGTAAAATAGGCCTAGTGATGGCTTGAGGATCAAAACAAGTTATTAGGAAATCTTTCAGGAACCAAATGGGTTGTTTTAAGCCTAATTAAATATTTGAATACCATTAATAGACCATTATAGGCATAAAAAATGAAGAGTTTCAATACACCTTTGCACATGAATAATGGGATGTCAGATCATGGGAGTTTCTTAAGGCATGGTAGGGGTCCAATGAGTTGTCTGAGATCATTTCATGGTGAATTTATGAATGGAAAGTCCATTTTTCACTCTTTCAACACAAAAAAGGGCAATTTTCAAGAAGATAGTCAAGGTGTTAATCCAAGTTGAAACCTCACCAATGTAACTAGTGCCTCCACATCATCAAGAAGCCTCATCACCATTTTGCATCATCACTTACCACATCATCATTAATAATACCTTTGATTAGTGTTACATGAAAATTATAGCATGAATAGTAATTTATCGACACATCATTCTACTTCAATTAAAAACAACTCAGCTCCTATGAGTTTTCATGATTGTATCCATGCCATTTATTCTAAAAAAAGGAATATGTACCACCTTATTTTTGGGTGATGCAAGATTGCTTGATCCCTTGGATGATCCCGCATTAGACACCCAAGGTAAATAATGTGATATCATGATCACATAGAGGGGGTGAGTGGTAGAAATACCATTTTAGTTACCCAACATAATGACCTTGGCCTCCCCTTCCCATACACCATTTTCACCAAGAGAATATTATTTTTCCATATACACTAGCCTTGAAACCATCTTCCTCCTCCAAAATATCATCCATATTATAATGGATATGCATGAGGGACTACACCCACTACAAATTTACCTCCTTAACCAAGATTCTCCATCATGTATCTCATAATTCCATGTGAGATAAATCCCACCACTAACCATCCAAATCTACCTCAAGATGATCTGATACCACTTGATGTGGCCTCAAACCACAACTCACTCTCAAGACTCAACAAGCTTATAAATTATCACAATATACCATGAATTATTCAATAAATTCCTCCATAAATTATCATTAATATTTAACATTACATAACTTGGACTTAAATTCCAAGGACGCTTTCATGTTTTCAACAAATCTTCCACTCTCTCTATCCTAGCCTAACTAACCAAACAAGGAATACTTTCATTTATAGAATTACAATGAGGAAAACATAAAAAGGGGGCCCAAATTGGTGCCAAACCTTTACATGGGGGAATATACCATCAAGCACACATGATCTTTCCAATAAATCCATGCCATATTCCATATGGGATGAATTATGGAAAAAGACAAGGCTCCATCAAGGAAAAATGCATCATCTTCACATGATAAGTGAAAAGATAAAGTAGATTCGAATTAGGAATAGTGTACCTTGTCTCCCCATCATAATAAACATCCAAAGTTTTATTTATTCCCATTTTGACCATTCTCCCATGGAAAATGTGCCCCATTCCACCTATGCAATCTATAATAGTGAATAAATGCCAATAATTAATAGTGTCAATCATGAATAGTGTCAAATATTTGCAAAAGTAACATTCAAGAATAGCGTCTTTAACACCTCACGAATGTGACTAGTGTCTCCACATCATCAAGAATCCTCATCACCATCTTGCATCATCACTTACCACATAATCATGAATAATACCCATGAATAGTGTTTCATGAATAGTATAGCATGAATAGTAATTTACCACCACATCATGGAGGGTTAGAGCATCTTTAGGAGTGAGACACATGACCTTGGAGGTCTGTTTGGATAGTAGTATAACTCCCTTTCTTATTATAACTCATGAAGGCATTTTTCAATCTTCTCCTACTATACCCCCTCTCTCTCTCCATACTTCTCTATATAATCAACCACTTTTGGCTAAGTTTTTAATCCACATTTGGTATTGTAAAGCCTTGATAGTTTAGATATTGATGGTTGCCTTTGAATAAAATATTTCAAACTAGTTTTGAGTTATAAAGCTTCTTGTATAAGTATGTGAAGTAGTGCATAGTTTAATGACAAGTGATAATCATCTATCCTTGTGTTAACCTTACTCTTTCATGTTTTGTGTAATTAGCCTGCTCTTTAACAGGTCATTTAAAGTGTAGTTAGTATCATTTTATGTAACGAAGTGCAAGTAAGAGTACTAGTTTCTATAATCATACCTCTTAGTCATCCACATTGAGAAGTGAATTACATATCACCTTCATGTTTGAAATACTTATGTTAAAAAAAATTTGATGTTGAAGTCAGTTTTGTGAGTCATCTTTCATAGTACAAGTACATGGTAGTATTATGGAGATTAATTGGTGCATCACCTCATTATATTAGTTTTATTTCATGTTATATCTATCCATTTTCAACCCCAAAAAATTTAATATCATAGGTAATGATATTAAATAGACATATCAAGGGATCTATCCCTTTAATCTAGAGGTTTACCCCTGCTATAGACAACCCACAGGTCTAGGGGTAATCCCATGTTCCACTCAATTAGGAGGAGGATTGAGCTACCTCTCCAAGGGTACAAAATTGAGTTACAAAAATTAATCTCATTATATTAAAGCATAATTAATAGATGTAATTAGTCACTATTGAATCCTCATGAATGATCATCTCATAGTTAGAATGGATCTTGAAAGCCTTCTTTGTTAATATAGGATCAACTCAATGTAACTTCTATTATTTATATCAAAACTGTAGAAATAGAATATTTTATACATGAATGTTTACAACAATATGATTATAAATTTACTCTTGATAAAAAAATATTATGATTACTATAGTCTAGATCCTCTATATCCTAAACATTTATCCTTATATAGAGAACACATGGTTGTTATTAAATAATTTAATATCCTAAAAGTTTAATATATAAAATCATAAAAATCTTGTTGGTATAAATACATGAATAAATTATCCTCAATATTGTAGAGAGAGAAGCTATGTAAAAAAATCAAACTTACAAAAATCAAAATAAAAACATGAAAACCATAAGACAAAGATTTTACATGGTTCACCAATTTGGCTACATCCACAGATAAATTATTTAGCTATTATATTGTAGTAAAACTTGAATAATTCACTCATGACAACAACCTATCACTCACTCCTCTCCTATCTCTCATTATCTCATGTCTTCAATGCACACAAACTTTCATAAATCTTACAACAAGATAACTCCTATCTTCACACAAAGATTACAAGATTCAACAAAGATGAACAAGTCTTAAAACTCTTCTCCACTACATATATAATTATAAAAATGGATGCATCTTTACATATATAAAAAATACAAAGAATAAAGTGAGAGAGGAAAAGTGTGGAGTGAGAAAATGTGGCACCACACTTACATGTGGGCCAAAATGAGCACTATTTGGCATGATTGACTCCATATGAAAGGGTCAAAAGTAATTGACATATTCATGATTCCCCTCAAATTCCTCCATTTGATCCTAAATGCTACACCCCACTTCACATGGGCCTACCATATCGAAAAGTAATAATTTCCCCCACTATTCCATATGCACACACATGATTCCAAAAGATTCCACACCACCTTTTCACTTCTCCCACATCCCAAATCATGAATCCAACTAATAGATACACCCCATATCTTCTTATATCATTATGACCAAGAGATAATAACATATTAATAACCAAGGACCCTACTTGTCCCTTCGTGGAGTACCACACCCACTCTATTAACATGCACATGATCACATGGGAGCTCCTCTTATAGTCCATGCCACATCACCTTATACATCATTACCTACATCACCTTCCACATCTCTTACATAATCATTTCCAAATCACCACTACCACCTCATCAAATGAATAGTGAATATTAATAGCAGTTGTAAATAGTGAATTCATAGTTAACAACTCTCCCACTTGATGTTAATATTCACAATTTCTCATTGTTGCATCTACTGAACCAATTTCTCATTCTGATTTTCTTCATCCATGATGACTAACTAAAGTTTAAAAAAATTTCAACTAAACTTTTGCAAACACATCTGTCATCATGTACATAGGATTTTTAATCTTATGTATCTTATCCAAATTTATTTTTTCTTCCTCCAATACTAATTGAATGAAGTGATACCTCAATTGAATGTGTTTAGTCTTATAGTAAAATGTTGGGTTCTTTTCTAAATGAATGGCACTCTGACTATCACTAAAAGCTATACATTTTCCTTGTTGGTGTCCCAACTCTTCCATTAGCCTATATATATATATATATATATATATATATATATATATATATATATATATATATATATATATATATATATATATATATATATATATATATATGTATATATATATCATCTCTTTGATTTCTTATGTAATAGCAACATACTTAGCTTATGTGGTATAAAGTGCCACCACTTTCTATAGACATGATATCCAAGTCATTATTGTACCACCCACAATAAACACATACCCAATAGTGCTTATCCTACCATCCATACCACTTGTCATGTTAGAATCAACATATATCTATAAAACAACATCTGATCCACCATAACTCAACACTACATCTATGGACCTTCTCAAGTAACACAAAATCCACTTTACTACTAGCTAGTGTTCTTTTCTTGGATTACTCATGAATCTACTCACCACTCCTACTACATGTGTAATTCTTAGCCTTATACACACAATTGCATACATCAAACTACCAACTAATGATGAATAAGGTGTCTTGGATATGTGATTATTCTATTCTTATGTCTTGGGACATTTCTTATTTATTAATTTGAAGTGGCCTACCAAAGGTGTCCCAAATAGTTTTGTATTTTTCATGTTAAACCTCTCAAACACTTTATTGATGTACTCTCCTTGCGATAGTGTCAACCTTTGATTATTTAAATCTCTATCTATTCTCATACCAAGGATATATTTAATAGCACCTATATCCTTCATAGCAAAAGAATCACCCAAAATATTTTTTAGTAGATTAACATCCCGCATGTTATAACCTGCCACCAACATGCCATCTACATACAAAAGTAGAATAATATTTGTCATTTTAATTTTTTTTTAAACACACACAATCATCAAAATGACATATATAACAACCTTATTCCATCATAAAACCATTAAATTTAATATACCATTGAATTGGAGCTTGCTTAAGGGCATACATTCTCTTAATCAGTTTGCACACAAAATTTTCCTTACCAATGACTTCAAAACCTTATGGCTACTCAATTTATATCTCCTCCTCCAAAACTACATGAAGGAAATTAGTCCTCACATCCAAATATTCTAAATGCAAGTCTTCAATTACAACTATACTCAAAATAATTCTAACAGAAGTGATTTTAACAATAGGAAAAAATATTTCATCAAAACCTATACCTTTCTTTTACAAAAATAATTTTACCACCAATCTAGCCTTGTACTTATTTTTATCACCATATTATTCCTTCATCTTTTATACCCACTTTTTTTCAATGCCTTCTTTCCCTTTATAAGCTTGACCAAAACTCATGTTTGTTTCATCATGAGAGAGTAATACTCCTCATCCATTACTTGCTTCCACTTCTTCTTGGCATCAACCTGTACTACTTTTTAAAATATCTCTAGCTCACCACCATCAATAAGTATAAATAATTAAAATAAGGATAAAAAATTTTATGTGGTCTACTTACTCTAGTATATCTTCTAATAATAGGGGTTTGAATTTCCTATTGTTGTTGCATATTCTACATTGGTACCTTTGAGACATTTTCATTTGTAATGTCCTCCAACATTGTGTATTCATTCTTAGCTTCCTCTTACTTATTTTCTATCAAATATTCCTTATACATGAATTTAACATTGAAGATGACATATCTACTTTTGATGATTTTATTATCTTCCTCATTCTACAACTACAATCTAAAGTCATTAGTACCATAGCCAATGAAGGTACATTTCTAAGATTTAGCCTCTAGTTTGGACCTATTATTTTTGTCAATATAAACACAAGATTCACAACCAAAAAATTTCAAATAAGAATAGTCTATCTTATTACCACTCCATGCCTCCTCTAGTATGCCACCATCCAAGGTACTTGAATATCCTTTGTTTATCAGGTACATAGGTGTATCAACAACATCCAACCAAAACTAGAATGGAAACCTTGCATGCAATTTCATGCTTATAACACATTCCATGATGGTTATGTTAATCCTCTCTAACACACCATTATACTATGGTGTTTCTAGAACCATTTTGTACTTATGGATTCTATTTAGTGAACAATAGCTATCAAACTCCTTTCTACTGTATTCCCCACATTTATTTGACCTAAGGCACTTGAGATTTAAACATGTTTCATTCTCAACTAAAGCTCTCCATCTTTTAAATGTATCAAACACATCATATTTTTTTTAATTCAATAAAACCAGACCTTCCTTGTTACATCATCAATGAATTTAATATAATACCTTGAAATATCAAGTGAATATACATGTGTGGGTCCCCATACATTCATATACACAAGCTCTAACTTCATCTATTTCTTGGTTGGTCCAGCTCTCAAAAAATTCACATGTTTTTAGTTCCCATACACATAGTGCTCACAAAATTTCAAGTCAATTTATTTTAGACCTGGTAATTTCACCTTTTAGTGAATAATCTTCATTCCCTTTTCACTCATGTGTCCAAGTTTGTAATGCCACAAAACTACATTTATACCTTAAGCATCTATATCATAAGATGCATTAGTGATGACAATGGATAAATATAAAGTACCCACCTTCTTACCTATTTCAACTACTATATCAACTTTGGTAGCCATCCATGAGCCACCATTAAAATTTACCACACAACTGTCACTTTTCAACTATCTTATAAAAATCATATTTCTCTTCAAAATTGGAACATGCCTAACATCCTTAACCACCTAAGTGTTTCCATTCTAAAATTTCATGTTAACACTACCTTTTATAACAATACTTCAAGGTTCATCATCACCAAGATAAACATGTCTAAAACTAACTTGAACATAATCTATAAAATAATTTTTTTTGGAGTGGCATGAAAAGAATCTAATAGATCTAAAACCTAAGATTCATTAATATTGTCCAAAGAAAGAATGAGTGCATCTTGTAACACATCACCTGCTACATTTTCCTCTTTGTTACCTTCTTGTTGGTCCTTGGTTGGTTTTCCATGAAGAACCCAAAAATGTTTATTTGTGTATCCTAGATTCCCATAGTGCTAGCATTCCATCTTTCTTCTTGATTTTGATCTTGACCTCATCCTTGATTTCCCATGGTTTCCTATTCCTCTATTTTTTTATCTTCGTCTAGTCTCCATAGACGATACAATTTCTAATGTGGTTATTTCACCATTACTTTTCCTTCACATTTCCTCACTTAGGATCATACCCACCACATCCTCAAACTTAATTTTAGCATTATTTGAGATAGAGTTTCTCATTATCATGACCAAGTTATTCCAACTCTCAAGCAAATATTATAGAATAAGAAGAGCCCTGACTTCATCATCAAATTAAATATTAACAAAATTCAACTATGTTTTAGCCATGTTAAATTAATTTAAGTTATTTTTTAATGAATCATTTCTAGCCATTTTTATGTTAAACAATTTCTTCATTAAGAAATTTTTTTTAGAGGCAGAGGGTTTTTCATACAAATTTCCTAGTGTAATCATAAGACTTTATGTAGTCTTTTCTTGAGAGATGTTAAATGTAACTATAGATGCCATGTATAACCAGATGGTTACAAGTGATTTTCTATCTATAAAATCCCAATCCTCATCTAATATTATTATTGGCTTCTTGGCTACACCTCCCAATGGAAAGTAGAGGTTCTTCTAAAAGAGATAGTCCTCCATCTACATCTTCCACAAACCAAAATTTTATCCATTGAATTTATCCACCTTTGATTTGTCATATGCCATAACTCTCACTCAAGATAAAAATCCTTATCTTCTTACAACTTAATCCTTAACAACAAGCAACCTTTATCTAATACCACTTTTTAGGATAAATACATTTGTAGATTATCCTCAAAATTACACAGAGATAAGTTATGTAAAACATAAATTAAAATTGCATAAATAAATAAAAACATATAAAAGAAAGATTTTATATGGTTTATCAATTTGGCTACATCCATAAAGAAATTGTTTAGATATTATATTGCAGCAACACTTGGAGAATACACCTATGACAATAACATGTTACTCACTCCTCTCCTGTCTCTCATAGTATCTTGTCTTCAATGCACACATGCTTTCAACAAGCTTAAAATAAGCTAACTCTTAGCTTCACATAAATCTTACAATATTCAACAAATACTAACAAGTCTTAACACTCTTGTCTACTACAAGGACTATTATACAAAGGAATTCATCCTTACATATATGGAAAATACAAAAAAGAAGGAAAGAGAGAGGAAAAGTTAGGAGAGAGGAAATGTGGAGCCACACTTCTATGTGGGCCAAAATGATCACTATTTGAAATGTTTGACTCCATGTGAAAGGGTCAAAATTAATTTACATATTCATGATTCGCCTTGAATTCCTTCACGTGCCTCCAAATTCTATGCCCCACTTCACATGAGCCTCCAATTTGGAATAGTAACAATGTCCCCCACTATCCCATGTGCACACACATGCTTCCAAAATATTCCACACCACATTTTAACTTTTCCCACATGAAAAATCATGAATCCAACTAAGATATTCACCCCATCTCTTCCTTATCTCATTATGACCAAAATACAACATTCTATGAATAACCAAATACCTAACTTATCCCTTAGTGGAGTACTATGCCCCACTCCATTCACATGCACATGATCACATGGGAGATCCTATTATGGGCCATGGAACATCACCAAAAAGATACATAACCTTCTTTATCATTCCCTGAATCACCTACCATATCTCTTACATAGTCATTGCCAACTCACCACTGCCACCTCATCATATGAATAGTGACTATGAATAATAGCTCATGAATAGCGAATTGTGAATAATGACTTCACACTTAAAATTTTGAACAAAAATAATTTAAATAAGACTAATGGTGTAAATAAACATGACTCCCATCTACAAAATAAGATAAAAAAGTATTGGCGTAATAAGAATGAGGACACCATGAGTGAAGTTATGACAACCTCTAGCCTAAAAAATCATCCTCCATATTTTAAATTATATTTGAGGTAGTTGGAAGTGTGTTTTGTGTAAATTTTTCCTTAAACACATATATTCATGTAAATTCACATCTTATTATTACTACAAGCTAACACAATCATTTTTTATGAGTGAATAGTGATTCTATATTAATACATTATCTAGTCAATGGGAGGTTACATGTGGTCACTATGTGGTATGTATAGCTAAAAAACACCCACAAAGATAGAATGTAAAAAAAAAAGATAATTTACATTATCCTCACAATTATAAATATCAAAAAATATTTAAATCCATTAAATATCATTATTTAATCTTGATATAAATTTGTTAAACCAAAACAACATATAGATATATTACCTAAATTACATGTGTATATATCATTATATTAGGAATCCAAAAAGTGAGGATTACATAATTAAAAAAGTGTTTTTAGGAAATAATAAGTGATAAAATGAGGTCCACTTCTGGTCCTCATCATACTCCTCCCTCCCAACACCAACTTAAGGTTTTGCACATCCCTATGTAACTAAAATAACATTGGCTCAAGATAACAAGATGTATGAAAATGTAAAACCACTCCTATTGTAACAAATATTTGTCTCCCCATCTGCCAATTTATCAAGATGCCCCATATCTATTATAATCCTCTACCACTTTTTATCTTCATCTCTTATGCTAATTTAAATTACCTGTGTCTAATCAAGGATAGGAAATTAAAAAAAAAGCGCATTTTGAATCTCAATTCAATCCATTAGAAATGATATATTTTAAACCATCTACAAATATGGTAGTTATCCTTATTTTTACACTAAGGTTATATAATGAGTATGATTCATTTTTCTTCATAGAATAAGTAATATATTTCCATATTACCATATAATCATAAAAAACATACATGCATATTAAATTAGATAGGGTGACATACTAAGAAAAATATTCATTATAATTTTTCATTATGGTTTGAGATAATTCCTCATATTTTATCATATATTTTTTTTCATTAATGACCTCACCGATTCTTTAAAACTCTTCTCTAATAAAAAGTGGAGTGGTATTCTCTTTCTCCTAGTAGGAAACCATTTCCTATTACATATTTATCTCATTTCTTAAGTAAGATGAGAAAGATATTACTATAACATTACCACCATTAGATTTTCATTCCACCTAAGGTCATAAGTGATAACATAAACATCCTAGTATAATTTAAAAATTAAATACCTCAGCTCTATTGAATTATAAAAATATGCCTCATAAAATTCTATAGCAGTGCTTATTACATTTAATTTTCTTGAGGCTAATCTACCAAGTTGAAATTGTCATAATTATTCCATCAAGTATATATGATAGACTTTGGAAGACAACTTAAAATTTAGCATCTTCATGGCTAAATAAAAAATATTCTAAGCAACTAATTTCATTATGTAAATATCCACATATATTTTTCTCAATGTCCCTATATTTGTGACTCAACTACCTCTAAATAACCCTACTTTCATCTTGTAATTGGTGGATCCTTTCTTTCCTTTTATCATGAAATACATACCTTTCATCCCTTAGGGTTTATAAAATTATCTAATGTTCATATCTATGAATATTATTTATAGGATGTAATGCATGTGCAATAGTATGCGAATATATGGAGTAGGGAAGTGTGATGGATTTGTAACTATGGAATTTTGAGCCTCACCATCCACAATGGGTGAAAAATATTTCTTAATAGTTTTAAATATTTTAGGTGGTTGTTCTTCCTTTAATGGTTTTGAGTATATGAGAGTCTCATAAACTAAGGGTAATAGACTTTTATAGATATAGATGTAGGTCTATTGGTGATTACATGATATTTAACTAATTTTCATCCTCATTTCTCATTTAATATTTTATAATTATTAATAAAATGTATGGGACACTATCCCTTGCCTCTAATGATCTAATTATATATTTGAGAGATTTAATCTCTCTATATGCAACTATTATTTCTGCATGTGTGTATTATATGTCATATATTAGAAAATGGGAAAATCACCAAGTTGTTCAAAGGCTTGTTTTTTATCCTTTTCCTCACTGATATCCTACATAAGGATAGGCTCTACAAATGGTTCCTTTTAATCATTGTCTCCTATGGAACTATTCTCAATTTCATTTATTAGATATCCCTCTTCTTTTCCCATGGATTTTTCATTATTTTCTAACTCAATTTATTCTTCTATCTTTGATTCATCATCACTAGTATCATATTTAAACCATCCTTATTCTTGATCCAATTACTCCTCTTCTTCACTAATAGACTTATCCCATTATGATTTTTCCTCATCATCTTATAAATCAATCATAATAGCCTTTGAAGGCTTCTTATTAGACCTGTCTCTCTTTCTCCTCAATTGGTGGGGAATTCCTTGAGTGTTATCAATGGGTGTTTTAGAGGTTTTCTACTTATCATTATGGGGTTTTTAGGATGACGGTGGAATCTTATTTTGTTTATGTTATTCAAATACTATAAGTATACATTTTTAAGAATATAGGGTAACAAAATGAAATATTTCCATGTCACATATAGAATTTTATTAGTTAAACCCCTATTTACTAATGATTTTATTAGCCAATGGTTTTATAGAGATCTATTTTTCATTTTTTGATACTCAATTATGATTCTTATTTAATATTTTAAATATTTGGGTAGATTTACATGAGTATTTCATCCTAGATGACTCAAAGGATTAATATTTATAGTATACATTTAATATTTTCTAACTTTTCAAGTTATGTACTTGGTGATGAAGGTGGTTAATTTGACCCATGGTGGAGTAAGTGACAAGAATTTTTTTACTTAAGAGTCAAATCTTAGCCTCTCACCTATAATGTAAAATATATCCATTACTTATACCATAATATATTTATTTGGCTATCATTATCCAATTTTATTAATACAATCACCTCTTATAACAACTCCTCTATGAGGAAAACCTCAAACCCTTTTACATTGTAAATATCATCATGTAATGCTTGTGAAAAATCCTTAACAACATCCATAATTTTACCATATATGGATACTATATGTGGATACTATTAGTGATATCCATAATTTTCTTAATATGGATACTATATGTGGATTTTACCATCTGGTTCCACTTCAACCATATCACCTCTCATGGAATTCTCCTTTCTACTTCTAATAGCTAAAACATTGAATTTTCAAAAAATTATAGTATTATAATGGCAACTAAAAGTGACACTATGTTTTTAGAAAGTGAATAAGCAAGTTTTTGGTGTAGGGATAAAAGAATAGATTAGGAAACCATCCAACCACCTTTCCATAGGATAATGAAATTAAATTTGGATAGTGTAGTGAATTTATCTTTATAATTATTTCCTATATAATTATTTCACATCCTTTCACCTTGATACATACAACATAATTAACTTTATCATCCTCCAACTCAATTTTGTAAATTACTAATATAAAAATAAATAAATGAACTATATTTCCTTACTCCCACCAACTAGAGTAAAATAGTTTTCCTAAAGTGGAGTACAAGGTTGAATTTTAGGATATGGGTTGGGAAATGTGAAGTATGTGGTTATTCAGATGACATAGTGGTTACTAAAAATGGTAGTTTAAAAATACAACCTAGTGATATCATAATGGTTGGTTTGGGAGATGTAACAAAAAGTGAGATAAAAAGGCATGGGGTGGTTATGACATGGAATCTAAATTGGATTGGAAAATTTCCATGGGTATAATATAAATATTTTAAGACATTATCAAGTGATGGATGTAGCAAATAACATATAAATACTATACATACCTTTTGAAAATCAAATAAACATGACTATCCTAAATAACTATTGCAATTACCTAAATTTATATTCATTAGTTTACCAATATTATCAATGTCAAAGGCATGTGGATAGAATGACACCATGGAGTCACTTTGGTACTGAGAGTGGAAATTAAATTATAAAATTAGTGTGTAATGATGTAAGATAGTTGAGAGATGAATATGAAGTCATTATGATGAAATTATCTTCTATAATATTGATAGTTTATTCAATTCTTGCCATAAAATTATAATTACATATTTATGGGAATGTTCAAATAACTAGTATAAAGTGAATATTGTCATTGTGTAGCATCTACTTATTGATGGTCTTGACCATAAAATAATCTTGTTGTATTTTTATATAGGTTACCAAGAGTAAAAGTTGATTAGACATGTCAAGCAATTAATATCTAGTAGCAAACTAATAATAATGGAAGTAGGCCCAAAAATTGAAGCATGGGATATAAAATGAAAAATTGACATTAGTGGATGTAGGTCTAGATTTAGAACCTATAGCTACTATGTTAAAGGAGTATATGATTTCATAAAATAGTGGGAATAGAAATCTAAAACAAAAGAATGGATGGGGGGAATATGTAGTAGGTAGGTGGGAACATAAAACATGGACAATGAAGAACATGGATTTAGATCTCATGGAATACACTTGTAATGATGAGTGTGTTTTTTTAAATATTACATGGTGGAACCTGTAGCAATGTTAGGTTACTTGTATAACTAGCTGGTGAACCTATAACTTTTTTCAAGGAAATATTAAAATGAAGTGGAGGCATATAGATAAAAGGAACAAAATTGTAAAAAACTACAAATGAAGAGGGAAACAAATTTATTTATTTATTTATTTTTACCATTTTTTTACTCTTAAGTGGTCATCAAGCTAATTTTCCACTTAGGATGATTTTTATTCAGTATTTGGCTAGCTATCATGCTAGTTTTCTAACCAAAACTATGAAAATATCTGAGGGTTTTCATTTTTGGGATTAAAAAAAAATTGTATGATGACATTAATAAATCTATAGTAGATGTTGTACTGAAACCTTAATAACCTCTATATCAATCCTTGTTTTAATTTTAGGAATGGATTCATCCTTGATATGTAGTTTATTATATAACTTAAGTGGTAGAATTTTACCATCATGGAGAACATTACTAGGTCAAAAAGCATATCTTAACTACTCCATAATTAAATACTCTCTCAACCTCATATGAACTGAACCATATTTTTTTAAGACTTTCCCTTGTGATATTTGTACTTTGAATCAAAAAGTAGGTCCTTATCTCTAGGTTAAAACTTGTATCCTAATGAATTTTTCATATGACATGAATATTCAGTGTTAAACAAATTATGTGTAATGAAGTGATTTATAATGAAGCTCATATTATTCTTTTAGTTAAGTTATTTATTTATCATGAACTTTCAAAAAATCCAAGACAAGTTCTAATGCAATCTTTAGAGTTCTGATTGCAAACTCTATAAGCATAAAAACATTCTTACCATAGACTAATTCATAGGGTGTGAAACCTATGGTAGTATTACATGGGGTTCTATAAACCAAAACATCCTATAGAAGTCAAGTTAACTAAATTAGGTAGTGTAGAGACACTATTTAATTCAAGATGTTCTCTAAATATGTAATTATGACTTCTACTTGAGCATTAGACTATGGGTGATATGTAGTTGACTTATAATGTCATAAATAATATGTTAGGAATAAAATAGAAATTAATTCAAAATAATTTCACAAAATTACAATAACAAAAGATATGAATAGAGATACATAAATAATACAAATTAAAATGCACAACAAAAGACAAATTTAATGTGGTTCACCCAGTATGGGATACATCCACCAAAAAACACTTGATTAGATACAATTACAAGCTAACAAGAGTATAATCCACTCTTAGATCAATCTTCTCATAGTTCAATGCATAAACATTGTTTAGAGTTATTCTCAACAAACTTTCTTGAATTCAAACTTGAATTTACACACTCTATTCACCTTCTCAAAATCAGTTTTTCCTCTATATTTTACCTAATGTATGTCCATATATATAATTAAATCAATAGGTAACTAACATAGTAGTTTTATAAAATAATGGGTACAAAAACCATGGGCTAAGTCAACCCATAAAGGATCCCCATTGATCATGGCTGATGACACCATACATATAAAAGTATAGATAAACCACGTATCTATACTCCCATAAAAAGGGGGATCTTAATAATTTAAGAATGTATAGTATATTTTAATTACAATATTTGAAATACATTGTAATGTGGAAATAGGCTCCATAACATAACATCATACTCATGAACAAAGGTTGAAATCAAATATAAGGTGAATTATACCCCTTGTTCTATGAAAACATCTTAAGAATCCATATCTTGTAAATATCTCTTTATACAGAAAATAGGAAACCTTGTCATATTGTGCATGTTTGAGTGCCTTTAACTTCACCCATTCAGTAAATTAATCTATAAAAATAAAAATGTACTCCATTTTATTGGAATGAGGATCTATAGGGCCAAAATAAATTATCACCCACTTTTCAAATAGATCTAAAATAATCTAAAGATGAATATACATCCCATTTGAGTGTGTGGGTTTCCTCATATGTTAACATTTGTCACATTATCTAGTATATTCCATTGTATCCTTGTGTAGAGTAGGCTAGTAATATCTTTTTTTAAAGTGTGGTTAAACTCTACTATTGAAATATTTTCACTAATATAATAGATAACATATTTTAATTTTCCATAATTTGGCCAAGGATATATCCTAGGGATGCATCAAATGTATCAATGTGGATATGGAAATTTAATTTCAAATTCAATCTTCAAAATGCATGTGTTAATTCTAGGATATATTAAAAAGCCTAAAAATATTCTTAGCATTATTTAGTCCAATAAATATAAACATCATTAGATTCGAAAACCATCTTACTTCAATCTTTAATAAATCATTTGTACTAGCCATCATGCCCAAATATTTGTGTTTCTATTGTGTTCCAAGTTTTAAATAACTTCTATTTTTTTGGGTTGACTTATATCCATCTGGTCAAATGTGATGTCCTAAAATAGTTCTTTTTTTCCTCAACATGTAGCATTTAGGCATAATAAGAGGTTGTCTTAGCAAAACTAAATAAATTTTTGTAGGTTATTGATGGCTTCATCATAGGAACCCCCATAAATAATAAAATTGTCCATGTAGACCTTTATATGGTTATGGGAAAGATCATAAAATATTCTCAAATATATACCTTTGAAAAGTGGTTATACAATTACATAGTACAAATGGAATAACATGGTAATCATACATTCTCTAAGGGCATGCAAAAGTGGTTTTATCTTGATCCTTTGGTGAAATTTTGATCTGATTATAATTATTGAATCAACAAAGGAAGGAAAATTACTTTCTAGAAAGAGTGTCAAGGACTAGGTCAAGGAATGGTAGAGGGAAGTGATCTTTCCTAGTGATGGTGTTAATTTATTTGTAATCCACACATATATGTCATTTTCAACCTTTTTTAGACATAATAACTAGTAGAGAGGCCCAATGTCTAGCAAAGATGGGGTAGATGAATCTTGCATTAAGGAAAATTTTCAACTTGGATTTGAAAAATTATTTAAAAATAATATTACTCTTCCTTTTAGGTTTGTGAATGGGTTTGCATTCATATTTGATATGAGTATGGTGGGTGCACAAGTTTGGGTGTATGCCTCTCATATCATGATAGTCACATGTAAAGGCAATCTTTTGACTTCAGAACATGGATAATAGTTTATCTTGATATTGAGGTTCTAGATAATTACTTGTGTTGAGTGCTAATCTAGGTAATATTTTGACTACCTTTGAAAGTGATGCCATAAACTCAATACAACCTAGAATATTACTTACACTTTACTCATATGGTAAATTTTACTGGAAAGTAATGATATCACATTTAGGATCCTTAAATTTTGTGTGAAATATGTGTGAAAGGTGGTATTAAATTTATGAAATGAAATTATCTATTAATTCAATATAAAATATATTCATTTTGTATAAAATTTGAAAATTGTGTCCTCACCTACTAGTTTTAATGACAAGCTATGGTTTGTTGTATGGATATGTTAGATGGGTGCCTAGTATTATCTTGCATCTCTAACCAAAGGGTTTATTATGTTTATAGTGAGGGATAGGTAGGGGTTATAGTACTAATTTCTTGGTATTACTCCCGTTATAAATGACCATGTTTCCAAATTGACAAATAATATATGCATTAGTTATTGTCAATGAAGGCCATCATAGGATGAGAGGAACCCCCCTCTTAAGTTTTCCTTTTGATATATGAACATAAAATAATCTAGGTATTCCCTTGAATCTCTCTCTCTCTCTCTCTCTATATATATATATATATATATATATATATATATATATATATATATATATATATATATATATAATAAGGTGTTCAATCACCCATTCAAGTTGAATAGTGGATATGTCTATATTTTGAAGGATAGTTTGGGTTTGGTTAAGGCCATGTAACTTTAGTTATTCCATAGTCTCCTTATTCATGAAATTTATAGAGGATCCTTGGTAAACTAGAGTGTTTTGTATGAGATCCCTCTAATATGCACATTTAAAACTAGGTTTCTTGGATTAGAATATTTAAGTATAAAAACATTACTTAATATAAGATTAGAAAGTTGCCCCACTTAGTGAATAATTTGAGGATCTTTCCTCACTAAATTAAGTTTTTTTAAGAATATATCTTGGATAGACTTGGTATATATTGATACATATTGTATGGTTTGAAACAAATTTATATAGACACAAATTTTTTAGTTCCTCTAAAAAATCAAATTTATATTAGAGTTCCTCCATGTTTTGATTAAAGAATTCAAAACAGGAAAATCAATTTTTACTACTAGATTATTTGATGTAATTGGTTTAAAGGTGGTTTCACTATTGGATGGTAGTGATGGGCCAATTATGTTATCAATAATCTCATCGAATCCTTAGAGGGTTTTAGTATTATGGATGTGTTGATATTTTTTACATCCTTCCCTAAATGAAATTAGATATAATTAAACTCCATTGCATATATAAGATATGTCATTATTTAATTTTTATATACCATTTGAGCCAATTAATTTTTGGTAATGGTGTTAATTTATTTGTTTATGAGACTCTTGGTTAAGCTAAACTAAAATATTTTCAAGTAATCCTATAGTAGCTCATCTTCTCTCTATGAAAATTTGAAAATATCATCTCCCTTGGGATATTTTACTCTACAATATTATTTCTACTTGAAAATGAAGTTTTCCATCTTGTCCTTCCAATTAGTGACTTATCATTTCAAAATACCATGAACCAACATAACGTTTCATATTTGAGAGTGGTTGTAAAGAGTTTTATCCATTGATAAATTTAATTGTGGGTAGGGTAGAGGTAGAAATGTTTTTCATAGGTGAAACACCTAATGGGGTAGTATTGGGGAATTATAATTTTAAATGTTCATTTAAAGAGTTCTCTTCTTTAATATATCCAATGATGTTGTAAATCACTTGTGTAATAGTGATTTTTTCAACCCACTTCTCAAAGAACTTGTGAATTAGTTTTTACCATGGTGAGTAATAGATTACAAATTTGGAATTTTATCGAGGAAAATAACCTCTCTAGGATAGGGGAGATAGAGTGAATTATAATAGGAATTATTTTTAAAACTCAATCAATATGTAATCTTGATCAACTAACTTAGTTAGTACTTCTAGTCCAAGGTTTGTTCTTAGGGCCAAGTTGGTAGTATATTTAGGACTAAAAAATCATAGTGTAATTTCATGATAAGTGTGTGATGTAGAAAATTGGGTTTAATGTCTATCATTTTGTATGCATGCAGCTTATGTATGTATTCCAAAAGACTATGGAATGTGAAAATATTCTTTGATCTTGAATTGAAAGGATAGAATGTCAAACAAAAAAGCTTTGGAAGTTCTATAAATAGTGATTAATTATAAAGTAAAATGCTTCTGAAATATAAATATTAATATAGAGAGTATATGATGGGTTTTATTTATGTATTTTTATACTTTTTCCATATGCAGTGTTTACTTTGTTTTAATTATATTTGCTTAATTACATAATAATAATAAACATTTTCTATAATTTAAGTATGTGTTTCTCTAGATAAACATGTAATTATAAATCAAAGGAATAATCTATCTTTATATAATCATGTCTATGTTCTGAACATGTATCTTGATTTTCACATAAACACATAGACATTAACATGTTTTGATGGGTTTTCCAGGAATCTCTAGTAATAGGTTAAAATGTCATAATATGCTCTTTTTGAGATTATTTTGGGTGAGGATAGGAGGTAATGAGTTCCCTAATATTGGTTATGAGGTGGCCAAATTGGTTCTCTTTGAAAAGGTGTGAGGATATCTTTCTCATAAGCATTCAACTCTTCCTTTTCCCTAGATTTAGATTGTTGTACAAATTCATCCAATAAATCCTCAATTGTAGACTATTCTAATAAATCATTAGGTGATTAGATTGGAATTTATAAAATTGTCCTTTTTCTAATTATAGTGGCTATAGGTGCTACCTCATATTATAATTCTACAACAAAGTCCAATATCCATGGTGATGGTAACTTATAAGGAGGTGGTTGCTTTGGGATGATTGGAATTAAATATTATAGTAGTTGTTATGGTTTCTATTGGAAAATGGAATTTTTCATAGTCTAAGTTATATTTCCCCTTCATGATTATTTCCATTGGTTTGGAGGTTATTTTCACCATATATTTCAAGTTTATGGCTATTGTTGATATTAATTGGCATGAAAATGATGATATTTTTATGCCCAATTATAATTTGAAGCTGGCATTTCGGCCATTAGATTATAATGAGTTGGTTCATATCAATTTTTAAGAGGAGAAACATACATTTTATTTATAAATAATAAATTAACAAATGAAGGGTCTTGTGGCATATCTATGTTCTATAGGGTTTGTGATCATTTTCTCCATTTTGTCACATAAAATACTTAATACCCATGATCTCCAATTGGTTTATTTTAAATTTATACTAGATTTTTTTATTTTGTGCTTGCCCTCTTTACATGAAAATATTATCATATACATTCATCTTTCTACCTATGAAAATTAGGTCAATAAAATGTTAAATAAATTTATCTTTTGTTTTACTTTCTTCATGTGTGTAGTGTATTTGCAATTGCTAGAAATTATAACTTAATACTAAGAAACCAAATAAAAAATTAACTTCCTATTATAAATACTATTATAAAAACTCGTATAGATATTCAATGAAATAACAAAACAAATAATTAATTTAACTTCCATCTTACCAGTGAAAGTGAATGTGTTTTCTTTTGATTAACTTTGATTTGCTCTTACAAGTAGGTGTATAGTTGCTTAATTTAATCTCCAATGCAAATGAAATTTCATTAGCTTAAGGGTATAATTTTTTGATTCTCAAATATATGTACATGGTAAATTTGATATCACTTCAATATCTTGATGATGGGTTTTTGAAAATAGAGGATGAAAATTAAATTATAGGCTTTTGGGTGAGAAGATGGATAACTAATAAAAAATGAGATTTATTAGATTATGCTAATTTTGGATAATTGGATTTGAGTCCTCATCCATGTGAAAGAGAAAAATTATTCATGTGTTTGAGAGATAAGGGGAATTTAGTTGGTATTTTAAATATTATCATGAATTAGTCAAGGTGGTTAGATGACAAACCATGTTGGTTGAAAGGTTCAATGATAAATTAATAATTGGTTGAGGAAGTCAAAGGAATGGTTGGATAAATCAATGTTTAGTTGAGATAAATGTGTAAAATGTCTGGGGACTTATAAATTTTATATTTTATTAGTTTTGTAAAGTTATGTTTGCATGAATAATTAAGTAATATTGATTAATTAACTATTCAAAAAATGGATGGAAATGATGCTAGGATAAAATTTGAAATTATGGTTAGTGTAGACACTTAAAATGAGACACTTTGTGTTGATTTTAACCTTCTTTTCACTAAATACCTAATCATCGATAATCATCCTTAATTTCTCCTAATCTATATTCACTATTCACTATTCACTATTCACTATTTATTATCCCTAAATTAATCCAAAGTTAATTAACTATTATTTTTCTAATTAAAAATTCCACAGATTTTAGAAATTTATAATTTTTACAAATCCAAAAAATAAAAATTATCCTCACATGCCCCAAGTCTCCACTTGTCCCCTACCATTCCAATGTAATAATCATATTGTCCTCCATGATCCAATTTAATAATCCACATTTATTCCCATTGCCTTCCATGATCTTATTTTTTTAATTTAATAATCCACCTTTAATCCTATTATCTTCCTAAAAGAGTTATCACAACTCACCCAAGATCTCATTACCACAACCATGACCATTCACACATTGCTCGCAAAGAACTATCTATTATTGAATGAATAAATTAAAATGTAAAGTCCTTAGAAATCCATCTTCCTCTCTATGTTAAGATGCACTACTAGAGTGCTTATAAATAGGAGAGAGAGTGGGTGGGTAGGTATGTTAACATAATGAAAACATAATGAGCACATACCCTAATCAAGATTACCAAGAGTAATTAAACTACATTAATTACTCTAACACCCTCCCTGAAGCAATGATTAGGGAGATAAAACAAAGTGGGTCCTGGCTACTAGGCCTGATGAGGTACCCATATACAAAATAGGATGTAGTTTGAAGTCAAATGTCCTTATGGATGCCAAACCATCTTACCAGAGTACATGGATGTTGAGTCTCTATAACCATCAAGTCAAAGTAGGAATGGTGTTGAATATGAGGATCACTAAAAATGAACATTGCACTCCAAAATACTTGATAAAATGATGAACCCAAGGAATCATTGCTTGAACACCCTCTGACAAGATGATGATGATAAGTGATCACAAAGACTGGTGGAGCTACCATACTAGTGTCACTGTAAGAATCACCAAAAATGCCATGGAGTCAAGTAAAAAATATTCATATGGGTTTTGAAAAACAAAGTGTCTGAATAAGATACCCATGTACAAAGGAGGAATCTTAAAAACACACAAAGAGGTGAAACATATATAACTCTCATAAATTGGAGTAAAGAGACAAAATCCATAGGAAAAACTCCCCCCCCCCCCCACCAAAAAAAAATGAGAGAAAATAAGAAGAGAGAGCTAAAAACCCCCTCAAAGATGATGTTGAAAAAGTCCACACTGTAAGTACTCACAAGTCACAAAGGAACTCAATCTGAATGACTGGTCCAAATCCACTTGATCATTAAAAAAATGACATTAGACTTCACCAAAATAGATCCAAACAATGAGACTATCAGTGATAACAAAATTACAAAAGAGTATTATATGTACAAAAAATGTTCAACACCTAAGAAGCAGAATGTAAATCATACCTCCATATTATTGATTGGGTGGAGTGGAAGAAAAAGGTCTATAAGAGTGGTTTGAATCCACTATTTGAACATCAAATAAGATGGCACTGTATACACCAAAATTGCTCTATATCATGCTAAAAGAGACTATCAAACTATTGAAAAAGATAGGATGACATTGGGATTCATCAAAATAACTACACTTCAAGTTGTGGGAGACTTTCAACTTTCAAAAAAGTGATGTCTAAAATATAGATATATTCTCTAAAAATAAGGGTGTGTCAAAGTGTCTCCATAGAATAAGACAAGGCACTAAGAAAGGGGCCTTGATGGAGACATGACATAACTACCAGTGTGTCAAAGTACTAATGTATAATATAACATGTCATGGTATGATGGAAGAGTGTGAAAAATGGCATAAAATTCCATCATGGTGTAAACACACCAAAGAAGAATTAGTACTAAAAAATAACATGTAAATCACATGCAAAAGGATGTTGAGTTCAGCTAAAAATGTATCTAAGATAGTTCATTCATGAAGTACTATGCATAATTAGTATTAGGGTCCATAGAGAGGAAATTCCTATGGAATATGGCACAAAATAGTGCTTTGGAACCCCTTAATGGCTTATAATTATGTAGTTTTACATAAATTATTCACTAGCATTCAATTGTAAGTGAAAAGAAAAAATGGAAAAATATATATTTCTTTACAATATGACTCAAATTTAATGATAAATATGCATTATTGGTGAAAAATAATTCACTTTCAAAAAAATGTCACCTCAAAAGGTGCCCTGAGTGTGGATAAAACTACCCATAAAGTTTGGTAATGTTTACATACTAAGAAGACCTCTAAAATCAAAAAGATAGTCACATTTTTGATGTATCAATAAAAATTGAAAACACTTCATGAAATATCTTAGAGCCAAATTCATAACATAATAAAAAGCACTGTAAAACTCCAAAATACACTCAAGATATGAGTGAAAACATGCAAATGTGTCTATAAAAACTCGTAATAGAGGGGTGTTAGGAAAAAAAATGAACATGAAAGTATGGATCCCAAAAAATGCCAAATGGGTTGTGGACATATCAAGAAGCACTGATTATAAAAAACAAGTGTTTTGTGGTGGGGGGGAGGGGGTTGACCACTTTTCAAACCAAGCCTCACCCATTGGTTTTCATAAAATGGAAAAATGATAGTGGTAGTGCTTTGTAGTAAAAAAAATCAAATCCCTAGGTCATGTTTGTGACTACCCCCATAATTTTGTTACCAAAACCTAGAGTAACCAACAAACCCCACCAAACAATTCAAACATGGAATTTATAAAACAAGAAAGATTTGTTTAAAACAAAAACATGTAAATTTCAAAAAATGAGAACCTGTGGTAGGTAGCAAAGTCTAAAATGGTTTTTGTAGAGGTGGTTAACCATAAATGTCAATGTACATGTCTCATGGCATTACCATGTCAATATAAATCATACCATGCCAAATCCCATTGTAATTTTCAAAACATATAAACTATGTTTTTTTTAATGTTATTGTTGTAGGCTTGGAAAAATGTACTAACTAGGCAGTGACACAAGGCAATGTTGGGGAGGGTGCATGGAGCATAGGGGTACAAAGGTGAGCATAAAATGTGGCTAGGGAAAAAGGCAACATGTTGGCTATCTAGTGGTAGTAGATAGGGAGGAAAATGCTATAGTAGAGAGCTAGGCAAACACAATTGTGGTGGGCATGGCTAAGCTGCATGGAGGCATAGTACATAGGGTGGCCATGGCTAGAGTAGGGTTGATGGGAGGTTGCATCCAGTCAATGGGGGATGGTGGTGGTTTGGGAGGCGGTTCGTGGTAGTGGTAGTCATAGTGGCAGGGGAGGTCTAAGCAAGGATTGACCATGGGGGATGCTGTAGGGGTGACCAAGTAGTAGGCTTGGCCATAAATTATTATTATTATTATTATTATTATTATTATTATTATTATTATTATTATTATTAATTTAAAAAAACTTTAATAAAAACATGTAAATAATCAAATCCCCCTTTTAATAAAAATTTTTAACTTTTTTTTTAAATGACAAAGCTCTCCCCCTTCCAAATAAAATTTAAATGATAAAATTTTTGTTTTAAAAAATGTGAGTTTAAAACAAAAAATAGATCCAAATTAAAAAAAATCAAACCCATTTAGCCAACGAATGGTCAGAATTGATCAAAAAAATTCACCATAATAGGAGCACCACAAGTCCATTTTATTCCAAATGAATGCATACCCCCACTAAATCTACCACTTCAAACACACGTTCACGATCAAATCTGCATCAAAATGTGCATATTTTCCATAAATTGTTCAACAACTAGTGATTTTCTTGAATAGATCTGGAGTACTAGGTGACCAATTTTAGTAAATCAAAATCTTGAACAACCTTTCACAACTTCCATAAACATGCTATCAATTATTGATCAGCTCCAAAATGTAAAACAACCTCCATACATTATAGTGATTCTCATTGTCATCTTTTAGACATTGTTACTATAATTAAGTAACATGATTGGATATAGGGCTTAGTGATAAGGAGAGTAACTAGTTTGTGTTGAGTAATGGAAAGTTGAAGGAGGATATGATACCATGAAAAAAGTGATAAAAAATCACCTGAGATCTCTTCAAGATCTCATTACCATATCCATGACCATTCACAAATTGCTCAAAAAGAACCATCTATTACTGAATAAATAGATTATAATGTAAAGTCTTTATAACTCCATCTTCCTCTATGTGTTAAGATTCACTACTAGAGTGCCTATAAATAAGAGGGAAAGAGTGGGTGGGTAGGTATGTCAACATAATGATCACAATACCTAAGCAAGCTTAACAAGAGTACTTAAACTACATAATTATTTTAACACTTCCATGATCTCATTTTATCCAATTTAATAATCCACCTCACATCCACTTACTAATTTTATATCATATCTTCCTTCCAAATGAATTTTATATTCATTTTTGGGTCTTGCATGTTATTCACTCCAATTTTTAATTCAAAATTCTCATTATGAATTAAAAATTACCTTTTATTCTTATCTCTTAATCTTCATCTCAAGATGGATGGTTCACATCCATTTCCAAATTCTATATTTTGAGGTTCTTTATCCAATTTATCCAAGATTCTTCATTTCAAGTTTATCATGTTGGGTTTATAAGAGAGTTGCAATTTTTCACATCCAATAAAATAAAATCCATCAAAGAGTATTTTTCATACCACAACATTGCCCATTTTCCTTTGTATTTGAAGAGTGATCAACCATAATTCAAAGAGAGCAAATCAAATTCATATTGCAATAGAGGAAGCTTCTTTTTGTATTAAGGTATAAATTTCTATTATTTCTTTTATTTTTAGCTCTATCATAGGTTGAACTAGTTTAAATTATATTTCATTATTTTTTCAATTTGAGCTTAATTAGCATTTATAGATTTACTACACACATATTTGGCATGCCTAGTGGGACCATTCCCTTATATTTTTCATCTCATATTCATCACAGTTGAATTTTGAAGCATTTTCAATTGATTTGGGTTGTTTTCTCTTATTTTTGTGATGTTTTCTTACATTATTTCATGTTCCCTTGACTCTAATCCAAAACAAAATCTCTAACAATTGTTTACAAGATGTTATTCAAAGAAATTTTATAAAAAAAAAGATAAAACAAAAACAAAATCTTTCTATTTTTCTCCTAACATTTCATTTTAGTTTTTAGTAATTAGTTTACACTCAATTTTTTAGAGTTAATTATTTTCTTTTTTCCAACATTTTATTTGTGTTGTAAAATTGTGTATGTTCTTCCCTTGGCATCATGTTGATGATGATATTCGAGAATCAAAAGCAATTTCATAACTTTTGTGTTACCCAAGTTGTGCTTGTGTATATTGTTTCCTTGACATCACTTTGGTGATGATACTTATAAATCAAAAACAAGTATTAAATTTTTATTTCTTTTTCTAGGGGCTCTATTGACAATAGATTTCACCACACATAGTATGCTACACTCCATGTACTGATGGGGTATGTAAATTGATAGTCAACTATTTCAATTGCCTAAGAAGTTATGTGTTTTGAGCACACTGTGACATGAGGGGCTTTCATCTCCAATAACTAGGGTTTCAATAGTTTCCTCGAAATATGTTTTTTTCTAATTGTTAACACATTAAAACCCTTATAGTTTTGTTGGTCACATTAGGACAAGACCTAATATTGTACATCCACTCAATGAATTTCTTCTAAAAAATCAAGCCTCAACATATCAAAAGGTATATCATAGGAATCCCCTTTAGATAAGATTTTGAAAACCTTAATCTTAGAAAAGTATATTTGTTATTTGACTTTGGTACATCGGTTAGAGGTTAACATCAAGAAGTTACCTTCCACACACACTTGAAACTATATTTAGTGGGCCATGGAAATAGTAAGATCCTTCATGGTTAGTTCCTTAAAATATTGGGCCACAATTGAGAGCATGAATAAGTAACTGACATCGGAATACCCAAATAAATTTCATGACCTTTATCCTATATTTTCACATTTTTATATAATTTCTTTATTATTTAAAGTATGACTTTGTTTATTATTTCCTTGTGTTTTACCATGTGATGAAAGCCTTTAGTGTAAACATAAATAATTTTGAGTCTATTATCTACAAAATCATTCAAATTAAAACATTGAAAAAAAAGCTCAAAGGCATTTAGTTGTCAATCAATTTTTTTTGTCACTTTGATCAATTAACGATATGGTGTCAAGTTTTTATTGTGTCAAATCCTTCCCTTAGTAATGTATCCCATCATAAATCTAATAAATCCAAACTTGAATTTTCATTCAAGTTTACCTATATAAAATCAATCCAGTACAATCTCAAATAATTATTCTAACTCACCAATCAATCAAAATATGAGTTTTCATGACTCACCAATCAACAACATCATCAATCCAAATCATAGTCCAAGCTTGAATAAGTATTCTATCTCACCAATCAATCCAAATATAAGTCTTCATAGCTCACAAATGAATAAAGTTGTCAATCTAAATCATAAGTTGAGCTTGAATAATTATTGTAGCTCATAAATCAATTCAAATATGAGTCTTCATGACTCACCAATCAATGATATCATCAATCTATGTCATAATTTTAGGTTAGATAATTATTTTATCTCATAAATAAATCTAAATCTTATTCTTCATGGCTCAACAATCAACAACATCATCAATCTAAATCATAATATGAGCTTGAATAATTATTCTATCTCATAGATCAACGAATCTTTATCAAATCTAAGCTTAGGTATTACTTCAAGTATGCCCACCAATCCAAATCCAAATGGTAATTTAGGAAGTTTATAAAGTTAGTTTTCCAATTCTCTTGTAAGATTTAATCCAAACCAAACATCACTTAACACCAATCTATTAAACAATAATACACATCCCAACCAACCATTTATCATTAACACCCATTATAATCACATGATTAGTTCACAACTAAATCAAAACCTAAACCATACCACCCAATCAAACTCAAATTTAACACTAATCCTAACCCAAACAACCTCAACTTTAACACCAAGCCTAACCCAACTAACATCAACTTTAACACCAACCTTAACCCAACCAATCCAAGCCAATCTAACCCAAACTTTAATCAAACAAACCATAGCTAAAATTTTGACATAAACCATCAATATTTTAACCACAACACTAATCTTAACCCAAAAAAATTTAACACTAATCCAAATTAAACACACTTTAAAATGTACACTAGTCCAACCAATCCAAACCACTTTGCACATCCACAATATGATAAATTTCCTAGCCCACTTCCTAATAACTTCAATAACAATCCACCACTTCACCAATTTTCACAAATATACACTAACATAAACCAATTCATAGGCCAAAACCTATTACCTTATTCAATCCAAATGAGTTAACTACCACTAAAATTTATCTAAGAATTCCAAAACATAAAGGATAGGTTTCAAGGATTATAACATGGTACCTATTTTAGGCAAAAATAATCCAAATTTGAGGAATTTTTTTTCATATCCTTACAATTTAAGTAAAATAACCACACCTTTTCCAAAATACTTTGAAATCCCAAAATTTGATAAATACAAAGGTAAAGGAGATCCAAAATAACACTTAACAAGATTATATCATGCATGTGCAAACATTGCTTATAGAAATGAGTATATGTTGTGATTATTCCCACAAAGTCTTAGAGGTCAAACCTTTTAATGGTTTTCACACCTTCCAAAAGGATATATATTTACTTTTGAGGGCCTATCTATGAAATTTGTTCACCACTTTTCTATAAAATTGAAAAATACTTGACCACTTTAGCTTTATACAATACTAAACAATGTAATGGTGAAACCTTTGCCTCCTACTTACAAATATAGTGGCCACTGGCAAGCCAATTTTTGTGGTCCTTTCTTGAAACTGAATTGGTTGATATATTTTTGAACAATCTTAACTCAAACTTGAGACATCACTTGTTACTCCTTTGTCCAAGGTCATCTAATGAAATTATTGAAAAGGGGGTCTAGATTAAACACACTTTAATCAATAAAGGTATTATCAAGATCTTTAAACCCGATAATAATTCTTCAAAATAACTTGAAAAACCAAAGTTTTTTTCCAAGAATAATAATGTTGTTAGTCGTGGTGTGGTTGACATCAAAAAAATATAAAATCTACTTAGACAACACTAATTCCAAGCACAAGCCACCAATAACCAATTCCAAACACAACCAAATAACAACCAAAATTTGGGGATATATTAAGATCTATTCCCTAAACATGAATAAAGAAAAGGTAAGAAAAAAATAAGAACAACTCAGAACAAGTAATGATAACCAAGCCAATCACCATTTCAACTTCATATTTAATTATGTTGATTACAAATAAAATCATGTTGATGTCATTACTTTATAATCCCAAGATTGCATTTTTACCACAA
This sequence comes from Torreya grandis, assembly GCA_037957365.1. NCBI lineage: Eukaryota > Viridiplantae > Streptophyta > Pinopsida > Cupressales > Taxaceae > Torreya > Torreya grandis. The sequence goes on from JARHVA010002249.1 coordinate 41,925, forward strand.
GGCATGCAAAAATTACCATTCCTAGTGCATCATCATCCAATTTTGAATGTAAGTAAAACATTATTGACCATCTTGAGAAGATGCCCACGAACATTCCCATCCTAGATATTCTCAAAAAATCACCTATGTATAAATAAATCCCTTATAAATTCCTCCAAGAACCCTTATCTACTAAAGACTCAAATGTGTCTAAATATGAAATTAGGTAAATGGAAATATACTAAGAGTATTCCAAGAGTATTTTCCCAATTATAATTAGACTCATTCACTTGAAAACATGAATAAACAACCCATCATTGGACAACAACATATATTTCATGCATTGCTTAAGATTCTCCATTTCCAAAAAACTCTTCATCTTGAATCCATCATTTCCAAATGCCTAGTGAAAAATGTACTTGTGGATAATGAAATTCAGCATGCCCTTCTTGTGGCCACTTCCAAACCAAGATCAGATTTATTATCCAAATATGATTTACAATCCATTTTGGCATTAAGATCAATTTCAACACCACTATCAACATTCACCTTGGTCTCAATAATAACCACATCAATAGATCAGTTTGAAAATATTAGTGACCCTTTTATGGTTATTGAAGAAGCTTGATTTAACATCAATAAAAGTTCTCTTGGTAGCCTCTATAAGGATTGTGCAGCATTTTCTCCTTCCATAATAACTACCCTTTCTTTTCCCATCCAATATCCTAACATCCCACTTCCTAAACATGTCACTTAGGACCAAAAGAAACACACATTGTTGGAATTATTCAATGGTGGCATATCAGTTATAGCATCTATAAATACTGAAGAAGACATCTAATTTCAAGAAATACTCCCTAGAAAAACCTTGTTTGAGGTTCTAGGGTTCAATAAAAATAAGAAATACCCTATTGGTTGAAACCTCTTTAAGACACCAATAGATGAACAAATCAGTTCTTAATTTATTGATGAAGACAATATTGAAGACAATGAAAACATCAAGCCATCTAGGAGAGAAACAACATGGAATGATCTTCCAGTTATAATCCAAGAATGAATCCTAAAGTCCTATCTTACATACTTATTAAGATAATCTAGTAACATGGCACTATAATGAGTTAGATCATGATTTTGATATCACATTTAATGTACATCACAATAAATTTGAATATTTTGGTTTTGCCAAGGAATTAAGGATAATCAATACAAACCTATCTTATTTTGAATTTTGTATGATTCATTGGTTGGTCAATAGTGGTTGGGTAAGAGATATTGGTTTTTTTACATATGGTGAACTAATTAGTCCATAATATTTGATACTATTTAATAGTATTACTTGTAAACCTTATAGGGAAAGGTTTCCTGATTCCGTGATGATCTAAAGAACTTTTAGAAGCTTTCTAGAGTTTATCTTTACTATTAGGCATATTAATGTGGGTCTATTTGATAAATGTGTTTTCTAAAGAAAAACCAAAATTAACACATAAATCTACCAAATAAATTTGTATCTAGATGTATTTATTCAACAAATATTTATCGATATGGAATGGTACTCAGGATGGCTTGCTAATAACTTTTGGTGGTCTCAACAACCTCATCCTGGGTAAGTATGATTCAAAGTAAATGACAAAACTAAAATTGAGATTGAAGAGGAAATCTAGTTAGAATGATATCGATTATCTAAATGTGGCATGGGGTAAGAATTATAAAAAATGATGCATCTTGTGACCCTACATTGGGATCTAATGCCAATAAATCCAAAAAATTATAAAATCAAAAATAAAATAAATTTTGTCTACAACTACCTTCACACTTGGGGGCATCCCATTTAAATTTAAATTTTGCATTACCTCATTTCATTTCATTTTTCATCATTTACATTTTGTCTTAAAAATAAATTGCATGTTTAGTGATTATTTAGTAATTAGTTCACATAACACAAACTTTAAAAATGAATCTTATCATATCATTTCAATTTTCATATCACCCTATTATCCCATGTAAAACATTCTCAAAATTAGCATTACATTGGTTGTTACCTTAGCTATTATGATAAGATTATATCTCTTTTCTCTACATCTTCTTGCAAGACTTAGAACATACTAGCCCACAACCTAGTCTAGAATATTTTCTATGATAGAGTCTCCTCTTACAATTCTATCTAAGCATAAAACATTAGCATGTTAAAAAAATGGTAACTTTACTCACCTATCTTGGTCTTCAGTGATGGGCCCTTGCATCTTACTAGTTGTATGGGGATAATATTTGGGGGTAAAATCCTTCCAAATAAAATGACACCTTTATTCAAAGTTTATGTAGCATCAAATTTAAATTCCACATCTATCACCCTTCATTGATCTTAGATGTTGAACCCTCGTATCTCACTAGTTGTGTTAGATTAGCATTGGGGAGAGATGTCCTTACTCACCTAAGTATAGCTTTGGTGATGAGCCCATGTATCTTCCTAGTCACATGAGACTACATGTAAGGGGTCACAAGGAAAAGTATTACATATTAAATCACAAGATATCCAAATTAAAAGTTTTTCAAAAATATTATTTATATGTATATGCTGAAAAGTGTAACTTTATCCCTTTTACCAATTCTATTAGGGCTACTTATCTCTATATAGAGCCAATAAAGTTATTATTTTATGAGTTTAGTAAGAATTACATTTTCCCCTTTGCTTTTAAGGATTATTTCACATTCCTTTTCCAAGAAATTTTTTTATTTTTGGTTTTAATCTTCACCATTTCATACTTATCCTATTCCCCCTTTCATTCCTTTGCTAAAAATTGAAATTCATATGTTGTTTAAACAAAATAGCTAGGTCATCACCTACAAAATAATTATTATCACATTCAAAAATCTTCATGCATATCCATCATGTTATAACATTTTCATACATTTTTTATTCTCACACATATATAAACATTTTACATAGTGTTATCATACAAACATATAGATATATGGTATATCCTCAATATCTAGTCATCTAAAGTTCATAAATTGAAAAGCATACATAAAAATTAATCCCATACTATAGGAATAACAAGTCACTAAAATAAACTAGAACATCTCTATATATCATAATTAATTTTGAGTTTCTACAGTCAGTCTCTAGTTTAATCCACCTCTATAGAGGGCATGTGAGTCAACATCTCACCCAAAAAACAAATAAAAATAAAAAAAAATCAAAGTGAAACATCACACACTTCACCTATCCACACACTTCACCTATCCACATCTTCCAACTTAATTACCTTTCCAAATCTCTTGACATATTTTGAACTGCTCATCTTTTCATCAAACACTTAACACTTCATCCATCAACCCATTTTATCATCACTTCCCATATGGTTTGAACTACATTGGCCTGATGTCCATAGACTTTGTAGTAATTTCTTAATTTCTAAGGGAACATCAACCACTAAAAAATAATTACCATCCCCATTCTTAATCTTTTCTTCTCACTAATTATCCATTGCTAGTAACTCCCTCTTTCTTAAGGCATCCTACAATAGGGAAGCTTTGAATTTTTCTTAGCATCCTTATATTTTAACATCATCTAATACTTTTTCTTTATTCTTCCTCCCATTTATAGGATAGCTATATGTTTCCTAAATTTTATCACCATTATCATGGGCATTTACACAATTTTACCTATAAGAGCATCTAGACTATATAGGTAGTGCTTGGGGGCATGGGGCCCCTAGGGTCAGTTCGGCCACTATATCCATCATCTCCATTCATCCAATATGTGATTTCAATTTTTCACATTTATATTCAAAACCACATGGTTATCTTAGGGATTCCTCATCTATCATTCAATGCTGTCATAAATCTTAGCTACCAAAAGTCTCCACCCTTGCTTAGGATGTTAGTCATGTCATTTTCTTCATATTTATGTGTCAATTGCTTTATTTTTTTTAATTTTACCTATGTTCTATATTCATTGTTCTTAAATTGTATTCATTAAGATTTCTTAATCTTGTATATCTTTTCATATGTCTTGTAATTTACTTTATCTTACACTCATCATTTTTTTTGTGTAAACTTTTTTTCTTTTTATTTTTGTTTGTATTATTTCTAATTGTTTGTTTTTATTTATTTTTATCATTTTTGAGTCAAGATTTTTTTTGTATTACATTATAATGTGATTATTATTTTTCTATATCATTATGCACTCTATTTTGTACAAACTACAATATTTTCAGTCCATATACATAAAACATAAATACTCATCATGATTATTTCATATTATTGGTGATTATTCTTTTGTGTTAAATTAAAACTTAGGTTTCTCAACTTTTACTCACCTAGTCATGTTAGAATTCAAAAGCAAGGAAAAAATAAACACAAGGTAGTTGTCTAACCATCCATACAATATCCATCCTTACCATCAATTTATAATTTCTAATTCATCTTCCCTCTATAGCTTATCTCCTTCCCATTCCAATATTTTTCCCTCCAACATTTTCATATTTTGAAACCATTTTATCCACAAATTTAGGCCCTAATTAGTTGAAATGCTATAAATATTTATCAACTGCTTGGAACTATCAATTTTGTAAAATCTTCCTCCCAAATTAGAAAATCTATATTATTTTTAATGGCCTAGAACTTACTGGGTTATATCATTCCCGCATCTGCTCATGTGATCCCTGTGTCCTGAGCACCATCCAAGCATGTAGCTTTTGATTAAAAAATATTCTTTTTCCTATCTATTCTCTAGTTTTTAGCTAGGGAAAAATCAATTTACATAAGCTTTAATATTGCAAGTATGATATTAATTTCTAGTGCTTCACTTTCTTGAAAACCTTCATTATCACCACTTCATTGTTTTTCCTCCTATATCATTTCAAGTGTTTATCCACTTCCTACATGAACATTCGAGGGGGAATCATGGGTCCATCATTTCATTTAAATCCTTATCCTATTATTCCATACAAACTCCTACATCCATTGATTAGGAATGACAAAATCATAACATCCATTATTTCTTAATTTAATTTTTTATTTCACCTTTTCAATCACATTTTCATTCTTTCAAAAGTCATTACTTTGTCAATGTCTTGTAATTACTTCTCAAAGAGGGTTAGAATGAAGACACTTAAAATTAGACACTTTGTGTTCATTTTAACCTTGTTTTCACTAAATACCTAATCATCTCTAATAATCCTTAGTTTTCCTTAATCACTATTCATCACCTTTATTCATTATTCACTATTCACTATTCACTATTTATTAACCCTAAATTAATCCAAAGTTAATTATATAATATTTTTCTAATTAAAAATTCCATGGATTTTGGAAATTCATAATTTTTATAAATCTAAAAAATCAAAATTATCCTCACATGCCCTAAGGCTCCACTTGTCCCTCACCATTCCAATTTAATATCCATATTGTCCTCCATGATATAATTTAATAATCCATATTTATTCTCATTGTCTTCCATGATTTGATTTTATCCAATTTAAAAATCCACCTTTACTCCCATTATCTTCCATGATCCAATTTTCTCTAATTTAATAATCCCTCATATGTATATTCTCCCCTCCAATTTTTAATTCAAAATCCACATTATGAATTAA
>JARHVA010002249.1:52500-320000 GCA_037957365.1 Torreya grandis
AATAGGTCCATGTATCATAGTTTAGTTTGGAAGAATAATGAAATATAGTTATAAATACAAGATATCCTCTATTATGGCAACATCAGCCCTAAATCTTCTTCTTTCAGGATTTTAATAGTCTTTACACCTAAGAAGGATGGGTCCTAAAAAATTTGCATAGATTATCATGCACTCAGAAAAATAATAGTGAAGAATCAATACCCACATCCATGCATTAATAATGACCTTCTAGACAAGATCTAAGGCACACAATACTTCACCAAGATAGATTTAATTTAGGTTACCATTAGGTTCTAGTCCATCTTGAAGATGTCTAGAAGAAAACATTCAAGACATGAGAAGGATTGTATTATTTTTTTGTCATGTCAAGTTAACCAATGCATTAGGCACATTCATATACTTAATGGATGATCTACTCAAGCCTTTTATAAACTCATTCATCATCATCTACTTATATGAACTTATCATATTTATCAAAACTTGGTAATATCATATGGATCACATATTGCATGTCCTAGACACCTTACGTCAACATAGGTACATGCCAACTTAGTAGAGTGTACATTTGGTACTACATAGATTCAATACCCAAGCTACAACATTGGTCACACATAAATTCATGTAGATCCAAATAAGGTCAAAGTGATCCAAGATTGTCCTGCTCTATGTAATCTCATATAATTGAGGAGTTTTCTTGGACTTGCTAACTTATAACATAGGTTTATCCTAAGTTTATCATATATCTCTTAGTCTCTCAACCAAATAACATGTGTAAAATCCAAGTTTAATTAGAATCATGCACAATATCATGATTTTGAGTCACTCAAGCAATGTTTCTACATAGTTCCTATTATTTTAATACCTAAATTTTCACATTTATTCAAAATTCACATTGATACATCTGACTATGCACTCAGTGCAGTGATCCTATATCATGGACATATGGTCACATACCACTTAGAGACCTTTAGTAACATGGTGAAAATCTACTCCACCTATGAGAAATAATGTTATGATATTTTTTAATAAATCAAGAAATGGCACCAATATATTCTATGGAAGGAGAAATTTGTTCATATAGATCACAAGCCACTTCAGTTCCTATAGATGTTAGATAAGCTATAAAATGCATGGCACATGAAATGGATGACTTACCTATAATAGTTTTATCTAGTGATCAAGAATAAGAAATGGAAGTACAAAAATGTAGTATATTTCCTTAGCCAACTACTAGTTTATGTTCTCATCCTAATTTTAGACACACATGACCAAAACTTTGTAGACTCAGTATCTCTCTACTTAGCTGATCAAGACTTTTCAATGACTTACACCATCTTAGTGCAGGGTAAATAAGTTCAAGAGTTATAATTTTTTTCCAACTTCTCTATAATCTATAACATCTAAATTTTTTTGTGGTTCACCTCATCAAAAACTCATTTGGGAGGCACAATATGCCAATACATTGAGACACTTTGGCATGACAAAGATTCTAGTTGTATTGTAGTCACACTTATACTAACCATAAATGTGCACAAAAATGGAATGCCAAATCAAGTCTTGCATTCATTTTTGCATTGTGAATCCCATGAACAAAAATATATGACTTTTTACACCACTATTAGTTCCATCTAAACTATGGTAATATATCAACATGGATTTCAAGTTTGGTTGCCTACATTGAGACTCCAACATGATGATGTTTTTGTTATAGTGGATAATTTTTTCAATATAGCTATCACGGTCACTTGAAATAAATGTGTTGATGTATTTGGCACTACATAAGCCTTATTCAACCATGTTTGGGTTCATTTTAGGCTTCCAATATCCATCATCTCTAATCAAGATCCACGCTTTGTAAGTCACTTTTGTAAAGTATTTTGAGACTTGATGGGTATGAATCTAGATCAATCCTTTCCATCCATAGATAGATGGGAAAATTGAAGTGTTTAATCACACACTTTTTCATCTAATATGAATGTATAATTGTGCAAATTTTCTCAATTGGAATGAAAATATATTATAAATTCAACATGCCTACAACATATCCCTACATAGATCTATGGGTCAAAGTATATTCCAAACATGTATTGGGTTCCAACCTTTGGTACCTTTAGACATCTCCTACCATCTACTAGTTGACATTGAATTGTGCACATATAAATGAGAAGTGGACAAATTTGAGAAGTTTTTATGATGCATCCAGTCTATTTATAACCAATTTTAATAGATATTATTTCATGCATAATCAAAGTACAAAGACTGCAATGATTTACATCACATACCTCATGCATTTTGAGTTATTGATAAATTTTGGTTGTACCTTCAAAAGGAGAACTTCAAAGGTCCACACAAGAAGATAAATCCTATATGTTATTTTAATTACACCATTATACACATAGATGATGAGAATGCCTTTAGTATTGATCTGACTTCATGCTTGGGTATGTACCTAGTCTTCAACTTGGAAATTATCAAGCCTTATACTCTTCAACTTATTGACCCAACTATGACACAACATCATTCTGATTTGGATCACAAATAATTGTGCCCTACAAAGAAGGACTAGATCAATGAAGTGATAAACACACATGCCTAGCATAACACACATCAATGTTTTTGAGTGATCAAGGTTGGATAATATGTTGATCAAGCTAAGTGGTACACTTCTCAATAAATTTGATTGTAGTTTCCTTAGTTGTACACCAATACAATAGAGACCATTTATCTTAAAGGAAGGGTGGATGACCCATGTATGGATATTTCATGGTATAATAATCCCATCACTTATTTATATACACATGTATCATGCTTTATACACACTCCTACATACTCCTCTACATAAATCTTTATTACACTCTTTTGCATATGTCCTACACTTATTCATAGACTTTCACAAAAAACTCATAGATCTATGATCTCCCTAATAGTCACTCATAGACTCATGTGTCTAAAATTTTCATTTCCTCATCACATTCATGTGTCATCTTGATGAAAACATTTGTCTTTTTAGGTGGAATTTTTTAGCCAATAATCTTATCAATTAGACCATTAATTGCCACCAACTTGGAAGCTCAACCATCATCCAACAAGAAAGATGAAACAACTATTAACCATATTCTTTATAACTAATAGTATTTGTAAATAGTATTGTATTATTCATGTTAAATATGTAACATATGCATCCATCCTAGGGTTTTATTCCATGTACATTCTTAACTTAGATAGCATGCTTTGCATATATATTTTGTAACATATGAACTGTAGCACATTGTACTATTTTCCCCAATTCTTTAATATTGAATAGAATTTGCATTTCTTGTAAGTAATAATTTAAATCCATTGACTGTGTTTTGATTTTTTATCTAAATACATCTTTGTGCATTCACTTTGCATAACCAAAACTTAGTTATTACACCTACACAGTTCGTCCTAGGCCCCATGGTGTAGATCAAAGTGAGTATGAGACTAGTAGAGGTTAGAGGGGAGTGGTGATCTGATAAATGTTAAAATATTAAATGTTTAAGTGGTGTTAAAGTTACCTTTAACATATTTACAATGGGAGAATAAATAAATAAATTTTATTTACAAACACAATGTAATCTTGTGTAAATAAATTAAACATATTATCGTTGTTTTAAGTATTCTTCGAGGAGAGGTTGAACCCATTGGTTACAATGGTCCACTTCCAAACCCCAATATAAATTTTTTTTTACCCCTTGGTAAAAAAATAATAATTAAAATAATATTATTTTCTAAACAATGCAAGATATATTTGTTAAATGTGAGCTCTACAAAGTTTTATGAAGCTTTTTTTGAGATAGTTGAGAGGATGAATGATTGTGTTGGCTACTTGAGTAGCTCATTATATTGAATAAGATTAACCTATGGATTTTTACCTCTTTGAGGTTTTCCATGTTAAATATTGTGTCAAAATTGATCTATGTATTTCTTTGCTTTCAATTACATTTCTAGATCCTATGTATGTATATGTATTGATTCATATATTATATCACAATATCAGAGCTTGGTTGAAGTGGTGGTTGAGAGGAAATAACTTTGAATTTTTTTATATGGATTAGAATACATACATATAAATTTTATTTCCCATTTAAACTCATTTGTATGTCCTTATTACATCTTTGGAAGGAATTAAAAATTTGTGTGGAGTTTTTGGTGGCATATCTCAAGCTCTTAGATCAAACAATCATCTAGATCTCCAAACTAAGCAATCAAACAAGAAAAAGTTTATATGAAAACCTCTATTTCATCTTTGTATTTCCATGTATGTCCTATAAAAGGTAAAATATATATATATTGTTGATGTTTTTTCATCCTATTTCAAAATTGTAAAGGTTTTTTCTTCATCCTTATCCTATTTACAACTTACCTGTCAACCCTAAAAGGCATCTAATCAACTTATGAATTTTTTACAAATTCTTTATTGTTCCTTATATGGCCTATACAGCCTATAAGTCATCCAAAAATCAGTCTCTGGTATGAAATATTTAATTTTGATTGCTCTAGAGGCTTGATATTCTTGTTTGGTGACTACACAACAAATTTGAGACCTTATTGTGGCTTATACAAATACTTATGCATTACCCTAATACTTCTATGCCATTTTCATCCTAGAGAATAACAAATGTTAGTATATAGTTTGATTTTTTATTTATTAAATAATTATTTAATTAATTCTAAAATACAACCCTGGCCCCATGTTGAAAACTTGTGTTTTAGCCTAAAGTGAAAAATAAAGTTAAGATATTTTACATGCATATTTATTTATTTGTAAAATCAAATTGGCTTAAATAATCTTTAAAAATAATATCCTACATGTATTATTTAAATAATTAGTGTAGTGGAGTTGGTTGTAGTTATTTTGTAAAGAACTTGTGAAATCGAGGTCTAGAGTTCAAACCTCTCCAACCCTAGTTTTTTGGTCAATAGTGATTAGTGGTCAAAACTAATTTATTTTTCAATAGTTCATTTTCAAAACCCTTGTCTATTTATGACTCTTTTGAAACTTGATATAGACAAAAAAATGTAGTTGTGTGACTAGTCAATTTTTATGTTTTTACACATTTCAAACACATTGGGATGGTATATTGTTTTTATTTAAAGCTTCATTATATATTTTTGCATTTGTTTTAGTGTAAAATTAGTCTTGAAACACTTTTGAATTTTTCAACACTTGTGACTTTTGTGACACTTGTAACTTTTACTTTTGTTTTGTTTATTTACATTTTGTGAATTATTTTGTATTAAAATAAGTGGATATTGTTGTTTAAACCCTAGAATATTTATTTTTATTTCAAAATATAGTATAAATTCACATTAAAATAATGCTTTCTAAGATTTTATAGTGTCACAATGCCAAATTTTAAGGGAGGTTATGGTTTCTCCTAAGTTTTTGCTTGATAAATCTTAAATGCTAAATGGGTCCAACTATAATATTTGGAAAATTTACATTAAAGGTAAATTTATTGATAAGAAGCTATGGAAAATTTTCATCGAGACCCAAAAACTCTCATCAAGATGACATGTTACACCTAATCTTACAAACACATCTCAATGTAAATCACAAGAAGCCATGTCAATTATTCTAATAAGTGTTAAGGATGAATTCATACTCTATATGATAAATTAGGAGTCTCCTAATGATGCATGGAAACTCATTGAGTCTATGCATGATGTAATTCATCTCTCTAAGATAAGTAAGATTATTCTTGAACTACTAACTACACCTATAAAATATGATGAAAAAGTTTTTAATTTTATTGAAAAAATTAAAAACATAAATCTCAGTTAAATAGATGAAATTATATTTTAATTCAAGATCAGTTGTATTTCATTACTCAGTTAAATATTCATGAAAAATTCATAATTTTATTTCAATTCTTAATTCAAAATCCCAAACAAATCAAGATATCCTTGACCTCACTACTCTATTTTATCTTCTTATTCAAGAATAACCAGTGATGTCTAATTTTGGTTTTAAATATAATGCCACTTAGGCACTTATTTCACTCAATCCTATTTCTAAAAATAATAGAAACTATAAATCTAAACCTAACTCTGCCAATGGGGAAAATGGGAATAAGAAATATGGTAATAAGAATCATAAAGTTAAATTTAATGAAAATTATAATCTGTTTGGTAAATTTGGACATAGTATGGAAGATTTTTTACAAAAACAAAACCTCTAAAAATAAAAAAGGTAAGAAAGTTTCTAAATAAAATCAATAGAAAAATCAAAACTAAAATTAGAACAACAATCAGGATCATAATACTAACATTATTATTTCTTAAGTTGTCTTCTTTGCTTCTAATGAAAATGAATGGTTTTTAAATAATGATACATCACATCATATTAATTATTTATCAATTATTTTATCTAACACTAGAGATATATTTAAAAGGATTTTTTAGGGAATAATCCATTTATAGAAGCTACTAAACAAGGAAAATCTAAATTTGCAAATTTGTTATAAATGATGTGTTCTATGTTCTTAAACTTAAGAAAAATATGTTATCATGTTCTCAACTTACAAATGATAATTTCATAATAACTTTCATTAAGGATAAATGGTCTAATAAGAATAAATTTGGTTCTCTAATTGCTAAAGGAATTAAATATAATGGTTTATACATGTTTTATACTTCCTTTGCAATTATCTTTTATCACATAATATAAATGAATCTCAATTATGCCATGAAATATTAGATCATGTTAATTTTATATGATATGTCTTGACATGATCTTGTGGTTTGGATTGTGGAATTTTTTTCTCTCTCTGAAATCTAGTCTAATCAAGTTTGGGTATCTTTTATTCATGGTTTCATTGAAAAGGATCTTGACAAGTTACAATTTTGGTATTGCATTGGATTTATCCTTTGAACTAAGTCTAAACTTTAAGTATCCATTTCATTCATTTAGTTTAGAAGAATTTTGGCAATTGTGTTTGTATTGATATAACTTTACGAACTTGTTTAAATATGATAAATCCTAATATGTTTTGTATCACATTTTAGACTACATTAAAATCCTCATTTACAAACCATTTCACCTCAAATTTAAGTAAATTAATTAAATGTTTTAGATTTTTGTTGCTTCTTCTCATAAATAGTTTGGTCAATTTCTATCTTATTCCATCTAAGATGACTAAGAATTCATGCAATTTCATTCCTCTACTTAGTTGTTTTTCTAAAAGTGGACTTAATTACCTTTGAAATTAATCAATTATCCGAGTCTTGGAAAAGTTTATTTAGGACTTAGTCACTTTTAAATTAATAGTCTCAGTCATTCTATATTTAAAATTCCTATTTTATTCTAATGGCTATTTTATTTCCCATGGACCAATGGTTATTTGAATTTTCCCATGAGTCCCTAAGCAAGTGAGGAGTTACCACCCATCACTCACTCATTTTTCTAGGACTCCTTTTCCTTAACCATTTCTACCTAGACTTTATGGTTCCTAAGATCATGCCATGTGGCATAGTATCATTTCCCCAATCCCCCCAACCCCTTAATTTATTAAATATATCTTCAACCTCCTGGATGCATGAGATCTTACCACATAGTATGATCCCTTATATTCAAGCCTTTAGAGGTAGTATTTATACTTACTATGGTAGTTAACCCTCTAGATGCATGAGATCATGTCAAGTGGCATGATCATGTTTATCCAAGACCCTAGAGTGATTTGCACCCTTATGATTCTCTTGTTGAGCCCTAGGTAAATGATATTTAGACACATGTCAATATCTCATTTCACTGAGATCATATAGGTCATTAGTATAAATGGACACCTAACTAAACCCTGAGTGAGCAAATGGATGTTGTGTAGATTTGACTACCAACTAGACAATGCACTAGTGTCTACATCAGTATTCAACTTGCTTAAAATTAATTACAATATGGCCCATCCAGACTATCATGAAATTGACATGATTTTCCCTTTGGACTTAATATTTGAATGTGCTAAAATCTCTCAATTTTAAGTCTAATTTATCACTTAAATGGATTAGAAGTCTAAAATTAAATCTATTTATCTATTATTTTTATCTAAATAATTGATCATTCATATGATTAAATAGATTAATGTTTGATAAAAACCCCATTTTCAATTGCTAAATTTAATGGGTTTTCATCTTTTATTTCAATTTTTGTGCCTTGGTCATTTTTCAATATATGTTGAATAATTAGTATAGTTATCAAAAAACTTATGAATAGTATTTTTATTTGAAGTCTAATGGCTAACATTTTATCCAATAGGTCTAAATTTACTGAGGGGAACCACTTGTTAGGATTCCAAGTCTTAACTTCTCTAGAATGCTTTGAATATAGATCTAATCCATTCAAACCTCCAAGTTCCTAGGATCATGCCACATGGAATGATCTCACTTCTCCAAGCCATTAGTATTGTGAGAACATAGTGAGCAAATAGAAAACCTTTCAGGTAAATGTGATGATGCCATGTGGCATTGTCTCACTTATCTACAATAGTTTCAAATGAGAATCAATACAATAGGGCATGGATTAAGTGAGTACCCATGATGATGTCACATCGCATAATCTCATGGCTTTAAAGAAATCAAGACATAAAATGATGACCAAGGACCTACAAAGTTCTAGGTGACTGAGATATTTTCACTTGTTAATATATCACTACATCATGGTCATGAAAAAGTCAAAGGCCTTCAACATTGGAAATAAATTTACATGTAGAAGGTCTTTATCCTCCTCAGGAAGTGAGAAGACAACACATATAATTACTTTCCTAAGGAAGATACATGGACCTCTACAAACATACTCAGAAGCTGAAATTGATGCCTATTTCATCTATCTAGCCCATCAAAATATAAGAATCAGACTAATTATAATTATATTTATGTAGTTATTAAATATCTTGTCTCCTAATGAAAAAATATCATGGAAATAAATTCCAAATTAAATTAGATACTAGGTTAGGTCAGACAATGGTGTACACATCAATATCAAATAATACAAAGATCATAAAAGACAAATAATATCTACACAATCAATTATCAAGAGGACTATTCATAATTAGAGAATTAAAACTTGTGCCCCTACATTAAATGCAGTAGTATCCATCAAAATAAGTGGAACTCAACTTAATTTTCTATTAGTTGAAGTGGTACATCAATCTAATAATATATTGTTACTAGTTATCTAATGAAAAAATGTCCATCCATCAATGAAGATGTTATTTTTAAAGATAGGAACACATTAAATTTATTCCTTAGTTGGTGCCTTTATTAAGTGCTTTTAATTTTTTGATGAGTAGGTAGTGCATTGAAAATCTATATAAGGCCAACCACTAGACTAAATTAGATACTGGTTGATTAGTTTTAGAATAGAGTAGACAACTAGACATATTTTCTTACAATTTATTATTTACTTAAGTTAGATTTTCTCATATAAAATGTTATAGTAATGAGTTTTATGTAATTACTTTGACTAAGGTGGCTCCAAAAACCATTTTAAAGTAAATATCTAATAAATTGAAAGGAATTGAAGACTTTTATTCAGCATATGTGCATGTATATGGTGATTGTGTATAGATTTATTCATATTCAAATACCTTAGACTCTTACACCATATTTTCCCATAGTTATGTGCTTACTAGATAGGCAACAAATTGGTTTTATATAGTTCATATAAGCCAAATAAATCATAATTATATGACTACAAAAAAATCTTACATTTTATTCTTTACCCTCATCTTATTTTCATTTTATATAACTGTTAGGGTAGGTAGAGTATATCTAAAGTTTCAATCCATGTTTACAAGTTTTATCTTGATTGTAAACCTTTTCATTATTGTTAATGTATTGTTGAAGCCATGTGTGAAATGAGTAATTATTTAATCATTTGTATCTTCATGACAAATTCATTTTTAGTGATTGTATAAGAAACTAATCCATAAGACCATAATTATCATTTATCTAATTTTATTCCAAATGGGTCCCTTGAAATGGAATAGTTTTACATCAACTACTGAGTTATCCTATAGGCCAAGACCTAACAGACATAGGCCTTGGTGAGATTATATCTCCTTTCAAGAGAGGTTGAGTGTTTTCCATCCTACCTAAGTTGGTGTGCTAAACTACCCATCAATATATTGGCACTAGAAGGAGGGTTGAACTGAAATATTTATTTATATTTAGAATTGGTTTTAGTCTTGTAGTTATGTTTTTCATACCTTGTTATGTGACTAAAAAATACATCAACATCTTGGTAAAATGAGGCATGAATAGTATGATATCCAATGTTTACATTTTTTTTATCATGTTTCCTATATTTAAAAACATCTATGGCCTTATCTTGGCTGGGTGGTGGCAGGGCAAATTTTAGTGGTGAATTTTTGTTAATTCAAAAATATTCTAGTTTTAGAAATAGACATTTGGCAATTTAATGGGGTATTCAATAATGTGGAATTGCCTAACCTTTTTGGGGTGTTAGTTACTTTTTATGTTCAACTTGCCTACTATTTAAAATAAATTACATGTGTATAAATGTATTTCATTGATACCTCAAAAGTTAATCTAAGCATATTCACCACTATTTATACTATTAGATAATGACCAAATTCAATCATCTATATTTACTAGAAATCATCTACATTTGTTGTCAATGAACTACATCTACTATTAATCATCTGTATCATTATCAATCATCTAGATTGGTTAATAATAATCTACATTTTATTGTCAATAATTTGTGTTTTTTATTAATCATTTGCATCATTATAAATCATCTACATTTGTTGTCAATCGTCTGCATTTTATTGGCAATCATCTACATTTTTTTTATCATTTTCATCATTTTTAGTCATCTACATATTCCCTAGATCATTTGAATTTTATAGAAACCATCTACATTTGTTTTTAACCACCTAAATTTACTATCAATCATCTACATTTATTAATCATTTGTATTTGTTGTCAATTTTTACATTTATGACTAGTTTTCAGTGTTCCATCTAATCATTTATAATTATGTCATTTACCTACAAGTGTGATTCTATGGATTCTATTAAAAATGTTAAGGGATTAGGAAAATTAACTATTATCTTATTTTATCTATACACCAAACATAAGTACTAAATATTAAATGATTTATTGTATTGTTATTTATTTTCACTTTTGTATTAAAGTTCAATAATAATTACAAGGTGTACAACCATTTTGCATACATATCCCAATAATAACCCTTTTGAAGATATGCCTCCATTGTTAGACATACCTAAGTATGAAATGCCCCCATCAAAGGATAATTACAAACTAGATGAGGTGGAAATATTACAATAATTTTTTATATCTCAAGAAATAGAAACATCCATAAAAAAATTCAACTCAAAAAATAATTCAATAAAAAGGAGACTATAGGACATTATTGATGTCTATGATGAGAACCTAATACCAGATGATGTTTATATTCATCTAACACAAACTTCATTTGAAAATAACACTTAAATATTTGTGTGAAAGAAGAGAAGTACATGTACAATTGGAAGGTCATTTAAGTTCGATTGGGTAGCTAAATATTTATTCAGTGAACCTGTAGAGCTATAAAATAGTATTGACACACCAACCAAATTTAAATATACAATATGTAGTTGGAAACTTGGAAAGGACCAAAAAATGCAACTTAAGTTGGACACAATTAGTAAACATTATGGCAAAATATGTTTCGATAAAAAAAGTATGGAAAACCAAAAGAATAGTGAGATGGAAAATGAAAAAGAATGCATGCATAAATTTTATGCAACAGAGTATGAAAATCATCATAAACATCAATGACACCTCATTAAGAAAGGAGGAAAAATTATAGCTTAATTTAGAAAAGTTACTCAGTCAAATCTGCATGCCAAAAATATATAGCTCTCCACTATTTATCACATTCTAAAAAGAGGTATAACAATATCTAATTTTTTAGATTATAATATTCTATTTCAACATAATAAATTTCATAACATTATAAAATCACATTGGTCAAATAATAGTGCTTGGGAAATGGTAAGATGTCTCATGATTAAAAAGAAGAATTTGAATTAAAAAGTAAATTCAGCATGGTTTATCTCATTATCCATTGATAAGGTAACAATAGTTGACAACATATCATTGGTATGCATGCATGTTTATACATTTGAGAACCATTCAAGGTAACCTCACCTATTATCTATACATAAAATGATCAAAAATTGTAATGCTAAGAACCTTTACAAATTGGTTATTTCTAATTTGATAGATATAGTTGGGATGGATTATTATGATATAGGTACCAAGATAGTGTG
Source organism: Torreya grandis (assembly GCA_037957365.1). Lineage (NCBI taxonomy): Eukaryota > Viridiplantae > Streptophyta > Pinopsida > Cupressales > Taxaceae > Torreya > Torreya grandis. The sequence goes on from JARHVA010002249.1 coordinate 64,821, forward strand.
TGTTGGTGTGGATGGTGCATTAGTAATGTAAAGAAATAGAACTAGTCTATGTGTTTGAGTATAAACAATAGTTTCCCCATATATGATTCTAATTCATTGTATGGAACATAGAATGAATGTTACTTACAAAATTATTAGCACATTTGTAAATGTTGTAAAAGTAGAAGAGTTTATCTATGACTTCCATGCATACATATCTTAGAGTTTTAAAATTTTGTAATTGGAGTGATCGATGGCCAAAAAATTTAAAATATGTTGATACAATATGGATTCCCATGTATTATTTTTCACGTAAAATATTTAAATAATATCCATTGTAAGTAGTTTTTATGTTTAAAAACTAGATGGAAGTTGACAAAGCAAAAGATTTTTTATATATTTGATAGATTTCAAAACATTGATAACTTTGTGTGGTATTCTTCCCATGTTTAAAAAATGCATTGTTCGACAAAACATATACAAGAGAGATCCATATATTATTGACTTCATACGGTTGAGGAAATGGGTTTGTCATTCTCTAGATATGTTATATTTCTCGCTTCGTAGTTGGGAAATTTTGATAGATATTAAACACCCTAAAAATTATTTAAAATTAAATATTAATGATCATATTTATATTTTATTAATGGAAAGGAGATACCAGTACACACTTTCCAAAAATGAACTGATCTAGTTCGAGTATAAATTAAAGAAGTTCATGTAACACAAATTCTATATGATAATGTTATATATGAGACACAAATGAAATTAAGAAAGATTTCACAAATCTTATATAATAAAATTTGATATTACTATAAAGGTTATGCCTTTGTTGAGCCATGGGAGTGATGAAGCCTATATTTTGGACAATTGTAGATGATGAATAAATAATAAGTAATTTATATATCAAATACATGGGAACACTCATTAATCATTTCAATAAGTCTATATATATTAATGGAGTTGAAGTTAAGGGTATTTTGGAAATGATTTATTGAAGTTATAGTAAATGCATTTGGACTTACAATTATAGGTCAATATCAGTGCCTAAATGAACCAACAAAAAGTGGTGTTATTACAAGGCTATGGAAAAAACTGCATCTAGTAGTGACAGTCCATGACCTAGATAGGCCAAGGGGCATAATATTTGAATGTAATCAATATAAGGTTGGCTAGACTAATAGATAGGCCAAAGAGCATATGTGAGGCTTGTAGAAGCAAAGCATGTGTAAAACTAAAAGGAAAAACTAGGGTATGATTTTTCTAAGTGTACAAGACTGAAGTTCTACATAATCACAAAATATCATCTACTTGTATTTAGTGCATTATATATTGTTAAATCAAAACTTCATAACATATTGGATAAAAATATTGAGACATGTTTGACATTGTATGTTTCATGTTATTTAAGGGATACATTTCCATATGAAAGAGCATTTTCAATTTGGAGTTTTCTCACTAAAAGAAGAGTAGTTACTAATATAATGATAAAAAAAGATACTAACAATTCCTCTATGACTATACATACAAATGTCAGCTTTGAAGAATGGTTTGTAAAAGGATTGTCTTAACTACCTAAGTTTTAGTGTGGTATGTGTTTTAAGTATATTGAAAATAAATTCATATTCATATGTGATATATTTTGATTGTTTACTAAACAATATTTTCTATTTTTAATTCATAAATCGTAGATAGTAGTATTATATAAAATGGTGCCTCATAGGCTCATAATTGTATTGTCTATAAAAATCCCTTAATTATTTATTTACCAATTTTTACTATGAATTATTTAAAATTTAACATACACAAAACTATATAACAATTTGAAATGAAAATATACATGAAAATTTTGAATACAATAAACAATAAGGAAGCCAAAAATACAAAATGTATATTAAATATTATAGATAAGATAAAATTACAATTGTAATTTTTGAGGCTCAAGCCAATTCCTCATATTACAATATTTTCAAAACAAAAATATAATTCCAATAGTGGAAATCTCATTTTTTGATAGAATATTGAGTGTTTGTATGCTTCTCTTGAATGTAACACATTTTGGTTCCCTGATCTTCCACTTGGTTAGTGTCATATTTTAGGAGTCCTAATTTTGTAAGATCCTTTATTGCGCTATTGATATTGGTAAGTTTTATCTATTCTTCTTTAGCAACATCTCCTATTGAAATAAAGGTGGGGTCCACTTTATATTTTTGTTTAAACAAAATATTAGGATCTAATCCATGCTCCCTAATGATTTTCTTCAAAGTATTATTTTGTTAATTCAATGTAACAAGCTTTTCCTTAAGTGAAATAACCATAGTTAAACTTTTGAGTGTATTTTTTAGATGTACATCGAGGAAAATAGCTTGATTTATAAAATTTATATATTTTGATTACAAATGAACAAATAATATTAATTAGTTAAAATTTATAATAATAAATTTTAATCAGGAAAAATAAGAAAGAGTAAAATTTACCATAACTTTTTTTTCTACCTCTATAATTGCTACAAGGCTTTTTTTATTTATTTATTGTAGTATCCTTCGGATTTTGCATTAAATTTTTCAAGCATATTTAACATTATACCTAAAATATCATCATTAAATATATTATTAAAAGTAATATCTCTAGGAACTACCTAATTGAACAAAACATCAACTTTTATAGGCTGATGTTCAACCAATTAAAAAATTGATTACATTGTGAGTGGTTGTGAAAAAGGGAATTGATTTCCTAAATAAAAAATTTCACTTGATATTTCCATGATTATAAACCATCAATGTTACTAACAATATATTCATTAATGAAGGCCTTAGTATTATCATCCAGTAAATTACTCAATGGAAAAAATGTAATTTGATCATCAAATTGCAAAATATCATCAATGGGAGTATCTCTGTTAGTTGGACAGTTGGATATATAAGGTTGTTGAAAATTATTTTCCACATTAGTATAAGAAACCTATATCATTTCATAAGGACTTAAAAATTTCATGGGGGTCCCACTATCAATCCCCAAAAAATCATCATCAAGATCAATTTGTTTAAGAAATATGGTTCGCACTGCACTAGAGAGAGTATCAAGTGAAAGTTTGGAAATTTAGATGTTGTTAAACACAAAATGCCACCACTCTATGTCATAAATTATAAACATTTACCTTTCCCCTTAATTTCAGCATGGGGTGGTGGTGGATATTGTAAAAATTCTCATTTGAGTTGGAGTTGGACCTACAAATCAAAGACAACAGTCTCACCTAAAAATGATAAATAAAAATAAATTTAATATTAAAATAACATATACCAAAAAACTTAAAAGTTTTAAATTATTTACCTTGTTGTTAAATAACCACTACAAAATATTGTTGCAACCAAATTCTAGAAGCTATCGATGAATGATGATGGAGAGTTTTTAGTATAAATTATTATGTTTTAAATATAAAAGATCAAACTAATACAATGATAAACTTATAATTTTTACGAATGAAATTATCAATAATTATAATGACATTGTGTAAGAAGTTATATCAAAAACATGAGAGTGGTCTTCACTAAGCTGTAATGGAGTTGAAATCAAACTCCTCTTGCATTTTTCTAATCAGTGGTTGTGGAAATGATTATGTGTCCATGCTTGAGACTAATTTAGTGAAGGCATCAATGGCTAATGACCCCTAATTTCTACTTTTCTTTTTGAAATGGTTTGAGATAATTTTCTATAAGAAATAAATAGAATATTATCTATATTAAAAAGATCATATAAACATTTTAAAATAATTATAGTGCATTGAACCTAGTCTCTTGGTCTCCAATGGAGAGTGAGTTGACAACCATTTTTTGATGAAGAGTGGCTGAAATATTTATTCCCTCTAATTGTAAAAAATCATCATTGTATAATTCAATAAAAAATTTGTACATGCAAATGTATTATTTTCATTTCGAATAGACAAATTCAAATAATCCTTAATTCTGTTAGACATAAACAAACACCAATCAAATTGTTGACCACTAAAAGTGTATAGGATATACACAATGACCCAGAATGGAATGTCTGATGCTCTTCTATATGATACCAATATGACTTGAAAATGTTAAATAATGGAAATCATAAAAGGATATGTTACAAATTTAACTTTAAGCCCCTTTTTGTTATGACTATGGGTAGTTCTAAATGAAAAATCATTAATAGGGTATTAGTATTAACCACTAATAAAAGTAAAATTACTCTATGAAATTGATTAATTATAAAATAAAAAAATCTTACCATCCATTTGAAGGACATAGTGGGACTCCAAATAGTTTTTTTCTAGATCAGACATGGTTCACATTATTTTAGGGTAGGCTTGTTAGTTTATGGATGTCATTGGGATTAAAACCAAACAAAAAACAATGTGAGTTGATGATAATTTTAAATTTTGATTACACAGTGTCAAATATTTCCAAGAGATAGTTTAGAAAGTATATATTTCATATTATGGCATGTAAAGAATCCCATAGAAATTCCATTTTTTAATCCATTCCTTGTATGTATCTTATTATTCTTGAATAAGTTTGATGATCAGTATGCACATTAGATTTTTTTAGTGTGTTTTAACCTCTACACATACAAATGATCTTAAGGCATCCATTGTTTTGATTATGTTAGCAGTTAGAAATCATGTAGCCTTATAAGTAGGGAGGAGAGGACTATCACCAAAAGTTAGAGGCTAGAAGTGGAGACTAGAGCACAAGAAGAAAAAAATGAGGGAAAAATTCTAATTTATAGATAAAAATTGGACCATGATTAAAATTATTGATATTTAATGAGGCTTCATGTGTAAATGAATTAATAAGATATGTAGGCATTCTACCTACATATTGGGTCATGTCACCTGTATATGGAAGCATGTTGTTTGAATATATAATCATGCTGCCTACATATGAAAATTATAGTTAGTCTATCTATGTATGTAAATAGACCATCTACTTATGAATTCATGTCACTTGTATATGTAAGTGTATTCTACATATGAATTCATGTATTCTACATATGTAGTTATGTCATCTGCATATGCAGTCATGCCATCTACATATACAATTGGGATATTTACATATGTATTTTTTCCACAGGCATATGTAATTAGGTCATATGCATATGTAATCAGGCTATATGCATATGCAAATAGCTCATCTACATATACAGATGAACCAAATACATATGTATATGATCTTACTACATATGAATTTATGATGTCTACATATGTAGATGACCCAACTGCATATGCAATCAGGCCATCTACATATGCAGATAACCTGACTACATATGTAGATGGCTTAACCACATATGAAGATGATACGATTGCATATATAGGTAGCATGACTTCATATTTAGATGATGAGGGTGAAAATATGTTGGCATGATCAACTATAGATGGTTGGTATCTATACATACCACTATCCTTGATTTGACCCATTCTAATGCTTGATTTACCTACACATTTATCTTATTATAAGTAAAATTACTAGGAGAGGGTAAATCAGTAGCCTTAAAACACTCCTTTAATTTAACTTATCATTCATGAAGAAGTCATTCAAAAACACACATAAACCAATGCATAAGAAATCATCCACATAATGATATAATCATATGAACACAAGAGATATGTGGGAGACCATCAAGGGGAATAAAACTCATTGAAGCACAACTTGGAATACATTCCTATAAACAATGAATCAAGATTTATTAAGGCACTAACCCCCTAGGTAACTCAACACCAACTCAGCTACCTAGAACCTATGATCACATTTTGACACTTATTTCTCACTCAACTTATGATGACCACCTTCTTTTTCTCTCAACACTCTTCTATCTCTCTCACACAACCTATTAGGCCTCTTCGTTCAATTATCCCTTTTCTTGGTAGAATTAGGTCAAATGACCTTTCTCATCACCTATATAATCACTACTATAACCTTAAGACATATTCAATACACCTCTCTAATGGTATTCAATCCCTCTACCTGGTTTCCAAAAATCTATATCATTCGCTCATGACTTTGATAATCTAACAAGTCAAATTAGGCTTATTAGACCTTCTCTTTAGACTTGACTCTTGTTATCACTCATTTTGGTTATCAAAAAACCTATCCATACATGGATCACCCTTGGAATAGATCAAAAAACAAATTTCACAATTGAAACAACCATTACATATGTTGGTCACCACCCATATGGACTAAAACCACCTTTAGGCCTATTAAAGACCTAATGCAATTAGGTCTTCTCAAAGCACACATTTTACCTTGACCATATTAGAACACCTTGAGCCTCAAAAAATAGATGAAAAAATCATACATGATTAAATTATACCCCTTAAAATTTCATCTTAGGTATTCAACATCATTTAGTTCATTTCACTTCTTGAACCACACCATTAGGTCTACTCGCAATAAGGCCTTCTCAATACTAGAAAGTTTGTCTTGAATATATCAAATATACATTAAAATTTGATAAATAAAAATATAAAAAAATCACATGTATATATCCTAAATTACCTCAATTTCATCACCATGTCTATTATATTTCACAATATAGGGTAAAAGACCTCAAACTAATCATCTTTATATACTCACTCAGAACTAAATACCGGCTTCTAAAACCCAGTCAAGAACCTTTGAATTTTCACACCTTCATATGATTTTATCATGAATAAAAATGTATTAAAATTAACCTATGATACCTATATACCAAATTCATGTGCATTTTATTCTTCAACTCTAAGAAAAAAGACTCAAGAATATCATTCTCACTCACACACAAAAAATTGTTTGTAACTCCAAAAATATAGTCACGGAAACCAAGACTTAGAAAACCTATTTGAAAACTTTTATGAACTTATAATGGGTTTATATGATACTTAAACATCATTACAACATATTTAAATAGATATATTATAAGGTTCAATATCAATATTAATCTTACAGACCAATATCATGTTTTCACCCTACACAGACCTCACCGTGTTAGACAAGTCACTTTACGAACAAAAGTTTTCTTGTATATGAGCATATAAAATTATTATAATAAAATGGGATATGAGATATGGGTATTTAAAAATTAACACCTAATCCATTTCAACCCATCCCTAATTTCATTCTCACTTTTACCTAGTTTTCTCATTATCTTCCTCATTAGGCCTTTTTAGTGATAGGTCAACTTCCACAATCAGTTTAACATATTTAATGTCTTAAAACTTCTCATAAAATTACATGTGAAAATAATAAAAGTCTCACACATCATCCTCTAATCATTTTCATGCTTTGACCTGGTCAACCCTACCTACTACATCAAAAATACAAGAAACAAGGAGTTTTCTATAGCTTCCACTTATCCTTCTAACAAACCAATTCCAATTTGAGAAACTTTGAAGAGTCATATATTTTTTCAAATCATAAAAATATGTCAAACAAATATTTTTAACCATTTTCAATAATATTTTTCATAACAATTCATTATGAGGTTTTTAGGAGGGTTTATACTACCTTCCATTATTATCATTCATTCATAAAGGATTACCCATTAATTCCAAAAAAAATGAAAGGAAATTTAATCTAATACCATTACAAAAATAAAATTAATTTATTGTATCCTCATGCAAAGGTTACACATGCCAACTAACAAAATAAAATCCTTCTCAAGTCTTCAACACCCATTCTATGCACATAAAAAAACTCAACACAAATTTTCATGTTTTATCCTTTATAATTTGACCTAAGACTTGTTAAATAAACTTTATACAACCTATAAAACCTATAAAAATTGTATTAATATCTTTTTAACCTTGGGAAATGAACTTGACCCCTCATTAGGCCACACTAAGTCTCTTTGCACATTAAACCTTGAACTGCCAGTCATACTTAGACCTTGAACACACCTTAAAACCTCTTTCATGTACGTATACACTTCATCATAATTTCATAAAACCTTTTAACATTCTCATACACTTCAATATTATTCATACAAGGCTCATACTTCCCACCTCATTATGCAACCAAACATGTGCCTTCTCACTAGGTCTCTTCATACAAAGACTAAGCCAAGAACTGACCTAAAAACCTCTTATGAAATATTATATACCTTATAAACATGTTAACATAGTGTAAAAAAAAATTCACATGATCTACCACTAATTTTCATCCTTCATAGATATTTAAAATACCTTAAGACTCATCATTAGATCAGACATAGTCTGGGACTAGTCTTATTTCAAGATAGGTCTTACCCTTTTAGGCTCACTTAAAAATACACCTAGGTGCCTCAAACTCTCATATGTATGTTAAAATATTCTCATACATCATATTATACCTATGTGTATTCACCTCACAAATCCATCATACTCCTTATACCAGACTAGGCATTTCATATACAAGCCTTCTCAAGAACCTTGCACTCAAGAACAAGAACACAAACATACATACCATGTGCTAATCTTGACATCAACCACATAATATTCATTAATTTGACTTAAAATTATCTCTAATGTCACTTTTTCATTTGGTTTCATTGTCACATACCACAATATTGAGCCAAGACCTTATACAACTCAGGGACCTACTAGACTATGCTTAAGCCATCATGATCATTTACCAAGTATCTTCTTAAAAACATGTATGGAACATCAATGAAACTCACAAAAATTTGACATAAATTAAAAAAACCCAAAAAAAGGAACATACCTCAATAATATCCCCCTTTATCATTGATGGAAAACACTTAAATAAAGTTGAGCATTCACATCTCCCCAAGCTAGATCTTCTTCAAACTGACCTTTCTCTAAAACTGAAAGTTTATCCCCCTTTAACATTAATGACAAAGGGTAATCTCTTGAAATATGCCATATGATCCTTGGGCCTTAAATATTATTTCTTCCCTAAATAAGATAAATCTTCCTTTGATCAACCAAATAGGAACTCAACTCATAAAAGTGCTCAACCATGCTCTCTTTATCTCCATGAGATATTCAGGCACTATCATGAATGTGACTTGGTTTTATCAATTCATCATAGAATTTATTTTTAACCCATCTCTTGTATTCACACCTCAAATGGAATTATTGACTAAAACTTGGATCTTAATATCAACAAAGAACACAAAAAAACCCCTAAGAACAAACATCCTTCATGCTTTTGCTCACTAGCTAAGTGCCTCCATGAAGCCTAATGGAATCACCTCTTCCATAGGGTATTATAGTAACATAAACTTAGGAGAATCCCATATATACATGTCATTACTAGACTGATATTTCTTCATGACCCTCTTAGGATTGAATAACCTTTTTGGCTTGATCTCTTCAATCTTGATTTGAACAACATTTTGACTTGGTCTATTTGTCTTGACTCCTTAATCCACAATTTGAGCTGATAGAGAGAATTCTTGTCACTCTTTTTCATCTAAACTATGCTCCACCATGGAAAATATTCCATTTGGAATTATATACTGGTAATCATTCACCTTAGTTACCTTTGTATTCCACTCACTGTCTTGTCTTTTTTTTTACACTCTAGGGTCTCAACTTTCTTTTTTTGACTTGAGAATCCATGATTATATAATTTTATAATACGACCAACATTTTAAAAATTTTAACACACTATTATTTTTTATGGAAATGCATCATGACCCATACCTATTAAATGATGATTTTTCTCATAGTTCCAAGCATATTAATTCCTATAGGGCCTTGTTTTATGACCAAATTGATTAAATGAATATAAATAACCATTGAAAAGATTAACATACCTTATAGAATTAGGTTACATGATAGTATTAGTCTTCATTATACTACCACACTCATTCCTTGATTGACCATTAACCTTTAAGGTCTGATTCTCCTTGATCACATTAGCATTATTATTTTGGTCTCTATTGAAATCCAAACTTGTTTTATCATTATAAGTCTTTTGACTACTCAAAATGTTATCTAGATCATTGGTACTCTTTTCAAACTTCATAAAGGACTTTACCTTACTTGATGTCTGATCTAACTTATCTCTCAAGGAATCCACTTCAATTACATACTTTGCACATTCTTCTTCTTTAGCCTTTAGGCTTATAGTCACAATCTCAATTTGAGTCTCCACCTATTTGACTATTTCTTCTTATTCCTTGGATTTATTTCTCTATATATTTTCAAACAAGTTGATTTTATCCTCATAGTATTTGATAAGATACCTCATCACTGTATTCTTATTCTCTACCATCTTAAATTCTTATAGAGCATTCATTAACTCAACCTCAAAGTCCACCCCATATTTTTCTTCATCTGAATCACCAAAAGCACCTCCAAACCACATGGACTCTTCTTGATTTGAAAAGTTTGATTCTTTAACCATGAAGATAAATTCATTGACATCAGGACCATCACCTTCATGTTCACTCTCATAATCACTTCTCTAACTCTCATTAGATGAGTTACGGTCTTCCTTAGTGTAAATTCTTCTTTTGCTCTTGAAAAAATTCTTCTTATCATCATACTTTCTAAAGCTTTTCTTGCTCTTATCAAGCCTATAGGACTTATTATCATCATCATGACCTTCATGATTCTATTCATCATCCTTTGTCTTATGCTTATGAGGTAACTTTTTATCAAAGTTTCTAGTCTCTCCATAATTAAATCATTTTAAGGGTAGCTTACCCTTGTATTTACTTAAACCTATTTTAATTTTTTTTGAAAACATAGATATCAAATCATCAATATCAAAATAATAATTTTATTTAACATTATTACCTTGTGTCTTCTTCTCCTTTGACTTATTTTCTTATTTGAATGCATCTTCCTTCTTTTCAAGTCTTCCTTCACTTGTCCTCATCTCATAGGTTATTAAGGTGCCATGAAATTCATCCATCTCTAACTTGTCTAGATATTGCATCTCTTTAATAATAGATACTTTAGAATTAAACTTAGGAGTTAGAGATATCAAAACCTTTTGAACAATAGTAGGCTCTTTCAATTCTTCACCTAGGTCTCTTATGATGTCAACCACATCATTAACCCTCAACAAGTAGGCTTCAATGGTTTTATCTTCATTCATCTTTAAGATTTCAAACTATCTTATATGGGTTTGAAACTTATCCACCTTGACCTTAAGAGTCTCAATCATGAATAGTCTTTAAATTGTCCCACATTTATTTATTAGACATAGAGTATATCACCTTCACAAGTTCTACCTCTGATAGGCCACATATAATCCATTCATTGCTTTTGAATTGTTGTCACTAGCCTTATTACCTGATGCATTTATAAGAGGAATAGTGGGTGAAGTATATCCATCCAAAACTAATTCCCAAACATTATGACCTTGAGACATCAAATATGTTTTCATCTTGACACTTTAAAAAGAATAATTAGATCCATTAAACAATGAAGCATTTCTTGTAAAGAAACTACCTTGTTTTTGAATATCTATCTTCACTTACTTAGGATCTCATTTAGGCTATTAATCCTTCTAAAAAGGACCTAATATGATAAAAAAATGTTATAATTATATATATTAAGAGGGGGAGGTGAATCATTTCCCTTAAAACACTCCTTTGATTTCACTTATCATTCATGAAGCATTCATTCAAACACACACATCAACCAATGGATAAATAAACATCCACATAAGCATATAATCATATGAAAAAAAAAATATGTATGAAAATAACAAAGGGGAAAAAAATCATTAAAACACAACTTTTAATATAGAGGTACGAACTCCACAAGGAGCACCAACCCCTCACTAGTCAAGCACCAACTCAACTAGTCCTTTAGCAAGCTCCAACCCCCTAGGTAACTTAGCACCAAATAAGATACCTAGAACCTATAATAAACTTTTTATTCATGTTTATAACTCAATTTATGATGACCACCTTATTTTTCTCTCGATACTCTTCTATCTCTCACACATAGCCTATTAGGCCTCTTCACTCAATTAACCCTTTTCTTGGCAGAATTAGGTCAAATGACCTTGATCATCACCTGTATAATCACTATTATAACTTGATTAAATATTAACCACAACTCTCTAATGGTATTAAATCCCTCTACCTAGTTTACAAAACTCTATATCATTCACTCATGACCTCAATATTCTAACAAGTCAAATTAGTCCTATTAGACCTTCTCTTTATACTTGACTCTTGATCTCACACATATTGGTCATAGAAAAAATTATCCATACATGTATCACAATTTTAATATATCAAAAAACATGTTTAATAAGTGAAAAAACCATTACATAGGTCGGTCATCAACCATAAGGATGAAAACTACCTTTAGAACCAATAGAGACCTAATGTAATTAGGTCTTTTCAAAGTAGACATTTCACCTTGACCACCTTGGAACACCTTGAGCCTCTCCAAATGGATAAAAATAATAATAAATGATTAAATTAAACCCCTAGTAGTATCACCTTATTTCCTTAACATCATTTACTTCATTTCACTCCTTAAACCACACCATTAAGTCTACTCATAATAACACCTTCTCACTTACAAAAAGTTTGTCTTGAATATCTCAAAAAAACATTAAATTTTTCCACATAAACATATAAAAAAATCACATGTATATAACTTACATGACCTCATTTTCATCACCAAGTCAATTATATTTCACAATACAGGTCAAAAGACCTCAAACTGATCATCTTCATATTATCACTTAGAACTATACATAGACTTCTAAAACCTAGTCAAGAGCCTTTGACTTGTCACACCTTTATAAGATATTATCATGAATAAAAATTTATTCAAATGAACCTATGAGACATATATAACAAATTAATGTGCATTTTATTATTCATCTCTAAAAAAAAGACTCAAGAACATCATTCTCACTCACACACTAAAAATTGCCTATAGATGGAACCAAGACTTAGACACCTATGTGAACACTTTTATGAACTTAAAATGGGTTTAAATGATAACTAAACATCCTTATAACATATTTTTAAAAATATATTACAATTTTTAATATCAATATTTTTCTTACAGACCAATCTCATTTCTTCACCCTACACAAACCTCATTGTGTTAGATAGGTCACTTTGAGAAAAAAATTCCTTGTATATGAGAATCTTCAAATATTCTAATCAAAGGGGATATGAGATATAGGTATTGAAAAATTAACCCATGCATTTAGATCCATCCATAATCTCATTCTCACTTCTGCCTAGTTTTCTCATTATCTTCCTCATTAGGCCTTTTTAGTGATAGGTCAACTTTCATGACCGGTTTAACATATTTAAGTCTAAAACACAATAATAAACTTACATGGAAACAAAATAAAATTATCACACATCATCTTCCAATCATTTTCATGCTTTAAATTGGTCAACCCTACCTACTACATCAAAAATCCAAGAAATAAGGAGTTTCCTATAGCTTCCACTCATTCTTCTGATAGAAAAATGCCACATGGAGAAACTTGGAAGAGTCCTACACATGTTTCAATCATAAAAATAGGTCAAAAAAATCATTCTAAGCCATTTAAAACACAATATCTTTCATATTAGGTCATTATAAGGGTTTTATGAGGGTTTAGACTTCCTTCCAATCTTAGCAATCATTCGTAAAGGATTTCCCCTTAACTCTAAAACTAATGCCAATAAATTTGATTTAGGACCCTTCCCCAACTACCATGAATTACTTGGATTCTCATGCAAAAGTTACACATGCCAAAAAACATAAGAAAATCCTTCTCAGGTTTATAATTCCCCATTTTATGCATATTAAAAACCTCAACACCAATTTTCATGCTATATCCTTCAAAATTTTGTCAGGATCTTGCTCCTCAATTAGAGCACATATGATTACCTCTTGTATTAGCAACTAAACATGGAATTTAACCAGAAGTAATAAGTAACTATAAATATGAAACAACACAGGAATATGAGAGACAATACACAATTGTATTAATAATCACTCAGAAGAAAATACAATAAAGAAGATGCCACTTCTTCTTCCACCTCAAAGGCTTGCCACACCTCAAGACCTTCTTCCCTCTCTCTCTCGGTCCCAATAGATAACTCTAATACAGAATTGTTGTTCACCTCCACCAGTCAGTAACATGTTGCCAATACACCAAGTACACAACCATACTCCAAGTAGATCTCCCACTCTCTGCTACTACCTGCAAATCACTAGACCATACTCACCATTGTAGATCTCCAAAAGAAGCCATGCACACCTGCTGACCAAGATCATACATATACAGAACCCTTCTGATTCTCCAAACCAGCACCCACACTTGGTACTGTGGCACTAGGAGGAACACACCATTGCTCTCCTCTCTCAGAAGGATCTTATTTTGCTCTCTTACTCTCTAGCACTAGTTTACAATACAGCCCATGAGTCTATATATAGATCTCATGCTTACAATAATTAGACTATCTTAATTACAATAATTAGATGCACAACTCAAGACTATAAATAACCTTTAACATGCAAACTAACAGTCCAAAAATAGACTCTTCAGAATCAACATGCAAACTCCATGTTCATGCACAGGCTACCGACGTCAGCTCCTCCCTGACCGATGTCGGCCGACTGGTGACCAACGTCGGCTGCTTCTTCACTACTATCTGACCGACATTGGTTGATTAGACTGATGTCAATTTGCTTACAACTCATTCTGAAACTCTCTGCAACCTCTGTAACTCCTCCTATTCACATCTTGGTGAAGCTTTTAGCTCCATAACCTAACAATCTCCCACTTGGAGATAAATAGCTGCACCTGTACCTGTACCTATACCTATACCCATACTTATACACCATCTAAATTATTCCCTGGCTTGTATCCCTCTTCAAGATCAATTTTGAAGACCAACCACCACATAACCTATGATGCTACACCTGTCATCCAAGTAACCTGCCACATCCAAACCTACAAACCCATGTAGTGAAGACCTTGACCCTGCATAACATGAATCCCTGCTACTAGTCCCTCTTAGATACCTGAGAATTCACTGAACTGCCCTCCATTACTCCTTTCTCGAATTGACTCCATACTTTCTAACAACTCCCACTGCTTGGGAAAACTCAGGTCTACACTAGACCTCATGTGATTTCAAACTCTATTCTAAGCTCAACTTAAACTATCCAGCCCTTGGTGTGCTTACCGATTCTGCATCCTGCTTCTTAAACCTCGCCAACACCGTCTTCACATCAGCTCCCACTGGAGACAAAATCTCCATGTCTCTTATGCCAAAGAATTTTGTTGCTCCCAAATTCTCCATGACATACCTCTGAACTAACCTTACCTTTAGCTTAGCAAATCCCTGTATGTACAAACCTGCTCCAAGCATACCATCCACATACAGTAACAAGATAATGTCATGACTCATTATCCACCTGGTAAAGACAAACACAATAGTTACACTGACATTGACTAAAGCCCTGCTTTGTCATCCACCTGTCAAAACCCATACCACTGTCCTGTAGCTTCCTCAAGACCATATACATTGGCCTTCCATCTCACGTATCCATCCACTCTCTTCTTTAACTTGAGAATCCATCCATCTCTCAGTGCTTTCTTCTAGCTGACAACTCCACTAACAAAACACCTATTTGGTTCTTCTCCAAGGACTCACACTCCTCATCCATGCCAAGCTCCCACTGTTTCTAGATTCTACCTGCATTGCCTCTTCACATCTTCCTGGTTCTTGACCATCAATAAGCAATATAAAGAAGGTGAACAATGAATATGAGGTTCACTTACCCTTTTTGACCTCCATATGGGCATTTGAGACTCCTTGACAGGTTGCTATCCGCCCAACATCTGTTCTAGTGATTGATCACAGCCATCTCCTAATCTGCACCCGACTGACGTCAGTTTCCTACATTTGACCCTGTCTGTTGACGTCGGTTCCCTGACTGATGCCGATGTACCTACTACCGATGTCAGTTGCTATGTGACCAATGTCGGTACCTGTGTTCTCCTGTGAGTGATGACTTTTTACCTGTGAGCTCTCCATGGATCAAAACCCTGTTCAAATCAACACAGCCCTGCTCAGAATAATTTAGTCCCCTCAGCTGATCTCTATCCATCATCTACTCCATGAACACCAAGGCCTTCTAGTTCTTAAGTTTGTCAAAAACATCTATCTTCCACTTAAGAACATGCATTCCCCTCCTACATATGTGACCAAGCCTACAAAGCCACATCTCTGCAACAAAAGGTGAATCAGTAATATAAGTAGATAGATAAAGGATACCTACTTTTTTACCACCATCTAATTCAAGTACATCTGCTGTGAGAGTTACTGTGCACCTCCCATCACCCAACTTTCCTAAAGAAATTAGACTCATCTCTAAGAATGGTACCTGCATGACCTCCTTCAACACCTTTGTGTTATCCGTCTGCATTTTCAGCTTCACTTCCCCTTCGTCAATAATCTGACAAGGCTTTTTAACCCCTAAATAAATCTCTCTAAAGTCTCCAAAGACATACCCATAAAAATATGCTCTATTTTGGGTTGCATGGAAAGAGGCAAAAGAATCTGTAAACAAAGATTCTACTTTATCCAGAGCAACCTGTGCAACATCACCTGCAACATATGCTTCTACACGCTGATCTTCTACCGACCAATAATCTCCTTTTCCCTGCTCTTTCTTTCCATCAATCAGACCATTCGTGCTATTCAATTTCTCCATTCGTAGCTTACTTTATTTTACCATTGCTATACTCCCACTCAATCTGAAACCCCTGTGAGTGACCTATAATCAACAAACACTAACCAGATCTGAAACCACCTGTTAGTAACCCAACCAAAAGCTCTGATACCACATGTCAAGTTGGTACCAACCTAGTCAACCTGCTCAACCTGGCTCTAATACCAACTATCAGGATTTTGCTCCTCAATTAGAGCACATATGATTACCTCTTGTATTAGCAACTAAACATAGAATTTAACCAAAAGTAATAAGTAACTAGAAATATGAAACAACACAGGAATATGAGAGACAATACATAATTGTATTAATAATCACTTAGAAGAAAATACAGTAAAGAAGATGCCACTTCTTCTTCCACCTCAAAGACTTGCCACACCTCAAGACCTTCTTCCCTCTCTCTCTCGGTCCCAACACACAACTCTAATACAGAATTGTTGTTCACCTCCACCAGTCAGTAACACGCTGCCAGTACACCAAGTACATAACCATACTCCAAGTATATCTCCCGCTCTCTGCTACTACCTACAAATCACTAGACCTTACTCACCATTGTAGATCTCCAAAAGAAACCATGCACACATACTGACTAAGATCATACATATACGAAGAACCCTTCTGATTCTCCAAACTAGCACCCACACTTGGTACTGTGGCACTAGGAAGAACACACCATTGCTCTCCTCTCTCAGAAGGAGCTTATTTTGCTCTCTTACTCTCTAGCACTAGTTTACAATACAACCCATGAGTCTATATATAGATCTCATGCTTACAATAATTATACTATCTTAATTACAATAATTAGATGCGCAACTCAAGACTATAACTAGCCTTTAACATGCAAACTAACAGTCCAAAAATAGACTCTCTAGAATCAACATGTAAACTCCATGTTCACACACAGGCTGCCAATGTCGACTCCTCCCTGATCAAAGTTAGCCGACTGGTGACTGACATCGGTTGATCAGATCGACGTCGATTTCCCTACAACTCTCCGCAACCTCTGCAACCTCCGTAACTCTTCCTGTTCGCATCTTGGTGAAGCTTTTAGCTCCACAACCTAAAAAATTTGACCTCAGACTTGGTCAAAAAACTTTATAAAACCTATCACACCTTTTAAAATGCTATTAATATCTCTAGTTCTTGTTGACCATTTTTTCCCAATAGGGAAAAAAATTGGTCCCCTTCTTCCCCTACTATTCAAGGCCAATTCATTTTTTATTTTTTGTACAAGTCCAAGAATTTCTACAGACTCTGTAGGTCCATTTCTATGGACTCTGTAGGTTTCTACGGACTTCATGAATTTTTCTATGGACTCAGCAGGTGTAATCCTTGGTGGATGAAGAATCAGTTTAGAAAGTGTTGGGGTTTACAAGGCTCTTTTGGGCCTTTATCTAAAGAAGATTTACAAGGAAGGTTAGCATATTTGAACCATTGAACCATCAGCTTTGGTTCAAAGCCTTGGTTCAATCTGTAGTTCAATTGGCCTTAGTTCATGCCTTAGTTCATCACTTCAAGTCCATTGCTTCAACTTCAAGCCTTGGTTGAATCTTTAGTTCAATCAGCTTTGGTTCAATCAGCTAAGTTTAGCACTTAGTTCATCAGAAAATTTTAGCAAAAAGTTCAAGCAGCTTCAGGTTTAGCATTTAGTTCAAGGACTTGGCTCAGCACACAGTTTTGAATGTTGAACCTGTTCAATAGACTAGTTCAATGGTTTAGTTCAATCGATGGTCCAATCAGCCTCAATTTAGGCCTTGGTTCATCTTCAAGTTCATCACTTGATTTAATAGGAGTTCAACATCCTTGGCTCAATAGTTGTTTGAACTATTGAACCGTTAAACCAGTTCAATGGGTTGGTTCAATGCCTTGGTCCATCACAAAGTTCAACACTTTGGCTTAGCTCAACACTTTGACAAGTTTATCAGCACGCAACATTGAACCATTAAACTAGTTTGATCACTTGGTTCAATGCATTGGTTAAATCACTTGGTTCAATGCCCCAGTTCAATGCACAGGTTCAATGACTAAGGCAAGCGAGAAAAGTTCAAAGGCTTGGTTCAATCAGCTTAGTGCACAGTGTTGAACTGTTGAACTAGTTCAACACTTTGGTTTAACACAATTGGTTCAAAGGGTCAGTTTAATGAGGTGCCCCCCAAAGCCGAAGGGAAAGACCCCTTGCAGAGGGCAAAGGCACTTCAAAGAGGCCACAAAGGAGGAAAGCCTATAAAATTTGAAGGGGCTGCTCGAAAGACTAAAGCACAAAAATTTGGAGGCAGCCAATTCCCATAGACTTTTTATCCATGGAAAAAAGTTTGAAACAATGCAGAGACCCACCAAAGAGCTAAAGGACCCTAAAGGGTAGGTTCCCTTATGGGGGACTCTTGGCCAAAATAAAGGGGCACTTTCCAAAGGCTAAAGAGTCACCTTCCCTTCAGGAAGGTGCGAAGCAGGAAAACTCAAAGGAAATAGCCAAGGATGGTGACATCCCAGAAGCTATCAACTTTAAGAGGGCAAACTAGCTATTGGTTTTCAAATGATGATGGGTGCGTGAATGTCAAATTTAAGCCAGTAAAAAATATGTTGGTTTTTAAATACCCAAGCACCAACTATGAAAGGAGCCTAAGGAATGCAGTGACCCACCCAGAGATAGCCCTGAGGGCCGAAGGAGCCAAAAAAAACACAAGGCAAGGAGAAGACAAAAGTGCCAAGAGCATGGAGCAAGTAGATAGTCTAAGTGGTGAAGGGAGGCACCAATTCAAGAAGTTACTCCAGTAGGTGAAACAATGTCTATGAATTGATGATTAGAAGGCATGAATGGCCAATAGTGCGACCCATTTTCTTCATTTCACATTTATGAGCAGACAAATCATGTAGGTGTATTTAAGGAGAAATCTTAGTTAATGGGGAAATGGCACAGCCTGTGTCAAAAAATTCCTAAAGTCAGAGCCAGGGTCGACATAGCATTTATGTTTAAGCGGCATACTCTTCCCAATGCTCATAAGGCACATGGGTCACTTATAAAAAGGGCACCAAAAGGCCTCCTTTCTTCTTCTATATATTGGAGACTTGTCACTTGAGAAGGGATCTTCCACATTTGTAAGGTGTAGCCCTAGAAAATTTTCACCTAAATCAATAAATGCATTTTTTACCTCTATCTTGGTTAGATATCCTTGTGTATGTCTGAGTGTTAGTTTGTGTTTAGTCATTGCTTTTTGATGCTTCCACATGTTTAACACCAACATACCTGGTGTCTACAAGGTGCCATTTTTGTAGCTGACAAGGAGAGATGTATTTGGAAGTGTAGAAATAGAAGAAATTACTATATAGTTTGCCTTTCACAACACCTTTGGTGAGTCTCTATTTTCTGTATTTTCCATCAAAGCCTCCCTGCCAAGCTTCTTGCAACCGGTCCTTCTACCAGTTTGAAGTGTATGTATGTGTTTGTCTGATTTTAAGTGTGAGTGTGAGAAGATTGGATTATTTTAGTGCATCACCTCCTTTAGAGTAGTTTGTTTTCCTGCAATCTTTCTCCCTTTTCATTCCCCCATTATATATATATATATATATATATATATATATATATATATGTTAGCATTTACTGGAACAAATTAGATGCATCAAAGGGAGCTAGTCCTTACCTAGAGACTCTCCCCTCTAGCTTTGCTAGTCCCACAGGTGAGAGGGGAGTTTCCATTGTTACCTATGGAAGGCAGGAGCTCAGCCTCCTACCCCAAGTGCAATCCACTACGTCAATAATTTTTGGCATACCTGGTGGGACCCAGTTTTACAACTCAGTAAGGTTTTAGGATTGATGCTAGTCCTGTTATAGAAAATTAACTATTTATAGCATCTAGTGACTCCACTAGTAAGAACTTCATTTCCTAATCAAAGACTAGTCTAACTTTCTATGCCTAAAGTCACCACACAGTCTGCTTCTAAGGGTGTCCATTTTGAATTCGTTGAATTGCCTTTAAACTCAGCAAAAAGATTTAGGTTTGAGAAGACCCATCCCTATTCAATAAACCACCCTCCCAGCCCTATTATAAGGAACACATACGTAGCAGAGCCCCAATTACATCTCATCCCAGCTATGGCATTACCTTTTATGGCTTTTCGTGGTCAGAGCCCCTTGAATCTCCCACATTATGACCCAATCCCAGGAGCAGCCCTCAAAAAATGTGCCTTCTTTTGATGGAGAGGGGCCCATTATAGTCATTGAACACATTAGAAATATTTCTAACCTCTGCAATATTCACAATGTCATGGAGGAAAATGTTGCAATCAAATTGCTGGCATTGTCTCTCAAGGGCAAAGTTCTTGACTGGTATGGGACTTTGCCTGTAAATTTAATCTATTCTTGGAATGAATTGGGTACTTAATTGCTGGACCATTTTAGAGAAAAGAGAAACCACCTCTCACTTGTTGAGCAGTTGATGACCATGAAAAGAGCCCCACATGAATATATGCATGATTTCAACACGTGGTTTCAAAAGACATGGGATAGAATCCATATTCTGGTAAGACTGACTGCTAACAATGCTTTCTTATATTATTTGAGAGCATTAAATAGTGATATTGTTGTTATGATACAATCCATGGGAGGGCATGTGCTACTTGCTGCCTATGACATAGCCATAGTAGCTGAAAATTGCTTAATACATGCTGGGAAAATAGCCCCTAGATCCCATATGCCACTTTTCCTAGAAATGCTACCTCTAATTTAGGCCATTGCTCCTACATTAGCTCCTCTACCAAGCATAGAGAAACTAGTTACTGATCCATCCAATGAGATTCATGAAGTTAAGAGTCTGTTGTAGAGTATGTCAAACAAACTTGTAGCTCTTAAAAGGCAACAAGCTCAAAGCAATAGACCAAATTAGGGATACTAGCATTATGGTCAAGCCCCTAGACCCCCTTTCCAAAACAACAATCAGGGACAGGGTCAGCTTACTTAGACCAAACCTTTCCAAGGCTACAACCCAGGCCCCCCTTCATCATCTAAGGTCATGGTGCCCATTCTAAACAACCTGGTACAAGAACAACCAAGTTGTTCAACCATGGGATATGGTTAGGAGTAAGCCATTTATACAAATGAGATGATGGGTTATTACCTAAATGGGCAAGACAATCAGGCAGTTGCTCATTCCCAGGTCTTTGAGGCTCTAATGCAACCCAGCACAAGCAACAGTTAGAATCAGCCTGACTCTACTCTTATGAACCACCTGGAAGGTGAGTTTTGTGTAATCAATTATGTAGGTGCTACATATAATCAGGTTGACTGTGTTGCAGCCAACACAAGATTCAAAAGAAGAGTAACAGGAGAAGCTCAAGCTGCTACACAAACATCAGCAATGCCTTCCTCATCACAGGGAAATCAGAGGGTCCCAAACTTCAGACCACCATTTGTACCTTCAGCCCCTCAGCCTACACCTCAGGTTGGAATTAGCCCCAAAGAAAGCTTGAAGGGAGGTACTCCTCAAGTCAATGTGGTGGACTAGATGAAGAAGCTACATATGAACATCTCCTTATGGGATTCATTGTCTTTACTAGGACAAAAGGACATGCTACAAAGGGAATTGCATGAACTAGATCAACAGGCTATCCTAGCAAGGACTAATAATGTCTTGATGATAAATGGACAACCTTCCACTTCAGGCTAGGTCAAGAAAGAAGAGAAAATTCCCCCTTTCTATGTGTCCTTGATCATAGGAGATTTCTTGGTGCATAAATACATCATTGATAGTGGGGCTAGTACCTCAGTAATGCCCAAGTGCATAGCTGACAAGATGGGACTAAAATATGAAGAGATGAATAAGGGAGTCTTGCAGCTGGATGGGATACCTAAAAAAATAGTTAGGATAATGAAAGGTTTAAGCTTGACATTACATGCTTGCCCAACCTTCTCAGTTCCCCATGATATAGTAGTGGCAGATGTTCCTCCTTATTTCATAATTTGCTTATCCATGGACTTCACATCCAAGATAGGTGGTTATCTAGTAGCGAATTGGTCCTATCTAGTTTTTAGAACCAATTATGGGACCAAGGTAAAGATTGAATTTGAGCCACTCTATAAGGACCATCTAGAAACATATTCGCTCAAGGTAATGAACATTAACTACACCATTATAGACCCAGAAGAGTCCCAGATAGACCAATCTCCATCCTCTACTCTTGAAGGAGTTGCAGACCTACTCTTGGATGAGTGGAGAAGTGATAACTTTGAGCATGACCCTTACAAGTTCATAGAGGAGGCAGGCCTTAGAGTCTACTACATGAATGAAGAGGGTTTCTTCATACCAAATGTAATGAAGGCAAGCTAAGAAGACTTAGGTCTATGGTAGTTGTACTTTGATGGTTCCAAAAGTACATTGGGAGCTGGTGGTGGAGTGATGTTAGTCTCCCCCTCAAAAGAGAGATACTTTTTAGCTTTTTGTTTCCAATTTTCTTGCATAAGCAATGTTGTAGAATATGAGTCCCTTATCCATGGTCTGGAATGGGCAAGAAAAAGAGGAATCAAGGAGTTGCAAGTTCTGGGTGACAATGAGCTGATTATAAATCAGGTGAGAGGCTAGAATCTAAAAAAATCTTTGTTGAAGTCCTACAAGTATAGGGTCTAGGACTTGGTGGAAGATTTTCTTGATTTCAATATCATCTCCATTCCCAGAGAGTAGAACAAATAAGTGGATAGGCTAGCAGTAATTGGTGCTCAGTTTGATGTTTCCAGGGAGATAAGCTGAGACTATGGTTCATGCTACTTGAAGGTGGTAGTTCAGCCCTCTATCCCTGACAACATTACAAACTGGTAGGTCTTCAAAAATTACTAGCAAATAGCATTCTTCCTATAGGAAGAAGCTGAGTTTGCAACAAAGAACCAGGCAAAATTGCAATAGCAATATGGCAACCAAATTATTCAATTGAAGAACAATAAGCTCCCTAAAGGTTTAGTTACTCTTGAGAGTATCTTCAATGGAGATGACCAATTGAGAAGTGACAAAGCATGCATCACAACTAAAGAGGAGAATTATGAGAAGGTTGAGATCTTTAAGGATAAGTTGCTTGCACTTGGAAAAGTCTGCATGATTCAAGAAAGGTAGGGTTTCATTTTGTTGTGTCAGGATTTTGCTGATGTTTTTGCTTGGGACTATAGTGACTTGAAGGGTTTCGACCCAAGACTTGCCCAGCACACCATCGAATTAGAAGAAGGTGTCAGGCTAGTCACACAAAAGTAGAGACTTGTCAACCTGATGATTGAGCCTCTCATGCAAAAGGAACTAGCCAAATTGATTGAGTCTGGGATTATGTTTCCAATCAAACATTCCTCTTGGCTAGCCAATCTTGTTCCTATTTGAAAGAAGAATGGGGAGATCAAGTATGTGTTGATTTCAGAGACCTTAATAAAGTCTCTTTGAAAGACCATTACCATCTCTTGAGCATGGAGTGGATCCTTTAGAAGGTAACAGGTAGTGAGTGTTTCTCCCTCCTGGGTGGATATTCAAGGTATAATCAAATTCTGATGCGAGGTTGTGACCAGCACAAAACAGCCTTCACTACTAAATGGGGAATGTTCACCTATAAAAAGATGCCATTTGGGCTGGCTAATGCTGGTGCTACCTTTCAGTGAGCCATGGACATGGCTTTTCAAGGCTTGATAAACAACAATGTGATAGTATACCTTGATGATGTGATGGTATTCTCCAAGGAAGCGAGCTAACACATGAAACACCTCAAGCAAATCTTTGAGAGGTGTAGAGAGTTTGGCATCTCTCTCAACCTGAAGAAATGTGTGTTTGCTGTTCACGAAGGGAAACTCCTTAGCCACATTATGTCTAAGGAGGGCTTATCCATTGACCCCAAGAGATTTCATTCTATCCTAGAGATATCCCTACCTAAGCACAAGAAAGGCTTACAGAGCTTCTTCAGTAGGATAAATTTCATTCAGAGATTCATCCCAAATTTTGTAGAGATAGTCAAGCCACTGACCTCTATGCTGAAGAAGGGTGAGGAGTTCAAGTGGACAACACAAAAGAAGGATAGCTTTAAAGCTATCAAGTAGGCCATAACCCAAGCTCCTACTTTGATCAGCCCTGACTTCAATAAAGACTTCAACCTCTACACTTTTGGCAATGAAGAGGTAATCTATGTTATGCTTACCCAAGTAAATGGTGATGACCTTGAGTAACCACTTGCATTTTTTAGCCAGGGGTTAGAGGATTTTGAAGTTAGATACACGTATGTAGAGAAGTAGGTCTTGGTAGTAGTACAGAGCCTAAATAAATTTAGTCATATGTTGTCTAACAATAGGATTCACCTCATAGTTCCACATCCTAGTGTCAAGGATTTCTTGACCAACCGAGACCTAAATGAAAAGAGAGTAGATTGGATCACCAAGGTGATGGAGTATGACGTAGACATCAAGATCACCAAGCTGGTGAGGGGAAGAGGCTTGTGTGAACACCTTGATATGGAATTCAAATAGAAAAGGGAAGATAGCTTACTAATTCATGATGTAGCTATGGTAGAAGAACCAGCTATCATGAAGGATTAGACATCGGACTTGAGGCATTTTCTTCTCACTGGTGAGTACCTGTAGGGTCTGGATAAGACCAAAAGAAGGTAATTCAGGATCTAGTCTCTCCCTTATGTTCTGGTTAATGGAGTATTGTTTAGGAGGGATCTCTTAGGGGTCTTTCTAAGATGCATAGACTCAAATTAGGCTAACAAGGTGATGTCTGAATTCCATGATGGGCCAGCGGGTAGTCATTTCACTCCTAGGGCTACTATAACAAGGATAATGAGAGCTAGCTATTTTTGGCGTACTCTTTTTAGGGATACCCATGCCTGGGTATGAAAGTGCCAAAAATGTGCACTTTTTGATGGGAAGTAATGGTTGGCTGCCATGCCCCTACAACCTATTTAGGTGGAGCAGCCATTCATGCATTGGGGCCTGGACTTCATAGGAATGATTAATCCTCCCTCTAGTGTTGGACATAAGTGGGTCTTGACTATCGTAGACTATTTCACAAGGTTGGTAGAGGTTGTTACTCTGAAGGAGGCAAATGAAAGTGTGGTCTTGGAGTTTTATGAGGACCTGGTGGTGAGGTTCGGGGTTCCAGGAACCATAATCTTAAATAATGTGTTGGATTTTCTGGGAACCAAAACAAGTGAATGGGTGTTGAAATATGGTATATATCTCAGCACTTCATCCAATTATTACCCACAGGGGAATGGGCTGGCTGAGTCCACCAACAAGAACTTGATCAGGATCATCAAGAGGACCATGGAAGAAAATTAGAGGACTTGGCATGCCAAGCTAAAAATAGCCCTATGGGTGGATAGGGTCACCCTGAAGAGGGTAATTGGTAACTCTCCATACACACTCATCTATGGAAGTGAAGCTAGGCTCCCCATTTCACTCAAGTTGCCAGCCTTAGATCTCGCTCGCCGGCTACAATTAGAGGAAGGAACTAGCATGGAGGTTAGATTATGCGAGTTGATGGAACTCCAAGAGGTAAGGGACCAGGCTATGGCTTCCATGACTAGCCACCAATAGAAAGTGAAGAGACACTTCAACAAGAAATATTCATCAAAAAGTTTCTTTGAAGGAGACATTGTCTTGAAATGGGATGAAGACCAAGCTAAGCCTAGAAAGCATGCAAAGTTTGATGCCCTATGGAGTGGCCCATACATAATCACTCAGTGCAAGTAGCATAATGCATTCCAACTCTCCAGGTTAGATGGTGAAGAACTAGATATCCTAGTTAATGGGATACATCTAAAGCACTACCACTGAGTCTCTTTTCATCATGTATATATTTTCCCTTGTTTTTTTCTCTTACTTTCCTTAAGTGCTTTCTGCACATGCTAATAGTTTTCTTAGCCTTGTGTGTGTTTTTTTCTTTTCCCTTTGAGGTGAATCTGTGTGATTGGTTCTAGATTTATTAGAGCTATTATTAATCTTTAAGTTACAATCTAACCCCATGCCCAATGGATTTTTAAGGCAACTAGCTTCTAAGCATAGCAGGCATGCTCCCTTTAGGAGTCACCAATTTGTTGACCATTTTTGCCCAATAGGGAAAAAAATTGGTCCACTTCTTCCCCTGTTGTTCAAAGCCAATTCATTTTTTATTTTTTGTACAAGTCCAATAATTTCTATGGACTCTACAGGTCCATTTATATAGACTCTACAAAGCTTGGTTTCTATGGACTCTACAGGTTTCTAAAGACTTCACAAATTTTTCTACAGACTCAGTAGGTGTAATCCTTGGCAGATGAAGAATCAGTTCAAAAAGTGCTAGGGTTTACAAGGCTCTTTTGGGCCTTCATCTAAAGAAGATTTACAAGTAAGGTTGGCATCTTTGAACCATTGAACCATCAGCTTTGGTTCAAAGCCTTGGTTTAATCTGTAGTTCAATCAGCCTTGGTTCATGCCTTAGTTTGTCACTTCAAGTCCATTGCTTCAACTTCAAGCCTTAGTTCAATCTTTAGTTCAATCAGCTTTGGTTCAATTAGCTAAGTTCAGTGCTTAATTAATCAAAAAAAATTAGTGAAAAGTTCAAGTGGCTTTAGGTTCAATGTTTAGTTTAAGGACTTGGCTTGACACATAGTGTTGAACCATTAAACTGGTTCAACAGATTAGTTCAATGGTTTAGTTCAATCGATGGTCCAATCAGCCTTAGTTCAGGCCTTGGTTCATCTTCAAGTTCATTGCTTGCTTTAAAAAGAGTTCAACATCCTTAGCTCAATAGTCACTTGAACCGTTGAACCATTGAACTGGTTTAATGGGTTGGTTCAATGCCTTGGTTCATTAATGAAGTTCAAATGCGTTGGTCCATCACTTAGTTTAATGCTTCGGCTTAGCTCAACACTTTGGCAAGTTTATCGATGCACAAAATTGACCCATTAAATTTGTTCAATCACTTGGTTCAATGCATTGGTTCAATCACTTGGTTCAATGCCCTAGTTTAATGCATAGGTTTAAGGACTAAGGTGAGCAGGAAAAGTTTAAAGGCTTGGTTCAATCAGCTCGGTGCGCAGTGTTGAACTATTAAACTGGTTCAACACTTTGGTTCAATGTAATTGGTTCAAAGGGTTAGTTCAATGAGGTGCCCCCCAAATTTGAAGGGTAAGAGCCCTTGTAGAGGGCAAAGGCACTTCAAAGAGGCCATAAAGGAGGAAAGCCAATAGAATTTGGAGGGGTTGCCTGAAAGACTAAACCACACAAATTTGGAGGTGTCCAATTCTCGCAAACTTTTGTCTGTCGAAAAAAGTTTGAAATAATGCAGAGACCCACCAAAGAGCCAAAGGACCCTGAAGGGTAGGTGCCCTTGTGGGGGACTCTTGGCCAAAATAAATGGGCACTTTCCAAAGGCCGAAGGGTCACCTTCCCTTTAGGAAGGTGCTAAGCAGGAAAACCCAAAGGAAATAGCCAAGGATGGTGACATCTCAGAAGCTATCAACTTTAAGAGGGTGAATTATTCATTGGTTTTCAAATGATGATGGGTGCACAAACATCAAATTTAAGCTAGTAAAAAATCCATTGGTTTTTAAATACCCAAGCGCCAACTATGAAAGGAGCCCAAGGAATGCAGCGACCCACCTAGAGACAGCCCCGAGGGCCGAAGGAGCCAAAAAGAGACAAGGCAGGGAGAAGACAAAAGTGCCAGGAGCATGGAGCAAGTAGATAGTCCAAGTGGTGAAGGGAGGTGCCAATTCAAGAAGTTACTCCAGTAGGTGAAATAGTGTCTACAAATTGACCATTAGAAGGCATGAATGACCAATTGTGCAACCCATTTTCTTCATTTCAAATTTATGAGCAGACAAATCATGTAGGTACATTCAAGGAGCAATCTCAATTAATGGGGAAATGGCATAGCCTATGTCAAAAAATGCCTGAAGTCAAAGCCAGGTTTGACATAGTATTTATGTTTAAGCAGCCTGCTCTTCCCAATGCTCGTAAGGCACATGGGTCACTTGTAAAAAGGGTTCCAAAAGGCCTCCTTTCTTCTTTTATATATTGGAGACTTATCACTTGAAAAGGGATCTTACACATTTGTAAGGCGTATCCCTAGAAAATTTCACTTGAATCAATAAATGCATTTTTTACCTCTATCCTGGTTAGA
The DNA here is from genome assembly GCA_037957365.1 of Torreya grandis. Lineage (NCBI taxonomy): Eukaryota > Viridiplantae > Streptophyta > Pinopsida > Cupressales > Taxaceae > Torreya > Torreya grandis. The sequence goes on from JARHVA010002249.1 coordinate 93,600, forward strand.
TATCTTTGTGTATGTCTGAGTGTTAGTTTGTGTTTAGTCATTGTTTCTTGATGCTTCCACAGGTTTAACACCAACATACCTAGTGTCTATAAGGTACCATTTATGTAGCTGATAAGGAGAGCTATATTTGGAAGTGTAGAAATAGAAGAAATTACTATATAGTGTGCCTTTCACAGCAACTTTGGTGAGTCTCTATTTTCTATATTTTCCATCAAAGCCTCCCTGCCAAGCTTCTTGTAGCCTACTCCTTCTGCCAGTTTGAATTGTATGTATGTGTTTGTCTAATTTTAAGTGTGAGTGTGAGAAGGTCAAATTATTTTGGTGCATCACCTCCTTTAGATTAGTTTGTTTTCTTGCAATATTTCTCCCTTTTCATTCCCCTATTATATATATATATATATATATATATATATATATATATATATATATATATATATATATATATATATATATATGTATATATATATATATATATATATATATATGTATATATATATATGTATATATATATATGTATATATATGTATATATATATATATATATATGTATGTATATATATATATATATATATATATATATATATGTATGTGTGTGTGTGTGTGTGTGTGTGTGTGTGTGTGTGTGTGTGTGTGTGTGTGTGTGTGTGTGTGTGTGTGTGTGTATGTTAGCACTTACTGGAACAAATCAGATGCATCAAAGGGAGCTAGCCCTTACCTAGAGACTCTCCCCTCTAGCTTTACTAGTCCCATAGGTGAGAGGGGAGTTTCCATTTTTGCATGTGGAAGGTAGGAGTTTGGCCTCCTACCCTAGGTGCAATCCACTACGTCAACAGTTCCTTGGTAAATGAACTTAATCCCTCATTAGGCCACACTAGGTCTCTTTACACATTAGACCTTGAACTACCAATCATACTTAGACCTTGAACACACATTGAAACCTTTTGACTTACCATCAAAACTTAATCCTCATGTCATACAACCTCATACCATGTTCATACATTACCAATATTCTTCATATAGGGCTCATACTTCTCACCTCATTATGAAACCAAGCCTATGCCTTCTCATTAGGTCTCTTCATGTAAATACTAAGCCATAAACTGACACATAAGCCTCCTCTAAAATATTATATAATTTATACACATGTTAACATAGTGTTAAATAAAATTATCACATGATCTACCACTAATTTTTATCCCTTATAGATATTCATAATACATTAAGACTCCTCATTAGGTCAGACATAGTATAGGACTAGTCTTATTGTAAGATAGGTCTTGCCTTTATAAGATCAATTTTAAATACACATGGGTGCCTTAAAGTCTTATATCTATGTCTAAATGTTCTCATACATCATCTTATACCTCTATACATTCACATCACAGAGACAACATACTCTTTATTTTACCAAACTAGGAATTCTATGCACAAGCCTTCTTAATAACCTTGCACTCAAGAACAATAAAAAATCATGCATACCATGTGCTGAGCCTTGATATAAACCATAGAAGAATCATCATGTTGCTTTAAAATTCTCTCTCATGTTACTTTTTCATTTGGTTTCCTTGTCACATACCATAATATTAAGCAAAAACCTTATGCAACTCAAGGACCTACTAGACTATGCTTAAGCCATCATGATCACTTACCAAGAATCTTATCAAGGACATATTTATAAAATCAATGACATTCATAAAACTTTGACAATAATGAAAAAATCAATGCAAAAACACCAACAATAGGAACATACCTCAACATATTTACCTTTTAAAATGATTTGCCATTATATTGCAACCAATTCACCTAAAAACCCCCAATTTCATTTTAATATTATTCACTAAAAGTTATCCTTGTTGAAATTTTCTACACTATGATCATTTCAAGTCTTGTTTATGACTTATCTTAGAATTATGAAAATTTATATTCAAAATATATCCATGGTGAGATTCAAACTACTAAAGAGCACATTCAAGAACTTAAAGAGGCCATCATTTGAACCCAAATCCAACATGAATATATTATTCCTTGGCACCCACTTATCAATAGGCATTCATTATTAAATAATAAATTATTCCACATGGTTATAGTGTTGATCCATTCAAATTACTAGAGCATCTAGGTGTCTACACCCAAAATACTCATAATTATGTATCTATATGCCATCCTCTAGACCAATCTACATCTTGTAATCAAACCTTACATAAATATTATGTCTAATGAGAATTGCATGTGATAAAAGAGAACCATGTTTTGACTTCAAATGCAAATTATTATTAATATTCAACTCTTGACCAATAAGTTGTTTTACCTTGTGTTGATAATCAAGTGTCTTTTTGTTCTTTTACTAATCAAGTATCATCTATTATATGAAGTTTTGTATAATATATGAATGGGGTGAATTATGAGACTACTTTTCCTAGTTCATAACTTAGAATCTATGAATGTATAAATGAGATAGATGTTGAAGTAATCATGTTGAATGAAAATGTCACATTCAAAATACAAGAACCAATACCTAAAAATAGTGATGATGATGATTCTGATGATGAATAATAAATCATTTATTGTAGTCATCTTGAATATGAAATAGAATATTTGGATCATATATATAAGTAATATGTATGCTCTTCATCTAAACTATCCATGTCATATGCTACTTCTCCTATATTTGACAAGATGGCTCCAAAGGATCAATAACTTGGTGATAGATAGTTGACACCCGTATATTCATTAGATATGGATGAATTAAAATATATTCAAGTGGTTATCTTTGAATTTTAATACTTAGGCTATGTAAAGCAAAATATATAATGGGACTGCAACACTCATGAAATCTTCTTAATAACAAACACAATCAAGTTTGACATGAGAAGTCATGAATATCATGGCCTAAATGAAGGAGTCAAGATATTGAGATTTGAAGATGACAATGACCTAATCCACTATATCTTTCCAAATACCTCAACCATTGATGATAAATCTACGAGGTCCATAACATAGGATTAACTAATTCTACATCTTCTAGATGATAAAAATGATAGTGTGTATACTACCAAATTTCCCACATTAGTTAAAGGGTAGCCAATAGTTGACTCACTACTAGCCTATCACAAATAAAATATCTCTACTAGGTTGGGCGTATAAGTTATTTTGGTATGTATTAATTCCCACCCTTCTCCCTCATCATAGTTTAATGTTTGGGAATAGGTATTTCCTAAACTCTATCATAGGTGTTTCATGTCAATAGAAGATAAGTACATGTTTGAGTTTTATAACATAAATATAATTAAATTTCATAAAATTATAATCAGTAAGAGTCTTTAGGATAGTGGCTTTCAATGAAAAAGGTAACATATATGCAATTACATGTCTTCCCTTGGTAGGATTCCTACCAACCTTTTCAAAATACTGAACATGACTATGTTCTATTTGAGGTGTCTAACTAGTGAGGAGATATTATGGTTTGTCAAAAATAATATCTTTAGCCCCTACTTCCAAGTTTGAGATAGTTTGGAATAATCCTATAAATGTTTTTCTTTTTTTTCTCTTGACTTATTTTCCTTACATGTTTTAATTTTCTATCTTGTTTCATAGTTTAGGGTTGTTTTCTTGTTTTGTCATTATATTTTACTTGTTGGCCTATTTTGAATTATTTTGTCATGTTATTCCATGTCAGTCAATGAAAGTGATGAAATTAAAACATGAAATTAGGTAATGTAAGTGACACTTTGTGTGAAAGGTGCTTCTTGATTTTTTTTCCTTAGACCTTCTCATTGAGTCAGTCTTGAAAGTTGAGATTGTTGTATGTATCCTAAAACTATTTTTAACTAGGTAAGTTTGCATAAAACTAGGTGGTTATTGAAGTTATCCTCTTGAAACAAAGAAAAAAAATTACATCTTAAAAGGTTTATAAGTCTTCTTAGGTGAACCTGATATAAGGAAAATCTAGGGTTGAAAATCTATAGTTCGAACTTACATTTTCCATAGTGGTCCAAAACCTTGACAAAGACATAAAAAAAAGAAAAAAAAGAAAAATAATAAATTAAGAAAAATCTAGTCCTAGGTGATTCAATAAACCTCTATCAAGGCTATGGACCCTTGGATAGCAATAAATTAAGGCCTAGAGTGGGATTAGGATCACTCTTTTGAGGTTATAAATGCCTGACTAGTAATGGAGAAATGTCCAGGTCAATGTCTTCAAGGTAGGGCTCACTAGATTGATGTTTAAAAACATAACAATTCATCCTTGTAGATATTATGAACTCATACACTAGGTCAAAAAGGATGCTTTATTTGTACACTTAGTTACTCCTTTCTTCTCTCTTTTTATATTTGTTCATGTATCATGCACTATTTTAACTAGATATTTTGAGTTATTTGATTATTTCTTTGATTAAAAATACTCATGATTATTTTCCATCAGAGTCATTATTTGGTTTTGCTTTCATAATGCACTCTAATTTCATCACTAAAATCATGAAACCTTTTTTTATCTAGAATTTAGTCTTCTATTCTAATCATGTTTGGTTCTATTTTATTCATGGTCTAATTAAAAATGATCTTGACAAGTTTTTGGTTTGGTATTGCATTGGATTTACTCTTTAAACTAGGTATGAACTTAAATTATCCATTTCATGCATTTTATTTAGAATGATTTTGGAAATTGGTTCTATATTGATTTAACTTTTTGAACTTTTTTGAATCTAATAAGTCTTGATCTATTTTGTATCACATTTTTGGCTTGTATTAAATCCCCATTTATAGGCCATTTCACCTAATATTTCTACAAATCACCAAACTATTTTAGAGATTTACTATTTCTTTTCCCTAAAAATTTGGTCCATTTTTATCTTATTTACATCTAGAATGACTAAACATTCATGCAATTTCATTTCTCTACTTAGTTTTCCAAAAGTGGGCTTAATTGGCTTTGGAATTAATCAAATATCCAAGTCTTGGCAAAGTTAATTTTGGACTTACTCACTTTTAAATTAACATTATTAGCCATTCTATATTTTAAGTTAATATTTTATTCTAATGGCTATTTAATTTATTAATGGCCAAATATTATCTAAATTTACCCACAATTCCATGGGTAAGCAAGGAGCTGCCACTTGTCACTTGCTCCCTTTCTCTAAATTTTCCTTAACTATTTATACCTAGACTTTTTAGGTGCCTGAGATCATGCCAAGTGGAATAATATTGCATTCTCACTCTCCTTATCCCCCTTTAATTTCTTCAAAAACTCTTCAACCCCTAAAATGTGTGAGATCATGTCACATGACATGATCCCATGCTCTAGGTCATCAAAGGTAGTGTTTATACTTCCTGTGGTGGTAAACCATTTGGATGCCTAGGATTATACCAAGTGGCATGATCCTATTTCTCTATGCTACCAAGGTGGTTTTTATCTTTATGATTCTCTTGTTGAGCCCTGGGTGAATGAGATTTGGATGCATGTCAATGTCTCATTTCACTAAGATCATGCAAGTCATCAGTATAAGTGGACACCCAAGTAGACTTTGAGTGAGTGAATAGATGTTATGTAGCATTGAATACCAATTGGATAGTGTGATGGTACCCATGTCAGTATTCTACCTTCTTAAAATTGATGGTTATTTGGCCTATCAAGATATCATGAAACTAGCATGTTTTTTACTTTGGACTTAAATGTGTTAAAATCTATCAATTATGAGTCTAATTTATCACTTAAATGGATTGAAAATATATAATTAAATTTTTTTATCCATTATTTTTATCTAAATAACTTGATCATTTATCTGATTAAATAGATTAAACTTTTCTAAAAACCCTTTTTTCAATTGCTAAATTTAAGGTTTTTCCATTTTTTCTTTCAAGTTTTATGCCTTAATCAATTTTCATAGAATGTTGAATGGCTAGTCTATCTATTAAAAATCTAATGGATAGTATTTTTATTTCAAGTCTAATGTATAACCTTTTATCTTTTATTTTGTTTAACCCTAAAATCTAGATATGGGGAATTTAGGGTTAAAGTGGTAAGAGATAGCTTAAGGAACAAGGATGGTAGACTATCTCTAAAGTAAGGTAATTATTTTTGAAACTTAGATAAAACATATACTAAATTTATATGCTAATATATTAAATTTATTAGATACATTTACATTGAATATTGTAATAACAACAAAATACATATTTGGTTATAATGCTAATTCGATCTAGATCTGGATTGGGAAGAAAGTGAACTAGATCTAGATTTTGTATGAGTTACCTAATTATATTAATTATACCTCTGTATCCACTAATAATTACATCAACCTTGAATATTTTTATCAATGCTACCATCTAACTTACATGTAGGTTTCTAGTATTTAATACCTATTGAAACTAGATGCAACCACGTAGATGTTTGTAGGTCCTATCTCACCTTTGCTCTAGTGCATTTAGATCTGGGTCATGGACTATCACTCCTTTTCAAATTTTAAAACTGTATTTTTTCATCTTCATATTGATTGTGGTAAAAATGGGTTAGTGGGTACATAGTGTAAATATTCCCCAAAGACCCCTCTATCAATGAGCATTACCTACATAGTTAATACCCTGAAGACAGCCTTAGATGTATGTAGTTCTCTCCTATGTGTTTGCTTGTCTGTAAATCATGTAATGTGTGATAAACAAGTATAATAATTACCTACCTTGCAACTAAATAAATATAGATCTGAGACTAATCCTTTATTACTTCAGACATATAGTTGTGTTATCCCTATGACTAATATGGAAATAAGAGAGCATATGGAAGCTTTACTCACTTTAGTGCTTGATGAATGATTTTAATATGTTTTCTTGTGAGTAGGTAAGAAGTTACTAGGTGAGGAATGAATGAGGGTCGATATTATATTTTTATTAATTCATTTGGAGAATATATCACATTAAATCACTTAAGTAGTCCATAGGAATATATTTCATTTGAAAATTGGATGACTTTAGGACACTCCACACTTGTGTTGGGATAAAACACTTGCATCGATGCAGGTATATGACTAGGATGAAAGTGTTTGGGTAGTTAGATAATAGGTTTAGATCCATAAGTTGCAAATATGGAAGATAAGCAAGTTTATATTATTATGTGAAAGATAACAGGTCTGAGTCATTAGAATAACATAGGTTAGACTAAGATATAATAATTTAGGCACATAGAGATAGTGTATGCAAGCCTTTTGGTATCAATAAAGGTCTAAATGTTGAAGTTACATATTTTCCAAGTGTACCAAGATTAAGGTGATACATAATATAAAAATAGTGTCTACATTTCTACCCCCCCCCTTAATCTAGTAATGAAATTGTTAGTTTAAAGGACAAAAAATGCATACCTTGGGTGTGTATAACACACCTTGCCTTTGCTTGAGTCTAGCTTGAGTGCTTTGTTGGTGATTAACCTACAACCAAGATCATGTTACCATATGTAATTAGTGCATATATTCTAAAATTAAAAGTAATTAAATGATTAAAAATTAAAGAAATCAAGGTTTAAGAGTACACCTATGTATCAGTTCAACCATCTTACCTTTTTCACTTTGATTTGAAAGATGTATTATTATGAATCATTGAAACTAATATTAGGACAGATATAAATCTATAAAGTGCATATATCTATATAGATAGATAGATATTAGAGGGCACATTCCCCTAACCTTGGATAAAATATGAGTTACCACCCAATAGTTGAGACTAACTCAACCATACAACTCAATCATACTCATAACCTGGTGAGTGTGAGTGAACTAATTCAATTCACACTATAAAATTGGTAAGTCAATATGATGAAATCAAGTCCAACATATAAATTTGGAAATATTGAGTTATTTAATCACCTCAACCATAATAAAATCTGAACCAACTACTATAGTAGATTGGCTTAATATAGTCTATAAAAGTCCAACCTAGTGGGTGATGATAATCCGTAAAATTATTTGAAATATGAAACTGATTTGATTTTTTAATATTAGGTGCACATTACATAACATATGCACCTTAGATATGTCTCATGATAAAACTATTTATAATAGTGGTATGAATGTATATAAATATGACATTAATGTGTATCCAAATCATATAATTATGTAATTTGGCCAATTTGAAACTATGTGTGGAGAACATGTTTCCCAAAACATTCCCCCACTATATATCTAAAACTAAAAAATGATGTAGGTATGTATAACATGTTTATAAAACATGCCCCCACTATAACTTGAAATTGAGAACTGGTGTAATTGCTAATATGGAAAAAAAATGTTCTTAAAACATGCCCCCAATTTAATCTAGGTATGTTGAGTATTGAATAAGTGTGAAGAACATGTTTCTGAAACATGCCCCCACTATAATCTAAATTATGACAAATGTGGATAACATTTTTTCAAAACATACCTCCATTGCAATCTAAATCTATGAAGCAATGTGGAATTCATGCCTTTAATGGCATGCCCCCATTGATATGCCCCCATATTGAGGTATGTTAATGTATCAAATGGTAGTTACCTTACCTCAAAAAGATATGATAACCATGTAAACTATGAATTTACCATGTATAATACAAAGGGAACATAGCTAGGTAGATATATCATTGAAACACAAATAATGTGATCACACCAAATCCTAATATGCATGTTGTAGATCATGGAAATAATAGAATATAGAAATAAAATATCAACAAGCAATATATATTATACATAAGATCACTCAAAATCAAATCAAAGGATAATGGTCCAAAGAGACCTCAAATAAGGGGCATATTCAAATTCTACACAATCAAAGGGATATGACTTAGTCAGATGTCCACAAAAATAAGAATGATATACTCAAATGTCAACATATAACAAGAAATGACATATTCAAATTTCAAAGTGTAAAATAAAGGCATGGGGCCACAAATAATAGATAATATTCAAATGCTCAAATGGGAAAGGCAATAATAATTCAAGACACTAAATGAAGTGCACACATGAAATCATAAGCAACCAACAGAAACATAGCATACTAGTCCCTAGATATATGTGTTAGCAAAAAATCATCAACTACATAGCATATATAGTACACTACAAAGATATAAACATATATAAAGGCAAGTGTAAGTATATATAGGAGCTCAAACATGATAATGTAAAGTGACCATAGAATAATATAATATGGATGTATCATGATCATAGAGGTGAATTCCCCTAACATTCTAGTGATATGAGTAGAGGGAAACCCCAACATCTAAAAGTGCATAGATCATGTATTTGTATATGCCTGAATCACACTCAAGAGATGCATGAAACACATGTTTATATAGTAAATACTAATATTCCATCTCCCAACATGGAAATAACAAAATATATGACAAGGAGTTAATAGGATATGTAAATAATGAGCACATTTTTGGGTTTTTGAATTTGTATTTTATTTTTTGGTATTTGTTAGCATATGTTAAATGAAAAGACTAACATATGATCTCATTCAAAGGATGTTCTATATATCTCCCTGATGTGAACCTAGGGTAATAAACTGGTGACATTGTTGAGGAGCATGTATATGTACATTATTTATCACTATAGTATCTATAATGCTCTATGTATGTAAAATAGGGCTTGGTGGTTGTGAAACATAAATAGAATGAGTGGGGGTTCATGGAACCCATCATTGATTGATCTATGGTTTATTTACAATAGGAGTAATAAAAACATGTGTAGGTGCTCTAGATATCTAAATATGGTGTGAAATAGATATGGATTATGTCAAACCCACTATGGATCTCTGATGTAATGGTCTCTCAAGTACTGGCCACCTTGTAAAGGTAATTTCGTGTTGCTTACCCTTTGTTGCAAGATTAACCTTATGAGGTTTTATAATTATTTTCCTTGGTAAAAATTTCTCTTGCTTAAGAGGATGTTCATATGGAATTATAGAAATTATAATTACCTAATCAGTATAAATGTATTTAACACACCCATGCAATGTAGAAGGTATCATTCAAAGTGTATGTATCCAAGGTCATCTTGATAACGTATCAAATACACGTGTGGAAGGTATAACTGATAGGGTAGTAACCATATAGGTAAGACCCACCTACAAAGGTAAATCAATCTCACCAAGTACCTATTGTAACATCCCATCAAATGCTCCAACTAATTTGGTTGAAGGATGTAAATCATGATTTATATAAACCAAATGTGTAAATAATGTCATGGTAAAAATGTTCTTAATTACACCATTATCAATCATAACACTGTGTATAGGCTAGTGATCAAGGTATTCTCAAATAAATAAGGAATGAATATATAAGTCATCATCCCTAATCTCACTATCATTAGAAGAAATACAAGGTATTTGAACCATAAGACGTGTATGTTTTGTATAGGTACCAATAATCCCATCCAATGGGTGATCATGATGATATGGAGGAGGATGTGCATTATATGCCATTTTAACTACTAGATCCTTTTTTTAATGATTTGATAAAGGATTTTTGAATATATGTTATTTTTAATGATCACTAGGTTGTGAATCTAATTCCTATAAAGGTACATCAAATGTAATATTTTTTCATCGATGAGGTCCTGGATCTTATGCTTCAAGATAAAACATATATTCGTATAGTGCCTAGGTCCTTGGTGATAGTCACAATAAGCATTCACATCATACCCTTAGGTTATATATCTACTCATATAAACATATATAAGATGAGGGAAAGATATAAGATAATAATTTACAAGCCATGGGAGTAATAAATCAGGAGACTCAGGTAGACATGAAAATTGTCTTTGTGTTGCATTGGATAAGATAAGTTAATTAAACTGTTGTGACACCACATTAACCATTATGGTTATTTTTTTTTATGCTATGTGTTTGACCTTGTAACTTGGTTTGACAACAAACATGGTACTGGATGTAGATGTAGTTTATGTATTTTATACGTGTATAAAAGGGAAAATGTAGTTGACTTACAAATCAATCCTATCTTGGAGAAGATAAATTACACTTACACTTTTGATTGTTGCTACATTTAGACAATCATGGTCATGACCAAGATGGATCTTTTGGACCTAACCAAGGGGCCCCTTACCATAATAAAATAACTAATGAGGGTTCCAAAGCCTCTGGTCAAACAACACCATCTAATAACCCTATCTAGGTCCTATGGTTTTTACATTCACAAAGTAAATTAAAATATAACCTAGTGCTCACCAAAGCTAGTGGCACAAAATGGGGGTAAGAAACATGAAATTAAACATACATAAAATAATTATAATTAATCTATGTATGGATATAATCCTAATTCATGCAGAGATAAATGCATTCAAAATATATTACTTATGCTACTTGTATCTACTAAAATAGAGGAGTAAAGTTAGAGATAATTACTTTAAAGATGAACCCATCGAGACTCAATATTTCCCTTGGCCAATGGTGATTTACAATAGGTTATTTTATATTATTGAAGAAGCTAAGGATGGACAATGGACTATAGTCTAGCCAAAGACCTCCTGGTGAATCTCAAGCTTTCACAAGACAAAGGTTTTTCTCTCTAAGTGTAGACCATAAGCAAATAAATCCTCAAGTATAATGTTGGAAGAGAAAATTGAAAATAATTGGAAATGAATGATTAAATCTTGTCTCTCTCTAATAAGTGTCATAAATAGATGTGTGTATATAGTTAAATATAACCCTAAACCTTTACAAAATTTTAGTTGATAGATTCAGCCTAATCAACCCTATATCCTTAAATCATAAAAATAAGTTATGTCTTGTACTAGGTTAACCAATGCCAATAGAGTCTCTTAATGTGCAAATTTAATTTAAGTATAGGGTTGGCCCAGGTTGACTTTGTTGGATAAATGTCAAATATGGATTCTGGCTTAGGTAAAGGCCAAATAAGGTGGTGAATTTATTATAGTGTGTAAGGGAGGTGTCAAAGATTAGGTAAGTGTATAACATAAGTTTTGTGTTGATTACAAGTGGTGGTATAGTGGACAATAATCTTACAAAGCACCAATGGTCTACCCACCCATTTACTAGTGTAGCCTTTAAGGCATTCACTTAGAGAGAATGAGATTTGATGGGTTCTTATAAGAGAGAAAGCATCAATAATTGATAAAGTTTTAAAATATTGTTTATACATATGCCCCACTTGAAGATCATCATGTGTCACTCAGGTGTAACATGGAATGATGCTTTGATAAAAGAGCATAACAACACACAACATTGAAGTTATATAAATTGTAATATTTTAAAGCATAAAATAACTAAAACTAAATGGCTAAAATGAAATATTTAAAAGATAAAATTAATATATGTGTACCTTAACTTACCTTTATTGATGAATGGTTGTTTGTTGTGTTTGTATTTTTAATCATGGAGGGTGAAAAGACTACTTTGGACAAACCTAAGGACACAAAATTAAAGATTAAAAATAAACAAATGCAAGAAACTAAGATAATTGAAATGTGTAGGCATGATGCACTTAGAATTTTGGAAAGCTAAGGTGATAAATTATATGTTAAGACCAAATGACCAAGCCAAAAATTAGAGTAAATCAAGTAGCTAAAAATCCAAGGCTACTAAATGACCTAAATACTCAAACAAGTAAACTGTAAGTAATAAAATTAAATAAACCAAGTCAAACTAAGGATACATGTAAAAATGGTAATCAAGCATCAATGTGAAAGTAGTAAAAATCCTTACTTAAACAAATATGGGTAAAAAAATGGTAAAATAATATTGATGAGTGAGAAGAAAAAATCATTACTCAATTATCAATGGTAAATGTACATGAAATGGAAAATAACATTAGTGAGTGAGAAGTAATAATCCATCTTCACTCAATAATGGAAAAAGTACTAAAAATAAAAATAGACGTAGTTGTCTAAAAAAAGGAGGTACAACAAAAATATAAAAATGGATGCAGTTTTCCAAAAAAAAGGAGAGGTACAACTAAAAAAATTTAAATAAACCACAAAAATTCTAGAAATGGAAAGCAATGGTATAAAGAGGATAATCCATAGTCACTCAAATATAGTATTTTGTTCTAAGGATAGATAAAACCAAAATAAAGTAGCACTAGCATGTTTTAAGATGTGAAGAAGAGAGAATATAAAAGTGGGGAACCAAATTTAGAATCAAGCTTTCTTGTCAAGCAGGGAAATGAAATGGGTGGTGGGGGAAGTGAAGAAAAAATCAAGATAGAGAAAATCTTTATCGAAGTTAAGACACTAAAATTAAGTTTGTCAAAACAAGATGACTTTCAACATTAAGGACTACAAAGAAATTTTCCTAACCACATGAATCTTAGGTCATCAAATTAAGTATGAATTTCATCCTATGAAGGCTAAATGAATGAAAATTAAAAATGGTCTACCTTCCCATAATGTTTTTCTCATTCCTCAAGACCCCTTATAGATTCATTTGTCTACTACGAAGATTAGGTACTTACGTAAAAAAGTAGGTATCACTGGTATAAATTTCTTTTAATTATCCTATCCTAATCTACTAGCCTACCACACCCTAGTGGACCTTAGCTTTAATATGAATCTAACTATGGATTTTAAGCTTCAATTGGATATAGGAGATATGCTATAAATCACATCTTTTGATGTGATGTTAAATTTTGTATTTATATGTTGCCTTTTGATCATTATATTTTGTTTTAATTTATTTGGATTTTATATTTTGATAGATTTTTCTATTCTTCCTCCATACAAATTTAGAGAACTAAACATGGGTGATAAAAATGACTATCATTTGAAAACTTGTGACTTAGTTTCTAAGAAAGAGAACCTAAAGAGCATGGTGTCTGATATTATTGTTTATTCATGTGAAATAAAAGTGTTATCTTGACTTTGACCTTGTTTTATCCAAAGTGAAATGAAAGAAAATTAAATAAAGGGGAATGAACATGAAATAAATTTAATCACTTTAAATTACAACAAATGTGATAATAGTGAAAAGGGATACAATGACAAGTATGATTCCTTATCATAAGAATGTATGGAAGTGTAGGGAAACATGCTAACATAATTTATTGTGCAATTTTTATCTACAAAAGAAAAAAAATTCAAAGATAATAATATGGGATCACAAATTTCTAACCATTTCTTAATATTCTAAAAAAGGAACACTCGGTTGAACAAAGGTTTTTTGATAGAAAATGGTAATTTTATGAGGAGAGCCTAGTCCTATCTATGGTATTACACTGAAACTCATAAAATAGAAACCCAAGTGGGTGAAATAAATATTAAAATGGTATTTTTGAGGAGGGCCTAGTCCTATCCATGGTTTTACACTGACTCAAAAGATAAAAACCCAAGTAGGTGAACAAAGTATGTGAAAACAAAATGGTAAAAATGGTATTTGTGAGGAGGGTCTGGTCCTATCCATGGTATTACACTATAACTCAAAAAATAAAAACCCAAGTGTGTTTAAAAGGCATTTGAAAAATAACAAATTTGAAATGAAAAAAATATATATGAAAGCAAAAGGAATTCATGAGGAAAACTAGGTCTTATCCATAGTATTAAAATACAACTCAAGAAATAAAGAAACCAAAGGACCAAGGGAAGGAACTGAGGTTTATAATGAGTCCATAAAATGGATCATTATATCCATAAAATAACATCATTTTTATTGCATAGGAAGTGGATCTAAATATATTTTCTAAATTTATGGTCTATTTAGAATAAAATAGTAAGTATATCATGGTTATATCTTTAGAATTCTTTGTTATCCATTTGTTAACTAATACAAATGATTATTAGAGAAAAAGATGTCAATGAGTGCATAGATAGTTCATGTTAAGATAAGATTGATCCAAAGTATGAATAATTAATCATTCAAGATAATGTTGGAGTAGTGTTAGATGAATCCAACATTTTGGTCAAGTTACAAGCCTGCTATAGACTCCTACATGCTTTCTACAATAGCTACACATTACATCATAAACTCCTACAGGCTTGTTACAGTTGTTATGGATTACAATAGGCTTGCTACAGTAGGTGTAGATTACAATAGGATTATTATAATAACTATGGATTAAAATAAGCTTGTTATGAACTAGCTATGGATTTTATTAGGCTTGTTATGGATTTCACCAAGATTTATACAAATTTCACTAGGCATGCTATGGATTTCAGTTGGTTGCTACAAATTTCAATAAAATTTCTATGAACTTCAAAAAAACTACTACATACATGTTTAGAAAGTATTTCTAAATGTATTCTAATGTTCTAAATATCACAAGGAATGATTTCCATTCAAATTGTTTCTATATATAGGTTTCTATGTATAGAATTTCCATTGTAAATTGTATTTAAATATAGGTTTATGTAATTTCACTCTAAATAATTATCTCTCTCCATATTTGGTGGAGATTGAGATTAGGCAGTAATAGATTTATTTAATAGAATAAATATATTTCTCCATATTTTGTGTAGATTGAGATAGGATAGAGTATCTCAATTATTACTCCCAAATAAGGTGTTGGTTAGAAGCATGAATTAGAAATACAACCTTCCACATCAGAATGAATAATCAATCAATTAATACACTTTTATTTCCATTATTCTGAGTAGCCCATTCTAAAACTAATGTTCTGAGTAAATCCTCTTTCGAGGAATGAGCTGGGAACTCATTCCAAGGAAGATGGATCCATGTATTTTTATTTTATTTATTTATTCTATAACTATCATTTTTATTGTAAATTATTATTTTATGTCTTTATTGTTATATACATTTATTTTATTTATAATTTTTTGTAAACTTACAATTTTTTCATGTTTATCATTTATTTTTAATTCGGTAATTTACTTTATGCAAGTGCAATTTTCAATTCTAGTAAGTGTGATTTTAAATTCTTACAAAGTGTGAAATGTGATAGAAGGAACCATTTTCCAAAGATATCTTTCTCTTATTGAATATAGCCTTTAAACACTAGCCCTGGATTGATAATATTAAATTAAGGGTATTGATGGCACCCATCAGTTTGTATAAAAAGAGACTATTGTAGAGGGTGAGATCCATGTATAAATCCTATAAAAAGTGTTATTATGATAGTATATGGAAGTATGATAAGAAGGGAAATATCTAAGGAAAAGTTTTATTTAAGAATTATGCATTAGTGGGCTCTTTGAAAACATGGCCTTCATTATTTTGGAGGTGATAGGTGCTAGGACCAATAATGTCTTTTTATAGATAAAGGCCCCATTATTATTAGGTGTATTGGTCTTCTTTGTCATGGTTATAGTCTAATTTAGGGACTATATTTCTAACATTGAAAGTGCAGACTTTAACCTTTTTATTATGATACTTGGTGATATGAGGCTTGTATTGATCATTATGTTGAAGAGAAGCTAGATGATTTTTATCAAGAATATTGAGAGCATGAAGGTGAGATTCACATAATTATTTATCAGAATGATAACATCAAAAGATATATGTAAATAGGGAAGCTTTACTTCTAATGGTAAGACTAACTCATAACCATATACTAGTGAAAATGGTGTTGCCCTAGTGGCAGTACATATACTAGTATGATAAGCCTAGTGTATGAGATATATATGAAGATGTCAATTAATGAAGGTTTATCTGAGGGTCATTTGGAGGATTTTATTGAGAATTTTATTAGTGGCCTCAAATTTTCCAATGCATTGTGGATGGTAAGGTGGGGAGAATTTGTTGGATATTTTAAATTTATCACATAACTAATTCATGTCCTTTTTATTGAAATTATAACCATTATCATAAATGATAGTATGGATAACTCCAAAATGATAAATTATTTGGTTAAGGGTAAATTTATAAATAGTGGTTCCCATGATGTTGATAAGATACATGGATTTTACCCATTTAGTAAAATATTTCGTAGCATTGATGATAAGACATGACAATCTTATGACTAAGATAATTTGTCGATGAGGTCTAATTCCCACAGAGAAAATGGCCAAGGATATTTTAGAGTTTGGAGCTTAGTTGGGGGTGAATATATGAGATCACCATGGAGTTGGAAAGGACTACTCTATTTAACAAAATTGATAACATCCTTTTATAAAATGGGCCAAAAGTATCCCATATGTAGATATTTGTGTGTTGTATCATGTCTGCTTTAATGACCACCAAAAATTCCCCCATGTGTTTGTTCAAGGAGAGGAGGGGCATCTTCTTGTATTACATAGTAGAACAAGGTACATTCTATGTTATTATAATAAAGGGTATTGTATTCAAAGACATTTAAAATCTTATTTTTGAATTATAGTCTTCTCATAAGTATCTATGTTTAGAGGATAAGTTTAATGTTCAAGGAATTGGATCATGTTTTTATACCATGGGTTTTATCAAATAGTGACAAACTCAATGTGATAGATAAGTGAATCTTATGATTGGATAGAAGATGGGGACTTTCTTATTTGAATAATAAATTGGGAGTCTCTAAGTACTTGATGTGGATGAAATTAGGATGCCAAAGAAGAAAGAGAGTCAGTGATAGAGTTTTGATCTCTTGGAATGGGCTTAATGGAAAAATAGGCAAAATCTTTGGCAAGGGTGTTATCCATTTGATGATAAGCAATAAAATTTTCATTTTTACATTGGTAGTCACCATTAACCTAGTGATAGATAAGTTGGGAGGGACCCAAAGTGTGTATATATGGAATATCTACGTCAAGTACCACTTTCATTCCTAAGATTAATGATTCATATTTTTCCATGTTATTAGTGACATCAAAGGTTAATTGAAATTATAAAAAGATAATTTTACCATGAGTATTAATTATAATAAAATGTGCCCCAGCTCCTTATAGACATTTGGCACCATAAAAGTGTAGGGTCCATATGTGTTCATGAAAATCAATGATAACTTTAGGAAAATCTTTGATAACTACTTTAGATTTAGTATTATTAGGAATGATATAGGTATTTTCTTTATTAATTGCCTCTAAATTATTAGTGAAATTATGGAAGTAATATTTAAGAGAGATAGCCTGATTGAGACCTTCAATATAGAGAATGTTATTGTTAGGGAAACTATCTTGAAGGTGATTTGTAGAGGGTATGGGTGCCATTGTAATTTGGTTGACAATAAATTTCCATTTGATAAATTTTTGCATTATGATGTGAAGTTTAAATTCCATTAAGAGAACCATCCACTTTCCAATTCTATCTCCAATTAGAAATGCTTTGGATAAAAGTGACAAAGTGGGTCAAAATAAAGAATGACATATTTTTTGATAGAGCATGTAGTAATGAAGATTTTTATCTATATAATAGATAGTGAGGCAATCAAATTTGACTTTAGTATAACATTTTACATAATAAATGAGGATTATAATAATGTATTAAATAACATATTCTCTTCTAGTATCATCTTATTGGGCAAGCATTACCCCAACTGATATAAGAGTAAAAGTGTACAAAATCAAAGGATTCATTGGAAGGTGGATGAAGGGTAGGTAGATAAAGTAAGGATTATTTAATGTTTTAAAAATAATTTTGACATCTATAAGTCCTTTTTAAAGAATTAAATTTATTAATAATGGAATTAACAAAGTATATATGATAAGTTATTTTGGAGATAATTGTTAGATTACACTGAGCTTGCTAAGGTATGTACAAATGTCTAAAATATTGAGAGGAATGGGCATGTTGACTATAGCATTGATTTTTGTGGGATTGAAATTAATACCATGAAGAAAGACTAAGAACCCTATTAGTTTACTAGATGTAATTCCAAAGACACACTTATAGGGGTTGAGTCTAACTTTGTACTTGATTAATCAATCAAAGATGATGGCTAGATCAGTGAGATGGGTTGCACAAATTTTTAATTTGGAAATGAGATCATTCATATAATTTTCCATAATATTATGTATAATATCATGAAAAATGTGGGTCATAGCCCACTGATATGTATCTCTAGCATTTTTAAGGTTGAGGGGCATTTTAACATATCAATAAGTGACCCATTCTATAGTGAATGTTGTCTTGTGTTGGTCTTCGAGGGCTATGTGAATTTGATTGTATCAAAAAAAAATTCCATGAGTGATAAAATTTCATATCCAATAGTGGAATCTATGATGGCATCTATTAAAGGTAATGGAAAATTATCTTTGAGACAAGCAAGGTTGAGATTGTCGAAGTTGATGCATATATGGATAAGCATGGTGAATTTTTTACAAATGGGAATAATGTTTGACACAAATTTAGAATATTCCACATGTTTAATAAACATTTCATCTAATAATATGATTATTTATTTATGGCATAGGGTAAAAAATTTAGGTGTAATTTTTTTTTGAACGGGTTTGGTGTATGGGTATGTGATTATGTTTTGCATAAAGATACTAAGATTGATACCAATCATGTTATCATATGATAAAGATAAATTATCAAGATATTTATCAAATAATATACTAAAATTATCATGTTGAGTCAGTGTCAGTTCTCTATACACAGTGATAGGTTACGGACATGAGGATTGCCATATTTTATTATCATGGTTTCTTTGACAAGCATATCATTTCCATATTGAAAATGATATGGCACATTGGGAAGAGAAGAAATGGGATTGGTTTTGTGATATATTTTAGTAATGAAGTTATTAAAATGAGGATCCTTTCTTTTTAAATTCCCAAGATTGTGATGTTGTTGAGGAAGTTGAGGTCCTTGGGCATGGAGTAACTCAAGTATGGCTTCATCACTAGAATATTTGTGGGTAGGTTTGTGTCAATAATTAACCATAGATACATTCACATATTGGAAATTGATATAGTATTGATCATAGTCAACATCAATTGAAAAAATATCCTTGTTTGATTATTGAGGTTTGGATGTAGAGAACATTTTTGGATTTTTAGAGGAAGAATATTTGAAATTTTGTTTTTTTATAAGTATTAACATAGTCATGATGATAGATTTTGATCATGAAATCATGATTGAATATATCTCCTAACATTAAAAATTGGAAAATTTTGTAAGCCCATGACATGTTTCATTTTAATGACCTACATCAGCATGAAACCAAAAAGAAATTATTAGGGTCATAACATTGGTAGGATTATTAGCATACGTGAATGGTTTAGAAGGTGATAAACATTGTTTCATTTATTGCACATTTAGTGGCATGTGGGAAGGTTGGGTATTTTAAATTTTAGCTACTCCTAGTTTTGGTTGAGTAGAATTATTAGTGATCACATTGGTTGAGTGTTAGAAATATACCTTAATGGTCTTAGTGTTGGGTTTTAATTGTATCATTAGGAAGTCTTATCTATTAGCTTGATTGATATCATCATTTAAAGTTTGGAGATAAAAATTTCAAACTTTGCAATGGAGGCAAGTGTTAGTTTGGGGATAAAAATTTCAAACTTTGTATTGGAGGCAAAGTGTTAAGGAAGTTATGAAAAGTTTGAACAAGTTATCATCAACCATGGTGTGATTAAATTTTTGAGCCAAAGATTTCCATTGTTTGATAAAATCATGAGATGATTTGGTAGTGGATTGATTAGCATTGATGAAATGACTAAGATAATTTTCAAGAAGATCATATTGTTGAAATTCCTTAACTAAAGGATTAAATAAATCCTCAAGTTACCATATATAATGTTAGGGAAGTAGGTTATAACATTCTAATATGTCACATGTGAAGGTTTTAACTAAATTTTTTGTATTAATGAAGGTATTAGTTTGGATCCACTCTTCATAAATATTATTGAATTATTTGATAAAAGATGTGGGGTCTTTATTCCCATAATATTTGATAGTTGGAGATATATTATCAATATAAATAGATATAATAAATGGGTCCAAAGGTTCATTTTAAATGTGTTGAAACATCTTGTTGTCCATAATACGTTGGGGAATGACATTTACCGTGACATATTTAAGAGGTGGGGGGATGATATTTTGGTTATTATGGGGAAGAAGAATAGGAAGATGATTAGCCATGTTTATTATATAATGTTTTAGTTTCATCATTTGAGAGGTATTTATATGTTTACATGATGTTCATTTGTTTCACTATTTGTGCAATTATTTGAGTTGTATCAATTGGTGGGTTGGTGTTGGGAGGATGATTATTAGGATTGGTAGGAGGGAGATTCCCCAAATTGGTATTAGGGGGAGTGTTTATAGGTGGAGGATTGTTGGTTTTGAGAAGGTTTCATGTGGGTTTATTTATTAGGCTTGTGAAAATTTCCCCCATAGTATGGTAAGGATCATTAAAGTGAGAATTATATTGATAAATATCAAATGGATATGATCCACCAATATCATCTATTGGATTGATGTGGACCATATTTAAATCAAAACATGAGGGATGAGAAAAGGTTATTTAAGAGAAAAGATCCTCTTGGGTAGAAAAGATAGGAAATAAATAATGTCCCATATAGAATCTAAATCAATTTAGGTTTAAAAATATTTTGATACGGGATTTCATGATGCTTGAAGGTAGTATCTAAAATCAAGAAGTAAAAAAGAAAACAAGGACAAAGTTAGCCAAATATAGTACAATATCAGCTAAAAGTTAGAAAGTCAACAAAGTCTATAAGAAAGGTATTGATGTAGTGGATTGCACTCAGGGTAGGAGTCCGAGCTCCTACCTTTCCACATGTAACAATGGAAACTCCCCTCTCGCCTGTGGGACCGGCGAAGCTAGAGGGGAGAGTCTCTAGATAAGGGCTAGCTCCCTCTGATGTATCCTTTAGGCCCTAGTTTCTCCTAATGCTAACAAATAAAATGAAAAAAAGGTGGGGATGAAAAGGGAGAGAGAGATGCTAAAAATAGAACCTAAGCCTAAAAAATGAAAAGGTGATACACCAAAAAAGTTTGATCCACTCAAGCCCAAACATACACTTTTCACCAGGAAGAAATGCCCATACACTTCATCTGACATGGGAAACTCTTCTATTTCAGTGAGTCAGGGGTCCATAGAGATATAGGGAGGAAGGAACTACCAAAGGTGCTCTGTGACACACTTAGGTAACCTATTCACATGCACCTATATTCCTATTGTAGACACTTCTAGTAGACCTATAGAAAAGAGACTTCACAATGCACTATACATGTTGTAATCGATCTATGAAAAGCATGAAAGACAATGACTTAACAAAAAATAATAACATAGACATATACTTTAAAGTGCAAGTCCAGATGGAGGTAAAAATGCTAAGTCCTGATTCAAGGTAAAAACTGGCAAAGCTCTGCCTTACAAGCTCGAGAGATTTTTGGGGCAGAGTTTTGCCTTAAGGCTAAGAGAGAGTGGATCCTTTTCTAAAATGATAAGTTTAAAATATATAGAAAGAGGAAGATAACTTGGCACTTTTTGGGAAAGACTTTGGTGCTCTTTTTGCAAGCTAGCCCATGTGCACTCTGAGCCTTGGGAAGAGGAAGTTGTTTGATTATCAGCTCTTGCTTTGACTTTGGCATCTCAACATTAATATGGAAGCATGAGTCATGCCTCTTTTCTAAGAATAGACTACTCCCTTTAAGGCATTTACGTGACTTGTCTGCTTATGAATGTAAATTGGAGAAAATAAGGTATGCCGCTTACTATTTGCACTATTTGGTGACCACCTGGCAAGCGTTGTTCCAACTACAGGAATAAATCCCTAAGTTGATACCTCCTCTCACCACTTAGATGCTTTGTTCATTTCTTACCTTGTCTCATCCTAGTTTTGTCTCTTTTTACTCCTTCAGCCCTCAAGGATGGTCTTGTGGTGGGTCGCTGCATTCTTTGGGCTCTTTTCATGGTTGGCGCTCAGGCAATTTAAAAGCAAACGGCTATTTCACCAACTTAAATTTGACATCCCCACACCCGTCGTCACTTTAAAAAATAATAGCTAATCTATCTCCTTGACATTGATGGCTTCTGAGACGTCACCATCCTTGGTAAATTCCTTTGAGCCTTTTTTGCAAGCTTTTTCTATGGGTTTTTTCCCTGGGTCCTTTTCTTTTGCTTTTGGGTTTCTTGTTTACAGCTTTTCTAAATTCCTTCAGACTTTTTTTCTAAAGGAATTCCTTTAGACAAAAAGTTTGAAGGATTTCTTCCTTGCCTCTACTGACTGCCTTAAATTTTTTTTGAAAGAAATCATCCTTTGCAGCTTTCTCTTTGAAGCATTCTCTACCCTCTGCAAGGGCTCTCAAACCTAGAACTGCCCTCCACAAGGGCACTTGTCCTTCACTTTTTGGGATGCTCCTTTGAACTACCTAATTGAACTAAGCTGTTGAACTGACTGATTAAACCAAAAATGGTTCAACGGCTCAACACTACATTCCACTCCTTTGTTGAACCAAACCTTTGAACCTGCCACTTGAACCAAGTGTTTAAACTGTTCTTTTGAACCAACCACTTGAACCCAAAATGGTTCAACGGTTCAACACTACTTGCCATTCTCTTATTGAACCAAGCCTTTGAACCAAGTGATGAACTTGCCATTGAACTAAAGTGATGAATCAAATCTCGATGAACTTGTGCAACCCAAAATTGACTAGCTCTAAATAACAAGGGAAGAAGGGGACCAATTTTGGCATGCAAGGCCAAAATGGTCAACAAATTGGTGACGCCCAGGGGAAACATGCCTGTTATGCTTAAGGACCATTTGCCTTAAAATCCATTGGTCATGGAGTCAAGATGCAACTTGAAAATATTAGTAATAGCCTCGACAGATCCAAGAATCAAACATGAAACTTTTACCCCCAACACAGAAGGGAAAAACACACACATGGCTAAAAATGCTACTTGTGCAAACTACACTTAGGAAAAGTAGGAAAGAAATTGAAAGCAAACTACTATATACAACTAACCAAGAATGTTTGCCTCCCTCTTGGATCAAAGGGAAAACTTCTTAAGTCCCCTTCCTGGCAAGAAGACTTATGGTGCCAGACAAGTGGCTAAATGAAAAGGAGATTTGGTGACCTGCTCCTCTTGCCTATCACCTAGATTGGCTTGTATCCGAGTGGATCAGATTTGAACATGCTTCTAACATACATGTATTCCTTTTGTTCCTAGAAGCTTGTTGAATGTTGGTCCTTCATGCTGGTGCATTTCACTAAGAAATCAATGGCTGCTGGCTCATCACCATAAGCCCTTTGATATATATAGCTCCCTTGTAGTGCATCATGGTCCGACCCGTTTCATTTTTCTTCATTAAAGACTTTATTAGACTCATCCTCTGCTTCCTCTTGGCCTTTTTGAAGAAGGGTGACTATGGTGATGCCTGAAATGGAATCACAAATTGATTGTTCATCCCACAAAACATCACCTCTCTATTCAAAAAATTCCTCTTCAATGCTTTCCTCAAGGGAGACCAGCTTCTCCTTTTCCTCCTCAAAGATTAGGATCTCTAGATGTTCAAAAATATTCTCTTGATCCTCCTCCAACTCAGGCTCCTTGGCATAGTAGTCCTCCTCATCAAAACAAAAAGAAAGTTCATCAAACAAGGGGGGAGAGAGCTCACCATGCTTAAGTTCCTCCTCATAGTGCTGGAACATCCACATGTATGTATGACTTGTGTCTTCTCCATTGTTGATGAGGTCTTCACAAGGAGCATCGATGATGATTTCTTCTTCATCGTCACTCATGATAGCCTCTTCAAAAACTACAAATTAGATCTTTTACTCCTCACTCACCTCCTATAGAACAGGTTCCTCTTTGAGAAGGGGTGAAGTGAAAAAACCATGTGGAAGAGGAGGCAGTCCTTGAGCTAGAATCAAATGATTCTCCTCCTTCCACTTGGTCAACACTTCATCTATATTAGGTGTGGCCTGATAGCTCTCTTGGAAGTGTGTATATGGGGTGTGTTCAGACATAAAATGTGCCATTGGGTTTGAACTGTTCATCACACATTGGCTGAGGAATCTCTCTCTAGATTCCAACTCTACAATTCTTCTAGCCATATCCTCTTGGAAGAGCCTTTCTTGGAGATCATAAGAATCATGGGTAGGAGCAGCTTTAATTTTTTCAAGGTTTTGAGAAAAACCTTTCTTCTCCTCTCTCCTGCCCCATGATTCCATTATTTCCCCTAGGTTAAGAGGTTGCCATTAGAATCAGTGACTTGAGGGAGTTGAGGAAAACTAGGAAAGTTGCTTGAGGGGATTGCATGAAAACCCTGAGCTTGATTAAAACCATATAAAGGAACACAAGGCCCATGATTTTGTGTAAAGGAATTATACATACAAAAATGTGATTTCTGATGGCACCAGGCTATTTAACCAGCTGATTCAACTCAGAGTCACCATTGGTGTTGATACAAAAGCCTCCAAAAGGTGGTCACCAAAAATTCTTTAACTCTTTGGACACAACTTGTCCTAGTTGGTCCCATCAAGCATGCCAAAAATTGTTGATGCAGTGGATGCACCCAAGGTAGGAGGTTGAGCTCCTATCTTTCCACACGCAACAATGGAAATCCCCTCTCACCTGTGGGACTGACAAAGCTAGAGGGGAGAGTCTCTAGATAAGGGCTAACTCCCTCTAATGTATCCTTTAGGCCCTAGTTTCTCATACTACTAACAAATAAAATGAAAAAGGGGGGAATGAAAAGGGAGAGAGAGATGCTAAAGATAGAACCTAAGCCTAAAAAATGAAAAGGTGATACACCAGAAAAGTTTGATCCACTCAGGCCCAAACATACACTTTTCACCAGGAAGAAATACCCATACACTTCATCTGATGTGGGAAACTCTTCTATTTTAGTGAGTCAGGGGTCCATAGAGATACAAGGAGGAAGTAACTACCAAAAGTGCTCTGTGACACACTTAGGCAACCTATTCACATGCACCTATATTCTTGTTGTAGACACTTCTGGCAGACCTGTAGAAAAGAGACTTCACAATGCACTGGACATGCTGTAATCGATCTATGAAAAGCATGAAAGACAATGACTTAACACAAAAGAATAACATAGACATATACTTTAAAGTGAAAGTGTAGATGGAGGTAAAAATGCTAAGTCCTGATTCAAGGTAAAAACTAGCAAAGCTCTGCCTTACAAGCCTGAGAGATTTTTGGGGCAAAGTTTTGCCTTAAGGATAAGAGAGAGTGGATCCTTTTCTCAAATGAGAAGTTTAAAATATATATAAAGAGGAAGAGAACTTGGTACTTTTTGGGAAAGACTTTGGCACTCTTTTTTCAAGCTGGCCCATGTGCACTCTGAGCCTTGGGAAGAGGAAGTCATTTGATTGTCAGCTCCTACTTTGACTTTGGCATCTCAACATTAATATGGAAGCATGAGTAATTCCTCTTTTCTATGAATAGATTACTCCCTTTAAGTCATTTACATAGCTTTTCTACTTATGAATGCAAATTGGAGAAAACAAGTTGTGTTGCTTACTGTTTGTGCCATTTGGTGACCACCTGGCAAGCGTTGTTCCAACTGCAAGAATAAATCCTTAAGTTAATACCTCCTCTCACCACTTGGATGCTTTGTCCATTTCTTTCCTTGTCTCATCCTAGTTTTGTCTCTTTCTACTCCTTCAGCCCTTAGGGATGGTCTTTTGGTGGGTCACTACATTCCTTGGGCTCTTTTCATGGTTGGCACTCAAGCAATTTAAAAGCAAATGGCTATTTCACTGACTTAAATTTGACATCCATGCACCCATCATCACTTTAAAAAATAATAGCTAATCTATCTCCTTGACATTGATGGATTCCAAGACATCACCGTCCTTGGAAAATTCCTTCAGGCCTTTTTTGTGGGCTTTTTCTGCTGGTTTTTGCCTCAGGTCCTTTTCTTTTGCTTTTGGGTTTCTTGTTTACAGCTTTTTCAAATTCCTTTAGACTTTTTGCCTGAAGGAATTCCTTTAGACAAAATTTTTGAAGGAATTCTTCCTTGCCTCTATTGTTTGCCTTAAAAATTTTCCAAAAGAAATCATCCCTTGCGACTTTCTCTTTGAAGCGTTCTCTACCCTCGACAAGGGCTCTTGAACCTAGAACTGCCCTCCACAAGGGCACTTATCCTTTACTTTTTGGGATGCTCCTTTGAATTTCCTAATTGAAATAAGATGTTGAACTGATTGATTGACCCAAAAATGGTTATATGCCACTCCTTTGTTGAACCAAGCCTTTGAACCTACCACTTGAACTAAGTGTTTGAACCAACTGCTTGAACCCAAAATGGTTCAATAGTTCAATACTATGTGCTATTATCCTATTGAACCAAGCCTTTGAACCAAGTGATGAACTTTGCCGATTGAACTAAGGCATTGAACTTTTGCCAAAGCGTCGAACCAAATGAATTGAACCAAGCCTTTGAACCGAAGTGTTGAACTGGTTCAATGGTTCAACAATTTAAAGCTGCTAACTCTTTGAAAGATCATGTCATTGAACCACTTTAAACTCACTTTCCTTATGAATTTCTTTGGACAAGAGTCCAAAGAATCTTTGTAAAACCTTGCACTCTTTGACTGGTTCTTCATCTGCCAAAAGACTACACCTGTAGAGTCCGTAGAAATTTTGTAGAGTCTGTAGAAATTGCAAGACTCATGCAACAATCAAAAGTATTGGCTCAGAATAGCATAAAAAAGAAGGGGGGCCCATTTTTTTGTCTTATTGGGCAAAAAATGGTCAACAAAAGGTCAATAGAATAAGATACAAAAGATAGTTGAACTACTCGACTATGTTTTGTAGATGGTAAAACTGAAGTAGGCCAGTATGATACATAGTGACATATGTTGATTATGTACTATAAAGGAATAAACTTGAAGAGATGAAAAATATACACATTCAAATAAATTGACTATATACTTTAGGTAAGTAAAAATAACAGTCTATAAGAGACTATGTCAATAGGGATGACTATGTTTTGAAAATTGGGAAATTTTTTGTAAGATAATATCTAAGAAAATATAATGAAGTGCACAATAAATCATATCAATGTATTTGATTTGATTATAACACATAACTCAAACCTTCTACTAGCGTTGACTAGTACAAGTTTTGTAGTACAAAATACAATGATCAATGAATAAGCCAAAAAACTTAAATGTAAATGCTAAGTTAATTGGTCATTCATGAATTTTTGTTAATTTATAATAAATTTTAAATTTACTGTGATAGGGAGTTAGCTGTAATAAGGAACTAAAAATTAATCTATAGATACTTTTAGGTTTCTTAGGCTGAAAGGGATCTGTATATGTGATGTTACTTTCTTGGAATTGGGGCCTACCCCCTCACTTCATAATCCCATAGTGATAAGGGTATTGGGTTCTTTTCTAGTATATACCATCAACCATGTATTTATACTTGGCTAGAAAACCAAGTCGGCTTCCCCCTTGGTGATGAAATCCAAGTAGGTAGACCTTGAGAAGAAAATTTTTAATGTTTTTTAGTGTTAAGTTATTTGGAAGTGTGTACAAAAGATAAAAAATAATGTGACTAAATTGGTAAATTATAAACCACCTAATTATTCTATGTTTGTTACTCTAATCATACAAGCAACTAAGATGAAAAGTGAATTGATTACTAGAAAAATAGGTTTATTTATCTGACTATGAAGAGTACAAATTTGGTTGTAATGACATTGTATGCAAATAATATAGAATAGAGTCAATAGGGTTTCTACTATTCTACAGAAGCAAGATTCAAAAGAACATAGTTGAACAGGTCAACTATGTCTTTTAGATAGAAGATAGGTTATGAACTATATCAAGAAATTGGACCTAGTTTATTGTAAGGTTTCAGTTTTATAGACTACAAACTTGTGAAAAACAAGACTTTAAGTGATAAATAAAAATGATAGAGAATATAAGAATGAACCTTGGTGAATTTAAAGATGATTATTTTGTAAATTTTATGTTGTGTTGCTTAGATGCTTATTTTTATATTTTATGAATAGGGTCAATTGGGTTGACAAATTTTGAAAAACTTATGTGCTAAAAATAATATGTGAATAGAATCGACTAGTTAGACTAAGTCTGCAAACCTATATGCTAAGAAAGAAAACTATGAATAAAGTCGATTGGGTCTATGAAATTTGTAATCCTATGATTAAAGAATAAAATAGATTCAAGATGGTTGATCTTGTCATGTGTATTTGGAGAAGACCTAAACATAAAAAACAAGGTCAATTTGAAGTGACTATGTGTTAAACCTATGCACATACTGTTAAACTATATCAATATGTTTAATATAGTACTAAAAAAATAAAGATATATAAGATGATAATAAAATTAATGCATGAAATAAAACCTAAAAGGGTTAGATTCACATCAGATTCATCATATTGTATACAAGGGAAAATTTAGTTGATATACAAATAAATCTTGGCTTGGAGAAGATAAATCACACTTACACTTTCACTTGTTGGTACATTTAGACAATCGAGTTCATGACCAAGATGAATCTTCTAGACCTAACCAAGGGGTTCCTTATAAAAATAACATCACTAGATAGGGTTACAAAGCCTCTAGTCAAGAAACGCCATGTAATAACCCTAGCTAGGTCCTATGTATTTTATATTTACAAAGTAAATACAAAGTAAAGTAAAATATAACCTAGTGTTCACCAATGCTTGTGGAAAAAAATGGGGGTAATAAACATGAAAGTAAACATGCATAATTGAATTCTAATTAAATTATGTATATATATAATCCTAATTCATGGAGATAGAAATACATTCAAAATTCATTACTTATGCTACTTCTATATTTTAAAGTAGAGGAGTGAAGTTATAGATACTTATCTTGAAGATGAACCCATCATGTTCAAAATTCCTTACTTATGCTACTTATATATTTTAAAGTATAGGAGTGAAGTTATAGATACTTATCTTGAAGATGAACCCATCATGACTCAATCTCTCCCTTAGCCAATGGTGCTTTGCAAGAGGTTGTTGTGTATTGTTGAAGAATCTAAGGATAGACAATGAACTATAGCCTAGCCAAATACCTCCTAGCGAATCTCAATCTTTCACAAGATAAATGTTCTTCTCTCCAAGTGTAGACCCTAAGAAAATAACTCCTCAAGTATAATTATGGAAGAGTAGATTGTAAAGAAGCACAAATGAATGATTAACTCTTATCCATCTCACTAAGAAATGGATGAAATGGATATATATATATATAGTTGAATCTAACCTTAAACCTTTCCAAAAATTTATCCAACATAGTTGGCTCAATTAGACCTATATTGTTAATTCATAAAAGCAAGTTAGGTTTTTAAATAGGCTGACCAAGGATGATAGAGTCCCATAACGTGAAAATATAATTTAATTATAAGGTTGGCTCAGATTTACTTTATTTGGTAAATGTCAAAAAATATTTTTGGCTTAGTTAAAGGCTAAATAAGGTGGTTAATTGCTTGAAAGAGTGTGTAATGGATGTGTCAAAGCTTATGAAAGTGTATACGAGAAGGTTTGTGTTGATTTCAAGTGGTGGTATAGTGGAAAATAATCTTGTGAAGAATTAATGGTCTACCCACCCCTTTATTGGTGCACCCTTTAAGGTATGCACTCAAATATATTAAGATTTAATGGGTTCTTATAAGAGATAAAACATCAATTATTAATAAAGTTTGAAAACATTATGTGTATATACTACATAATTAAGTTTGTTTAATGAGATAAGTTTCATTTCATGATCATGAACAATATGGCATAAGTCGTCAAAAGATTTGAAATTTTTGAATATAATGGAATTGTATAAAGGAGAAAGAAAACATTTATTGAAAATATCTTGAAGCTCTTTATGTACCATAAAATTGGTCATTTTAACCAACATTGTCTTGTATCTCAGTACATACTCATTAGTAGGTTCACTGTTCCCTATTTTATTTTTTCAATTTGGGCATATGAAACCTTTTTGTTAATATTAATAGAGAAGTGTTATAAAATATGATTCATAATGGGTTTGAATGCATTTAATGATTGATTTAGTAAATCATATAGCCACCTTAAATCATAGTATTTTAAGCTACATGGAAATAGTTTGGTCAAAAGTTTATCATTACAAGCATAACCAAGGCATGCCACATAAAAAATATCAAAGATGGTGTTTAGGATCACCCTTACCATCATAAAATGTGAACTTACGTGCAAAAAACTAGTTGGTAAGGGGTGAAAATATATTTAAGGTGCAATATGATTATAGAACACCTCTTTTGAATAAATAGAATAAGGTGATTTTATACAATTTTGATCAATATTTATAGCCTTATTTTTCAAATGTTTTATAGTTTAGACAAGATCTTACACCTCTTGGTATTTTAGGTTTGATATTTGAGAAGTCACCAAAGGAGGTGTACCCATAGCTTGGGTAGATATAGTCATTGAAACTATTATTTGATTTGAATCATTTAGGTTTCTCATGAAAGATGTGGCAATAATAGTTTTAGGTAAAAAAGGTTGAAAGACATAATCCATGCCTCCATTGGATGTAGGTAGATTGATTGGTATGGATTTAGTTGTAGCCCCCTCTAAGGATTAACTATCACTAGGTGAGGAATCTTTAACCTTACCATGATTACTAATTTCATCTCTTATAACATTAAAAAATGCATATATTAATCCCTTTTATTATTGATATGAGTGATCAATGCTTATTTATCTTTTATTTGAAATCGAGGTTTTTAATTACTATTTTCCATTTCTTAGAAATGAAAAATTACAAATTTTGAATGGAAAACTAAAACCCTAGTTGGCTAAAACCCTATGAATCATTTTTTTTGAATTCATATGAATTGGGTTCACCAAATGATTAATCATAAAATATAGACATGGGGAATCGAGGGTTAAAGAGATAAGAGATAGCCTAGGGCACAAGGATGGTAGACTATCTCTAAAGTAGTCCAATTATTTGTGAAAATATCATAAAACATATACTAAATGTATTTTGTTGAGATACTAAATAAATAAAGTATATATATCCTAAATATTTCAATAAAAATGAGATACTTAGTTGGTTATAATCTTAATACCAATCTAGATCTAGAACATATATAAAGTGGACTAGATATAGATTTTGAAATAGTTACCTAATTTTGGAAATAGTAAATTTGTATCCATAGACACTTAAATCAACCTAGGATGTTTGATTCAATAGTAATATCTCACTTGGATACATGTTTCTAATATTAAATACCTAATGAAACTATATGCAACCACCTAGATGTTTCTAAGTTCTATGTCACTTTCACTCTAGTGCATTCAAAACTATGTCATGGACTATCACTCCTTATCAAATAACAAAGCCATAATTATTCATATTCTTATTGAATGTGAAAAAATGAGTTAGTGGGAACATGGTTTCAATATTCCCCAAAACCCCCTCTATCAATGAGCACTTCCTACATAGCTAATACTCCAAAGAGGGCCTTAGCCTTATGTATTTATCCCTTTCATATTGGCTTATGTTTGAATCATGAAATATGTGATAAGTATAACAATGACCTAGATTTCAACTTGTAAAATATAGTGCTTGGGATTCTTCTTCATTAATTTATACATATATATGTGGTATCCCTATGACTGATATGTAAATAGGATAAAATAGGGAAGCTTTGCTCACTTGAGTATTTGATTTAATGCTTTTGATAGGCTACATTATGAGTAGGTAAGAAGTTGCTAGATGAGAAATTAATTAGGGATGATATTATATTTATACCAATCCCTTTAGATAATATCTAGCATTAAATCACTTAGGTTGACCATAAGAATGCATTTCATTTGTAATTAGATGAATATAGGGCACTAGACACTTGCATTAATTTAAGCTTCTGACTGGGATGCAAGTTTTTAGTCATTTGGACAATAGGTGTAGTCTTATAACTCATAGAGATGGAAGATAAATAGGTTTGTAATAGTATAAGAAAGATAATAGGTCTGAGTCATTAGAATAATATAGGTGAGACTAAGAGATAATCAATTAGTCATAGAAAAATAGTGTATGTGATCTTTTTGGTAATATGAATAGTCTAAAATTTGAATGTATGTCCATGGTAAGTATCTACCAAGTGTGTAAGACTGAGGTATTATATAATTCAAAAATAGTTTCTATGAGTGTCTATATTCACTGAGGGGGCCATTTATTGGGATTTTAGGTATTCACTTCTCCAGAACACATTCAACATAAAATCAAGCCCTTCAACCCTCTAGGTTCTTGGGATCATGCCACATAGCATGATCCCACTTCTCTAAGCCTTTGATATTTTCAAAACATAGCGAATAAGAAAAAAAAATTTAGGGTTAATATGATGAGGCCACATGGAATAATCTCAATTATCCATGCCTAGGTTTAAATGGGAAGTAGTATGATAAAGAATATATTAGGTGAGACCCAGGGATGATTCTGTGTGGTATAATTTCAAGTATCTAGGTAAATCAAGACATAAAATTATGATTGAGGACTTGAAAATATCTAGTTAAGTGATATTTTACCACTTGTCAAGAGATTGTTGCATAATGAACATGAAAACATCAAAGGCCTTTAACAATAGTGAGAAATTGACATGTAACAAGACCTTGGAATCCTCAAGTAGTGAGAAGAGGAAACATAGAATGACCTTATAGAAGAAGATACATGAAACTCTATGAAGACACTTAGAAACTAAAATTGATGCCCATTTTGTTCATCTAGCCTGAGAAAATTTAGGAGTTGGACTATGAGTCCAATCAAACTTTATAGTTATTAAATATATTGTCTCCTAGGGCAAATAGATCATGGAAATGAATTCTAAATTAAATAAAATATTAGGCTTGGTCATACATATAGACATACATTAAGATCAAACCAGCTAAATATCATAAAAATAAAAATAATGCTTATGCACAGTCATTATCAAGAGTATTTGTCATAGATGTAGAATGAAAACTTATGCCCCTACATTTAATACAATATTAATTCATTAGATGAAGTATAAATCAACTTATATTGATGTTAGTTAAAGTGATACATCGATCTAATACTTCCATGTTACCATTTATTTAATGCAAATGGTTCATCTATCAATAGAGATTTTATCTTTGAATATAGGTGCACATTAAATTTATGCCTTATTTGGTGCTTTTTATTGAATTTTTTTAATTACTTTATGAGTGGGTAGTGCATTAAATATTTCCAACCACCTAGATAGTGGGTGATACTATTAAAATATATATAATTATAGCCATGATATTGAATTAGAGGTTGTTTGATTAGTGTTAGAATAGAATAGACAACTAAACATTTTTTCATGCAATTTCTTGTTTTCTTAAGTTAGACTTTCTTGCAGGAAATGTTCTAATAAATCATTTTATATAAGTCTCGTAGCTAAGGTGGATACAAACATCATTTTTTAAGCAAATATCTAAGAAATTGAAAGGAAATGAATATTATTGTTCAATATATGCACATGAATATGGTGATTTTATCCATATTTATTCATATATGAATACCTTAGACTATGGCACCATATTTTTCTATGGATATATGATTATTGTCTAGGCAATAGTTGGTTTCATGGAGTTCATCTAAGTAAAATGAATCATAATTATTTTGACTATAAAAGAGGATTACATTTTCTTATTTACCCTCATCTTTTATTATTTTTATGCATATGTTAGGGTAGATAGAGTAAATCTAAAGTTACAATCCATGTTTATAATATGTATATTGATTTAAAACCTTTTCATTATTGTTAATTCATTTTTAAATCCATGTATGTAGTGAATAATTGTTGAATCAATTGTATCTTCATGACACATTCATTTTTGTTGATTGTATAAGCAACTAATCCACATAACCATACTTATCATTTATTTGATTTTATTCTAAATAGACCCCTAGAAATGGAATAGTTTTACATCAACTATTGAGTTAGATTTCAATCCATGACCTAAAAAATAATGAACTTGGGAAGATTCCATCTCCTTTTAGAAGATGTTGGGTGTATTTGATCCTACCTAAGTTAGTGTGCTAAACTACGCATCAATAGATCTTCAAATTATTTCTTCTCAACATGAAACTTGGGAGGGTTGCTTAGTGGTAAGAAACACACTAAACTCTTTCACAATAATCATGATGCTAAATCCTCTCATCATTTAGAGTTTATTCATAATGATGTTACAAGACTTCTAGAAGTTATATCTCTTAATGATTATTTACATGTTGTTACTTTAAATATACTAACTAAATTGATAGTGTCTTAACTACAATGGTATTTTTTAGTAATACTATTTAGTCTAATTCTCACAAAATGTTAATTACAATTATATTGCAATAAATATATTTATCTTAGATGAGAAAGTGAGGAAAATGTACTGACATTATATATTTTTCATAATGATTACATTTATGATTATTTTCAATTCATATGAGTTATCATTGAAATAAATTATGTACATAACATAATGATTCATTTGACAATATGATCAAGCTAGTTAATACAATATTGCATTTGGTAATAAGTTCATTCTTAGTAATAGAGGATATTTTGTGTTTCATTTATTAATATGCTTTCATTTGATAATTGGGGCAAGTTCATGATGACATGGTTAGATGCTTCATTTGATAATAAGATATGTTATGAAATGCAAAGTGTAATTAGATTTTGTATGTTTAATTGGATCCTCATAATTTACTTTACTAATTATTTTGTTCATATATGTCTAAAATTATTTTTTGTAGTCTCATATCTATTTGATTGGATGACTGCATATCATGCTAAAATTGTCCATATTTTATGTATGAGAGATTACATTCCTAAATATTTTTTTATACATTTTTATAGAGAATTGGAAAATGACAAAAAATAATATTATTCTTATACAATTTATAATATTAAAATTATAAACAGAGTTATTTATAATAAGATATCTAATGTTTGGTTAACTTAAATTATTGTATGTGCATCACATGATAGTTTGGGATGACCATCTTTTCAATATTGGAGATGTCCAATAATGAATTTCATATAATGATTTATGTGTATCACTAACTTATTAATTAAAGTATTGAAATGGTTTACCTAAAAAATTAGTTGACTGTTTAAAATGTGTTATATCACATATAAACATATGTCATAATTTATCTTAATATATTTGGTTATTATGATGTTAACCATGGTGTGATATCATAAATCTATTTTTGGATGCGTTTAAGATTGTTGCAGGTGATATCACTTGGAGTAGTAAAAAATAACCTATTTTTTTACGTATTCTATAAAAAAAGAGTATAGAAGATCTATGGAAGATGCTAAAGAATCCATGTGGTTATGAAGGTTATAATAACTCAATTTGAAATTTTATCAAAGTAATACCCTTATATGCGATAACAAAGTTGTATAGATATAACAAAAAATCTAGTGCAACACCAAAGAACTATTCATATTGAATTTCATGTGAATTTTATCTAAAAAAAATCCTCAATGGTGATATTGATCTACAATTTTATCCTACATATGAATAATTAATATATATCTTCAAAAAAATACTTAGTGATTCTAAGTTTTACAAGTTTCGTACAATGATAGGACTCTCAAAGTTATCATTAAGGGGGAGTATGCATGGAAATGTTGCTTCCTTATAGCCATATGTTTCCATCTTCTTCTCTATAATAATTATCATTATAAAGTATTGTAATATTTAAATTTATGTGATTTTGGTAAAATTCATGTGGAAGTTTTACATTGTACCCAATACTTAGAAGTATGGATATCCTTATGTTATAAAAGGCTCCATTATATGTTTGGTTGATGTTTTAATCTTTTATAACTTAACTGATGTAAATAATATGTTTTTCAAATATTTTAATAGACTAAATAAAGGAAATAATATGTAATAAATACATCCACTAATGTGCTATAAAATTGACTAGCTTTAACTTTTCTAAAAGATAGTGAAAATCAAGACATAGATGGAAAACCCCTGATACAGATGATATGAGTATTAAAAACTAATTTGGAAGATGGTTTGAGTGTCATAAACTAGATACATATTTTATAACACCTGTTGGATAGTAGTGCCATAATTGGATAGTGGTGCCATTATTGGTAAAGTAGTGGTAGTGTCTAGATATTTTAAGTAGTGTACTCTATGTAGGACTATCTTGAGCTTCTAGGTGCACTTGTATCTAGATATTTGGGGTCTATTATTTCACACAAAAGTTTTGAAACACTTTATTATGCCTATAATGATTTATTTATTCTACAAAACATAATCCTCCATACAACTAGGGCATGAGCTGAAAACTGTGTTCATTAGTAGGGTATGTTGGACATCCTCAACACCCCACTGTGAAGAAAGTTTCCTACATACTAATACTATAAGGAGGGATCAAGCCTAATTTATTTCTCTCCACCTAAGTTTTGGTTTAATTTCATGTGATTATAGTATGATTGTGGCCTTAAGTATGATTAAGACTAGAAATCTAGATAATCTAAGCTTAGGGATGTTGTAGATGGTAGTATGTAGAAGTAGGGTAGAACAGGGATTGATAACCTTAATTGTGTTCAACTTGTTCTATGTTTGAATGTGTATTTTTAATTTGATTTCCATATAGTGGATATAGGCATAAAATTCATGCATATATATATTATTTTATTGCTTGTGCGTATGATAAAAGATATTTAGGCCGATCTTAGGAGGATTTAGTTTTGAAAAGATATTTGTTTGGGAAAAGCTAGGGCAAAAGACATTAACACCATTTTGGGGACACTAGTGCCACATGATTCTAGTGTCCTTATTATGGCACTAGTCTCCATCTAGTAGAACACTAGGTAAAATGGGCTATTATTAGGAAATGAGGGTTTGGGACTACTTTAGGGCTGATTAGGGATGTCTATGGCATACACAAAGGCTGATTAAGTGTGATAATAAGCTATAGGATAGGTCTAAGGCTAAGATAGGGATAAGTAGTCTTAAGTAGCACTCTTATCACTCAAATATCACTTTTGGGTGATTACATTTATCCCCTCCCCTTTATTATATAAATGCAATAAAGTAAAATGAGTAGGATAAAGGAAAAAGAAGCATACCTAAACTTACCTAGGAAGTGAAGCCCATGAAACTAGGTCTGCGTATGTGAAGCATGTCCAATGCATGTCCTATAAATGAAACATGTAAAAATCAATCCTTACTTAAGATATATCAAAATCAAAAGAATAAATTGAGTAAAGAGATGGAAAAGAATAAATGAATGAATGCAAATCATTGGGTATGTGAATCAATGCATGAACCTAATGACAACCTATATGTGTGCACGTATATAGTGATCTATCGATGAATAACTTGGATTGAGTTGATACATTATTCAATCCTCATGTGTGGGTAGCTCAAGAACTCAATCCATTTTTGAATCCATCATTACCCACCCTTGATTGGTGGATTAAGACCTATTAATATTTTAGATTAGATTGGTAGTGTGTCCAACCTTATTATGTAGGTGGATCAAAAAATAAATTAGGCTATGACTCCTTTATTTACCACCTATGTGTAGTAAATGCATTTAAAACTAAACTACACAAAGTACTATAAATGTATAATTGAGTATATCTAATTATGTATGTTGATTGTGCTACCACTCATGTCTATTATGTGGCTTTAGGTCACTCAGGAATACCAACCATTGTAGATGGAGTAAGGCTTAAAACTAGTGTTCAACCTAGAATATGATGCTAGGTGTATATATCTTAGATAATGTTAGAATTTTTCATTCTATTTGATCAACTGATGTGTAAGTGAGAATATATAAATAATGTGTCATGCACATGTCCCCAAATCTAATATTTGAGCATATAGATTCTAGACTAAGTTATAATAAACTATATCTAGGTATCTAAACTAAATATGTGAATGGTCATGCCATGTATTATTCCCCCAATATGAGAAAATTGATATGAATATGAGCTAAACTAGTATGAACCTAAGTAAAAGTGAGTATAATTGATAAACTTATAACTAAATCTATACAAACCTATACTATATTGTTCTGGCCAATCTAGGTTATTCTGAAACTGAGGCTATTATATAGTAGCACTATATCTTGGATAGTAGCTCCATGTGATGCTAGTGTCCCAATTTGGGTGATAGTGTCCTTCTAGTCTCTATTCTATGTAATTATACTACTTTCTAGGTCATTATTTTCCCACTGTGTTTACTTGTGTCTATTTTTATGTAATTGAGCTTGTATGCTAAAAACTTTACTATGAAAGCAATATAGGATCTTGATCTCTATGAAAAACCCTATGAATTCCCTTGATTTTGAGGGGATTTGTTAAACCTATGCAAGAACTATCCTCAAAATAAAAATATTTAAAAAATCTGTGTTAGCCAGAGCATATATGATAACTGCATGATAATCCAATATAATGTGCATACTTGACATTAGAATGTAATAGAATATGAGCATAAGTATGTAATGTAAGATTATATCATGTCTAACATTTCAAAAACGTGTCAATATAGATGTAATAAATTTAGGTAACAATAAATATGAGTTAAACTGAGTAGTTACCTAGAGAAATGGGGAATGATGTCCATCATGATCCCATTTAGGAAGGGTAGATGAATGAGGTCCCTCATGGCATCAAAAAATGTGTGTGTAATTAATAAATATAAGTTTCATGGCCATGACACATACAAAAAATCATACATATAAAACACATTAGGCACACAAAGTAGGTCAAGGGGATAGAATACAAGAAACATGGGCACATGTCACTAAATGTAATAAAAAACATACAAGGACATGTGTAAATGTCCATATACATAGGAAATAAGTAAGTTGGCTTATATCCACATAGAAGGACATGTTCAAATTTCCACATACACAATAAAAAATCACACATAAGGACATGGGCAAATGTTCAAAGCATACATACTATGAATAGAAGTGACATAGAACCAAAGAATAATGGCATATTTAAATGCCCTCAAATAGATGAAGCATATAAATATAAGCGAGTATAAACTAGGTAATATATAAATAAAATTATGCTTGAATATGTAATATTAATATGTGTAAGATTTAGATTGTACATATGTTAAGTCTAAAGTAGTACTAACTAGAAAAAAATCT
Source organism: Torreya grandis (assembly GCA_037957365.1). Taxonomy (NCBI): domain Eukaryota; kingdom Viridiplantae; phylum Streptophyta; class Pinopsida; order Cupressales; family Taxaceae; genus Torreya; species Torreya grandis. The sequence continues at coordinate 133,577 of JARHVA010002249.1, forward strand.
GAATAAGAGTAGTATGATCAATATCAAGATATAGCAATGTTGAATCTAGGATGTAGAGTATAGAATGATAGAACATGGTAATCAAAATTTTATATAGGATGGCCCCATGTGGGTGAATGTGTCAAGTGAAGACCCATGCATTGGTGTATATACCCCTAGTGGGTAAATAATTGTAATTCTAGATTAGTGTAGTGGACCTAAGTCCTATAATCAAGAACAAGTGAAGCATGTATGTATGATAAATTTGACTATACTAAGATATATAGCATATGTAGAGTCTAGAAAATATAATAAATGTAAACATATCAATGCAAAAAAAATTTAAAGTTTTTTTTTATGAGTAATTATTTGAATGTTTTTATTTTTTTGATATGTATTGGTTTTGTTTTTCATGGATATAAGCTAGGTAAAAGGAACATGAAAATGAACTATTTACAAGGAAAAAGAGAGGAGGAAAGTATGTACAAAAAGAGAAAAACCATACTCACTGATAAGTCTCATGGGAGACTCACTATCATTATGACCTATGTCAAATAAGGGAACTATGATTATGTGTGATGTGTGAAAGGGAAACAATGGTCTTATAATCTGTTGTATTGAGTGATCTATATCTATATCTATATCTGATAAATTTGATTATACTAAGATAGCTAGCATATGTAATGTCTATAAAATATAGGAAATGTAAACATAGCGATGCAAATAATTTGTAAAGTTTGTGTTTTTTGAGTAATTATTTGAATGTTTTTATATGTATTTTTTTTTAGTTCATGGATATAAGATATGTACTAAGGACATGAAAATGAACTATGTACAAGGAGAAAGAGAGGAGGAAAGTATGTACAAGAAGAGAAAAACCACACTAATTAATGAGTCTCATGAGAGACTCACTATCACTATGACCTATGTCAAATAAGGGAACTATGATTATGTGTTATGTGTGAAAGGGAAACTATTGTCTCATAATTTATTATACTAAGAGATCTATATATGTATCTATATCTATATCTACTTGTGTAGTGGTGCTAGGAATCTATGAACTAATAGTGGTGTCTTGTGAAATGTAAGGGTCTTAGGAAACCATCTAGTAGAAGAATCTATAGGTGATATAGGTGCCTTATGTAGAGAACCTAGTGAACCCAATAATACTAATCCTAGAAAAAAAGTGAGTGGAAGAAGGCCCTATATAATATGTAACATATCTCTGATACAGGGGTCTCTCTAATAATGGTCTCTATAGGAGATTATGTGTACATGTCAATACTATAAGAGTGGAGCTCACTTGTGATGGTGACTCTACTAAACTCTATGGTGTATCAATAAGAACTATGCTTGAAGATATAACGGATAACTATGTTATATCTGGTAATTATGTTATAACTAGTAATTATGTTGTAATTGGTAATTTTGTTATAACTACTTATGGAATAGGTATAAGATACTCATATGGAAGACCTTTAACATTAACCACCTAATTTACATGTATATATTTTCAGCATCTATGTACTATATATGGGATGGATCATAGTTGTTGTATCCATGGCCTACCCAATAATATATAAAACATGCCTACATTAGGTATTACTAAGAACTAAGTGGTCATATGTGTTGGTCTAACCTATAATGGAATAACAATATCCCTAATGGATATCTAAAAATAATCACTAAAACAACTAATAATTGTGTTTATAGGGAACATATCCTGCTCTTAATACTCCAAATTTTGTAAAAGTGTCATAGTGCACATGTTAGTACTTGACCTATTATCAATCATAGAACTCTATATATGATGATGATTTATGTGGACTCATAGAAAGAATTCATATAAATTTGTATCATCATCAATAATCTCCTAATTTGAGAAGGTCATGATTGATAGGCTATTGTTATACCTCTCATTTAACCAATCAATAGATTGGTATCATTTTCTACCAAGGCTAGCATATGATGGTTATATGCAATGAGACCATTGGCTATTGGGTTTTATAATTTGATGTTTGAGGGGTTTATTTTTGTTTTAATTTCTAAATCCTAAAAATAATAAATAAGACTCTAATTCTAGTTTGCAAAAAAGTAAAATATAAATGGTTTGCTAGCCAAATATCTCCTATGACATTCACACCATTAGAATCCAAAACTTAAACATCTGACATAAGACATATGATATCCTCACTCGACTTGCCCAGCTAGGTAGGACAATGTGATATTCCAAAATCTAATAATGATTTCTATTGTCACTTAAATGGCTTGTAATAAATTTTGAATATGGAGATAGCTTAACAAACTTACTTTATATAAAATTGAAAGACACACTCTTGTATTAAATTGAAATAAGTCTTTCATGTAATGGAAACACACATTTTTTTAATTTAAATAACTTTTAAATTTAATGAAAACACACTTGCATTAAATTAAAATCACCCTTTACTTTTGAAAAGGAAATTCACACTTTCATTGAAAAGAAAATCACTCTTGCCTTTAAAAAGAAATCACTTGCAATAAATGAATTATACCTAAATTAAATAAATAATTTCTAAAATATAAATTCAAAGTACCATTTTATCTTGATCTTTTAAGATAAGTAGGCCCTTGCTCCTTCATCAAAACAGTAACTGATTTAATCAGTAATGAAAAGGAATGTTGAACTTTATTTCATTATCAAAGGAACATATATAAATATGCAAAAATAAACTAAAATGTTTCTTCTAATTTATAACTTCAACAAATTTCTAACTCTTCTAATTACTCACTTTTCTAACTGTTTAGAATGAGAAGGAGATATATATTTAAGTACATATCAACATCTATTCATAGAGTACAAAATCTGGCGATCAAAATGGCCAAATCTACTTATTCAAAATATAGAAAATCTAGGACTCAAATCCCATGCTTCTAGAAAGGCACTAAAACTAACTCAATTAATAATAGATAGAAAGTAACTAACATAGATCTAAAGATATTTATCCACTTTTATAGAATAGAAGTATAAATATATCTATATCATTTTAGGCCATTACCATGCATGGTAATATCTAAAATAAGATATCTGAATATGGAAAGTCTATTTATATATAATAGATATTTTTGTAATCACTATCTCAATCAATAGGATCCATCTAGACATCTTCAAATCATGCCTGGATGGTCTTCAAAACATTCTACATAGGTCTTCAGAGCATCTTCAGATAATCTTCAATGCCTTTGGAGAGTCTTAAGAACATCATATCTTTGGAGCTCATTTGACAAATCCTCAAAACTATAGAAAAAAAGAGTTGCCAAAACTATTTGATGTCTTCTCAAAATTACCCCATCATTGGTATTTGTTTTTGATAAAAGTGTGTTCATTTCATCTAAATTAGACATAATAACAAGATAAATAATCAACAATGTATTACATATAAACAAAGGACAAATTGCATTAATTTTCCTACTTAGATAAGACCTTAACTATTAAATGCAAAGCAATTTATAACCAAAGGCAACAATTATGGATAGTTTGTATTAGATATAATGAGTTAGATGTAATGCAAATCATTTCTCCCTAACACTTTACCTTTTGCATGTCCTCTTATAAAAAAGTGGGGTAACCAATCTTCAATCCAAAATTATAGATTCTAATCACTGACTAAGATAATAAATCTAAAATTGGTGGCCCCAATCATGGTGACCTCTAGGCAAGAATCTAAAATCCCTTACTATTATGTGAATTTAATCCTAAAATTCAAATTTCACCTAATTGTGCTAACTCTGCCATGGAGACAGGGGATAAAGAATTATTGGAGGCTTGAATCTCATTCTAATCCATATGTTTGAGCCTCCTTCATCTAAGAGATAGGTAATAATCTATGTAATTTCTCAGGCTCTCCTAAGACTCCATCTGATAGTGGTAGGACTCAAAGCTTCCATGCGCTTTAAAATAATAGGTAAAGTCTCCCATCTAGCTATGCTTGTATTGATGGAATTGGTAGAATGTTGGCTTAGAATGGTTTTAAAGGCTACCACATTGGCTCTCAATAATTCATGGTTTGTATTCTTCATGTACATGTCATACATTAGTTGAAAAGTAGAAAGAAACTTTTTGGCCTCTAAAAATTGTGGTCTCATACATAGATCTATGGTATTCTATAATTACAAAAATTTACTGTGGGCCTATTTCCATGATGTTTGATTTCTTAGAGTAGAGAGGAGAGCATGCAATTATGTTTCCCCTATAAATAAATTTACCAAAAAACTACACTGATATCCTAACAACATGTTAAAAATATAGAAGTCACAAATTTCATCTTATCTTTCTATGGTAATATTGAGAAAGACATCTATAATCATGTGTTAATATTCAATAGTGTGAGGAAATACAAGATAAATCAACTATATCTACCACTTATAGAATTAATCATGAAGAAAAAGAACATAGACATAGGAAGGATCCCTACATGATAATATTTTTTTAGAAATTGCACAAATATTTTAGATGGAGGCCTAAGCTTTTTCCAATTGCTATTAAGACTTCACCAATTGATGTTGAGAATCTGCTTTAATCTTAGCATTTTATTCCTCCAACTTTTGAATTTTTTGTTGGGTTTTGTTTTATGAAATCATTTCATGGAGTGGAATGAGGAAGGAAGGAACAACTCTTGTAGGTCCCTCAGGTTAGACTAATATTTCTCTCATCTCTCTCTACAATGCTTATAAAGAGGCTTATAACCTAGTAGTCTACGTGGTTAGATTTTATATTCTATCAGTGTAATGAAAAATCAATGCATTTATATTAGAAATAGTCTATCAAAGATTATTACTATGAGTATTTTTATCAAAAACAAACATTTTCAAATCAATAATTTGGGTATCCTTAATGGTAAGATAATTTTATAAAGTACCTAGTTTTTGAGTTTGTCAAAACATCAGATTATGTACTTTAGTTTGATCATCATTCATTCGTTTAATAATTACCTCTTGTGACCTAGATTGAGTGATATATTCTTCACGTCTTTTTTCTAAATTAAAAATAGTTAGGTTATTACCTTATAGTTTTAAACAAAGAAAATTCAATTCTACTTATTACTGTCAAATTATTTATTCATGCCAAGATAGAGCCATGACATGATGCAACTCTTTTTATTCATTATTAGGTAGGAGGGAAGATGAACCTTATTCTATCAATGACACTTTAACCTTAATAGCTATAGAGGGTAAAGGTATCTCTACTTCTTGAGCTCTATTTTTTCTACAAAGGTTTTTTCTTGAAATATAATTTCTTATGCATTGGGTTCTTCTTCAACAACTAGTTAAACATCTATAATCCATATGAGATAGCTTAAGCTTCCCAAAGTCTTAGCTACATATACATCTTATTCGTATTCCTATAGAATGAGCCAATGATTACATCAGAGCTTCATTGGAGGATTAGGGTTTTTTTAGGAAACTCCCATTCATCTTTTCAATATTCACCGCAACATCTTTGGATCTAAGGGCTTTGATAATGGGCCTTATTCAATTTATTCAATGGTGTAAAGATCAGATATAGGGCATGGTTTTTTCTTCACATAAACTTGAGATAATTTGTAGAGAAAGGAGGACTAGACCTTTTCACCCTTAGGTTTTTGTAAAAAATAATGTCATTAGATGAGGGTAACCAACCTCTGGTGTTGGACAGACCTAGTACCTCTTTTTAATTTTTTTAGCAACATGGATTAGGGTATTATGAACAAAATATGGAAGATTTACCTATTTCTCTACCCTGGTGGATCCTTTCTTTAGGTGAATAATAAGGTGTGTGGCATCTCCACCAACCACTATAAATTGACTATTACAAGTATTTCATAACCTAGAATGCAACATTCTACCATGGATGTGGAAGGGTATCTCTCATAATTCCTTTGGCCACACCTTGTGGGGATTCGGCTAATCAAAGGTGGGACTTATTTCCTTTAATGAACGTCTAAATTAAATCAACAAAAAATATTTTATTTATGACAACTACACCCTCCTCAAGAATTCTAGAGTTTGTATTGATCATAAAGGGATTCATCGGAATGTGTTTACCTATGACAATAGAATGCTCTTCATCAAAATTTTCAAAGATTTTTTGCAGAATATGTTCTATAAAACCCTAAAACATTTTTAATAAATTTAACCATCATGCCAACTCAAATATATCTCTAGCTAATTCATCCTAAAGTAATGCATCTAAATATTATACTTTGCTTTATTTCTTCCTTCATCTCATCTTCAGAGTTATTACTTTTTGCTTGAAAATCTGACTATGCTATGAAAACTAGAGCTTGAAATTACATAGGGTAAAGGGGAAGGCAAGAAATTAGGGATATTATGTAATAATGGATAGGATTAATATTGAAAAAATGAATATAAAATCAAAGTATATCATGAAATTATGACAACAATTATGGCAATCACTTCAAAGCATGTGAGATTTAATGGGAAGGAATTTTTTTGGTCATCATCAATGATGTTGTATAAAGGGTCTAATTGGTAGTACTTGAAGAAATATCCACAATAATTTTTGCATCACATCATATCTATATTGAAAAATTATTTTAAAACAACTTCACAAAAAATCTTTAAATGCGGCGATGATGTTGGCTTAGTCACATCATATATTTTAGAAAAGGGCCTTCACACCAAATCTTTAAATGCGTTGATGATGTTGGCTTAATCACATCATATCCATGTGACATCACTAAAACTTGTCCATTTAAAAAAGTATTGACTTTTTAATGATTACACATGCGTGAAATAAAATAAAAAATACCTAATCCTCTAGGAAACAAATATAGCTATACCTTTGTCATACAAATCCATGCCTATCTTCTAGAGTTGCCATGTGTCCTACAAGGATAAACAAGTCTGAGAAGATAGGTTAGTTGATGACAATTCATATTTTATTTCAGATTTTTTATTTTAAAAAGTGTTATTTACTAGTTTTCACTTTTCAATATTTTTTCTATTTTTTATTGTTTATATTTTTTCATTTTTTTCATTTTGTTTTGAATTTTAAAAAAAAGAGAATTACCATTTTCTAGTTTTCAGCACTCCTCCTTTATTGTATGTTTATTGTAAAGATCATTTAGCCTTAGTGGAATAATTAGGTTCTTCCATAAGGTAGAACTGGTCTTGATTCTACTCATTAAACTCTTCCTTATTGAGAGGTCTTATGCACACCTTAGGCCTATGACCATTGACCAAAAGTGTCCTTTGGTCACCATCAATGAGTTCAATATAGACAAAGCCATTTATAAAAATGATTTTGTTTAGGTATGGTCCCAACCATCTTATCTTAATCTTACCCTTAAAATTCTACAATTTAGAATCAAATAGAAGTGTCAAATGTCCTTCTTGAAACTATCTTTCTCTAGTGTGAGTGTCATACCATTGCTTTCTCTATTTATGGATCATGCTAGTTTGAGTGAGTGCATACATTCTTAGTTCATTTATTCCATTTAGTTGCATGATTCCTTATTTTTATGCATCATCAAGATCAATTCCCCTGTTGGTTGTTGTCTTCAATGTTTACAATTCAAATTTTATTGGTAAAAAAGGTTTCTTTCCATACACAAGTTCATATGGAGAGAACCCTATAGTTATATTTCATGTTTTATTATATGCCCGAACTACTTTAGGTACTTTGTATTCTAAATATTTTCTATTTTTGTTCATAATTTGGTCATAATGTTTTCTAGTTTTTTGTTGGTGACCTCCACTTGCCCATTAGTTTGTGGATGATATGGTGAAGATTTCTTGTGATTGATCTAGTATAACTCTATGAAATATTTGATCATGTTAGACATGAATTGGGTCACTTGATCTAAAAAAATATATTTATGAGCTCAAAATCTCAACATGAACTTATGGTATAGGAAACCATCAACCATTTCTTCCCTAGAAAAGGTGAGTGTCTGCACTTCATCCCACTTAGTAACATAATCAATACATACTGACAAATATTATTTTCATTGATAAAGTGGGTTTATTGTTCCAACAAAATCTAAATCCTATTTTTCAAATGATTCTAAACTTATTTGAGGATGAAGAGGAATTTTAGAGGATAAAGTAGGTCTACCTATCCTTTAGCAAGGATCACATTGCCATACAAACATTTTGCTTAGTCTTGTAAAGAGATGGCCAGTAGTAACATACACCAAGGATCTTATGAATGGTAATTTTTTGTTGATTAATGTCCTCCTCTTAGTTCACTATGACATGCTCTTTTCATGTCATATACTTCATCTTATTTGACACACTTATAAAGTATATGATTAGGTCCAATTTTTAAAAATATGCCTTTAAACAATTTCTTTCAAGGCTGGGTTAATTCTTCATTATGGTTATCTGACTAGTCTAACATTTTTAGTGTAAATGTGACATGTACATACAATAGGATTCATTCCTTTTATGTCACTATAATCCCAAGCAAAAGATTGTATGTGCTGTACTAATACATCAAACCCTTTACTTTCATGTTGGTTAGTTAGCCAACTATTGATATTCAACAGTTTACCAAGTTGGATTACAATCTGTTTAGGGCATAGAACAATAGAACTCAATTGTTTGTATTCATTCATCAAGACATTCAATGTACATGTGTGAGGTAGTAACATTTTAAGTGTGGATACATCTTTGTAAAATGTTTTACTTGTGGAAATCATATTGGTCAATGGATAATGAAAATCATGTAAAAATAAATTATGTCCATTTTGAGCCCAGTCAACTATGGTTTGTTGAATATCTTGTGGACCAGATAACATGTTTGGTGGTATTATAGAATTATATTTATTTTAAATAATAGAGGTTTATTCTTCCTATTCATGATTTTTCATCTTTGGAGAATAGTTATCAGTCTTCAGATCTAAGATACTAGTCTTCAAATCTAAGCTACTAGCCTTAGGAATTAAACTACTAATCTTCAAATCTAGGCTTCTAGACTTTGGATTAAAAATTTATAACTTCAAATCAAAAATGTCAAACTTTAAATCAAAACTTTTAGAATTTAAATCAAAACTATCAAACTTTGGTGCTAAATTATCAGACTTTGAAGCTATGTTTTTTTGGTCTAAATCTTATGTTATTTATTCCTCGAACTCTTGCGCATATTCTTTGATGGTAAACATGGCTAAGGAAGACACACTAGTATAGTTTTATTCAAGATTATCCACCCATATTTGTTTAGAAAGACCCATTAAAGGTGTAGTAGGTAGATAGAGAGATATCTATTTAACATGAATTCTATTAGAATTGGTCATGTTTCTAGATCTACAATCAATTGTGATACAATTGTAGCTAACCAAGGTCTTTAAAGAATGATTATATATCCTAACCTCTTTGGTTTAGATTTTAGGATCTTGAAATAAATAGGGTATTTTTTGGATTATATGGTGACTAGTTGATTCTATATGGTGCCTTTAGGGGTAGTAATGGATTGATCTTCCATTTGCAAGATTGTGGTGGTAGGCTAAAGCATTGTGAGAGATAAAGACTCTATTGTGTTGACATTCATTATGTTTATGGAAACACCTAGATCTACAAACACATTTGGTATAAATTTATTCCCGATTGTCATAGTCATCACAAGACTACCAAGATCTCCATATTTAGAAACAAGTATGTTTCTTCCTAGTAAATCAATAATTTTGTAAGTTACCTGAATTATTTTAAGATATTAATTCTTTATTCCTAGTGTTGTAATGCAAAATATTTTAATGATTTGATTTAGCTTAGGAATATCTTTAATATCTCTTAATAGCAGAATTTATATATTCATTTCTTTTAATCCATGTATCAATTTAGAATCTTCCCTAGGTTTTTCTTCCTTAAGTCTCTCAATAAATGGAATAATAAGGGTATCTTGAATTATGGTTGGTGTGGTTGTGACTTTTACCTTTTCTTCAATTGGTTCTTGGAATAAAATTTTCTCAAGAGTGTTGTCATCATTTGGAATTTTATTTATGGTAATGGGTGAGTCTCTTACTACCTTCCTTGATCTAAGTTGAACATTATTACACTTAACTTAACTGATTGCAACATTATTTTCTTTATCAGCTCCATAAACAGGTGTATTTTGCCTATTTTTTATATTTGACACTATTTGGGAAGGTAATTATGGTTGGTTAACCTAATTATCAATTGGTGGTAGCTAAGGTTGTTAAGGCATCAATGCCTACTATGGAAGAAACCTTCTCCATGGTTGATATTTTTGATTTAACCATTGGGGTGGTGACTGTAGTACCCAATATGGTTGTTAGTTTTGATGTTATGCCCATGGTTGATTTGAGGCATTTCCCACATTTGTGGCATTCATTATTGAGTACCCCATGATTTTAGTTGTGGTGGTCCCCACATTGGTGGTTTAATTTGTCCAGACCCTAGTATCATCCATGGATTGGGATAAAATCTTGGACCAAACTAATTTTATGGCTAGGAGTATTGGTTTCCTTGCATTTGAATAAAGTTTACTTCCTCAAATGTATGTGATGTTTTTTTCACTTCATTTCTCATGGTATGAAGGTGTTTCAAATTATTGGTGTCATATTCTAGGTCATAGATGCTACATACCTCTATTTTGTCTAAGGGGTAATCTTTTACCACATGTTTATGTCTCCATCTAGGACAATATATTGATAGGTGTTCAGTATTGGTAGAATTATATTTTATTTTAAGGCCATCTAATGTGGGTGTCAATTTTACTAAAATGTCTATCTTCAAGTTATCAAATTCTTCCATTAATTAGCTAACTTCAGGTGATTTTCCTAACCTTGACTTCCTTAAGCTAGGTCTTATCCTAGTGTAATTAGTACATAATGCTAAAATTTGATGAAAGGTTAACTTTTCAATGTCACCCTTTCCCATTAGGTTCAAAGCATCATGTATGTCATCATCTAACACTTTAAGAAATACTATTCTGATAACCTCCTTAGTGAGTTGGTAACCACTCCTTTTATGGATAAATATAAACCTATCAAGGTAATCTTCTAAGTTTTCATCTTCATTTGATTTGATCTTGAAAAAGTATTCATTTCATTATCTGACTCTATAATAATCATGATATTTTTTTAGAAATATAGTTTTCATTTCATCCTAAGTGGTTATGGAATCACCCTCAAGGCCCATGAACCATCTCATGGCTACATCTTTTAGTGTATATGGGAACAACTTCAAATTTTGATTATCTATAACATAATCATATGTTTGGTAGAGAACCTAAAATTCAAAGAGGAACTAATTTATATCCTCTAAGGATTTACCTCTAAAATTAGGTAAAATGGATGGTGAAATTTTTTTCATAGAAGTTATGTCATTAGGACCTAGGTTGATTGGATAGGAAAAATTTATGTCCAGTTGGGGTTGTCAATTAGGGTTTTTCATATGTGCATGTTTGTCTCCCATGTTTTCTTCCCAACTTTGGTTATCAATCCCATCTAAATTATCTTCTCAAGAGGAGAATCTTCAATCAAATATTCTTCTTGTAGAGCTTGTGGATCAAATCTAACTATTTCATAAAGGGGATCTTCATGATCAATTTTCCCTATAGGAGAAGATGTTCTAAATAAGATTATTTTTTTAAGATTATTTTATGATGATGAACCTTGTTCAAGAGAGGAATCATAAAAATGGCTCTTAATTTCCTTTTTTTCACTTCCTGATCTTTCCATCAAGGATTGGATCCTTTCTTCTTCTTGATTTATTTGGGATCCCCTATAGATAACCATCCTTGATAATCTTTTGGGTGGTTGATAAATCTAAATATTATTGGATTTTTTTTCTTTTGGGGGTTTTATGAATGTTTTTTTATTTCCCTGTATAAATCTAATATAGTATATCACTAACACTTATTGATTATTCTTGATAATGGTACCAAAAATGATCATCTATCTTTATAACTTCAATTTAATGAATCAATGGATTGGTGTGATTTTATACCAAGTTTAGTGTATGATGGCTATATGTAATGAGACATAGGATATTGGAGTTTTAAAGTTTGTTGTTTTGGGGGTTTACACCTGTTGTGATTTCTAAATCCTAAAAATAGTAAATAAGACTCTAATTCTAGTTTGTAAATATATATATATATATATAAATAGTTTTTAATCTAAATATCTCCTATGGAATTCATACCATCAAAATCTAGAACTTAAACATTTGGCATAAGACATATGATGTCATCACTCTACTTTCCTAGCTAGGTAGGATAATATGATATTCTATAATCTAAGAATGTTATCTATTGTTACTTAAACAACTTCTAACAAGTTATGATTATGGAGATAGGTTAACAAACTTACTTTCTATGAAATTGAAAGACACACTCTTGAATTAAATTTAAATAAGTCTTACATGTAATGAAAACACACTTGTAGTTAATTGAAACAACCTTTACATGTAATGAAAACACTTACATTAAATTGAAATCACACTTTGCTTTTGAAAAGGAAATTCACACTTTCATTAAAAATGAAATCACTCTTGCATTTAAAATAAAATAACTTGTAGAAAATGGATTATACATGAATCAAATAAATAGTTTCTAAACTATAAACTAAAATTACCTTTTTTTCTTGATTTTAGGATAGAAGTGGGCCCTTACTCCTTCCTCAAAATAGGAACTACTTTACTCAGTAATGAAAATAAATGCTAAAAACTATTTCATTATCAAAGGAACATATACAAATATGCAAAACTACACTAGAACACTTCTTCTAATTTGACTTCAACTTTCTAACTCTTCTAATTGTTAACTTTTTCAACTATCTAGAATGAGAATGAAATATGTTTTTAAGCACATCTCAACATTTATTCATAGAGTATAAAATATAGAAATTAAAATGGCTAAATCTACTTATTCAAAATATAGACAATCTAAGAATCAAATCCCACGCTTCTAGGAAGGTGTTAAAACTAACTCAACTAACAACATATGGAAAATAACTAACACAAATTTGAAGAGATTTATCTAGTTTTACAAAATAGAAGTAAAAATATATCCAAATAATTTTAGGCCATTACCATGAATGGTAATGTCTAAAATAAGATATCTAAATATGTAAAGTCTATTTATATATAATAGATTTATTTAGAATCACTATCTTGATCGATAGGATCCAACTGGACATCAAGCATGCCTCGGTGGTCTTTAGAGCATTATATATAGGTATTCAGAGTATCTTTAGAATGCCTTTAGAGTATCTTTGAACCATATTCAGACCATATTTAAAGTGTCATATATCCAAATCTCATTTGTCGAATCCTCAAAATTGTAGCAAAAAAGAGTTGCCAAAACTATTTGATGTCTTCTCAAATTTCACATGCCATTGGGATATGTTTCTATACATAAAATTTTGCTCATTTCATCCAAGTTAGACAAAATAACAAGGTAAAGAATCAATAATGTATTACATATAAATAAAAAATAAATTTCATTCATTTCCTACTTAGATAAGACCTTAACTATTAAATACAATGCAATATATAACTAAAAGCAACACTTATGGATAGTTTATATTAGATATAATGACTTGTATGAAATGCTAATCATTTATCCCCCACACTTTAACTTTTACAAGTCCTCTTGAAAACAAGTGGGGTAACCAATCCTCAATCCAAAATTCTATATTCTAATCACAGACTAAGATCATAAATCTAAAAATGGTGGCCCCAATCATAGTGTCCTCTAGACAAGAATCTAAAATCCCTTACTATTATGTGGAGCCAATCCTAAAATTCAACTTCCACCTGATTATGCCAACTCTACCATGGAAATAGAGAATAAAAGATTATTAGAGACCTAAATCTCATTCCAATCCATATGTCTATTCATTCTTCATTTAAGAGCTGGGTGATAATTTGTGTACTTGCTCAGGCTCTCTTAAGAATCCATCTAATAATGGTACAACTCAAGGATTCCTTGTGATTTATTTGCATAGGGTAAAGTATCCCACCTAGCTATGCTTGCATTGATGAAATTGATATAATGTTGGATCAGAAAGGATCTAAAGGCTACCACATTATATCTCAATAATTCATGGTATTTACTATTCATGTACATGTGGTACATTGGTTGAAAATCATCAAGAAGCTTCTTGGCCTTTGAATATTGGGGTCTCATACACATCCCTATGGTGATCTAAAATTCCAATAATTTATTGTGGTCCTATAGCCATGCTATTTGAATTCTTAGAGTACAAAGGAGAGCATGCAATTGTGTTTACCCTACAAATAAATTTACTAGAAAACTAGACTGATTTCTTAACATCATGTTAAAAATATATAATTCACAAATTTCATATTGTCTTTCTACAATAATTTTGAGAAATACGTCCATAAACATGTGTTAATCTTCAATAATGTGAGGAAATCCAAGATAAATCAATAATATCTTCCACTTATATAATTGCTAATGAAGAAAAAGAACATAGATAAAGGAAGGTTTCCTGCATGATAATAATTTTTCAAAAACTATACAAATATTCTAGATAGAAGCTTGAGCTTTTTTATAATTTCTATTGAGACTCCACCAATTTTTGTTAAGACTCCACTAATTGCTGCTAAGACTCTACTTTAATCTTACCATTTTCTTCCTCTAATTTCTAAATTTTATGATGGGTTCTATTCCAGACTAAAATCATTTCATGGAGTGGAATGGGGAAGGAACAACTCTTGTAGGTCCCTTGGTCTAGACTATTATTTCTCTCATCTCTCTTTGAATTTATTATAAAGAGACTTGTAACTGAATAGTCTAAGTAGTTAGATCTCATATTCTATTAGTGTGTATAAAAATTAATGCATTTCTATCATAAATAGTTTATCACAAATTATTAATCTGAGTATTTTTATCAACAATATAATTTTACAAATCAATAATTTGGGTATCCTTAATGTCAAGAGAATTCTATAAAGTACCCAATTTATAAGTTTAGGTAAACATTAGATTGTTTACTCTAGTCTGATCAAAATTCATTATTGTAAGAATTACCTCTTGTTCCTTAGGTCAAATGATAGATTCTTCACATCTTTGTTCCAAATTGGAAATAACCAGGTTCGTACCTTATAGTGTTAAATGAATAAAATCCAATTCCATTTTTTGCTACCAAATTATTTGTTTATGCTAGGATAGAACCATGACATGCTACAACTTTTCTTATTCATTATTAGGTAAGAGGTAAGATGGACCTTATTCTATCAATGGCACTTTACCCTTATCAGTTGTAGAGGGTAAAGGTATCTCTACTTCTTGATCTATAATGGTTTCTTCTTAAAATACAATTTCTTATGCATCAGGTTCTTCTTCAGCAACTAGTTCAACATCTATAATTTATATGGGAGCGATTTAGCTTCCCAAAGTCTCATCTACCTATACATCTTCTTCTTCTTCTTCTTCTTCCTCCTCCTATACAATGAGTTGATGACTATGTTGAATCTTGGTTGGAGGATTAAGGTTTTCTAAGGAAACTCCCATTCATCTGTTCAATCTTTATCACAACATCTTTGGATTCTAAGGCACCAAAGATGGTCCTTCTTCAATTTGTGTAGTGGTGGAATGAGGAGAGATAGGGCATGGTGTTTTTCGCACAAAATTTTGATAGAATTTATGGAGAAACGTCCAAGCCTTTTCACCCTTAGGTTTTTTCAAAAAATAATGCTGACAAATGATAGTAACCAACCCATGGTTTTAGATGATCCCAGTACATCTTTTTAATTTTTAATCAACATTAATCAGGGAATTGTAAATAAAAGATGGAAGATTTACTTAGTACTCTACCCTTGTTTCTCCTTTCCTCATGTGAATAAGAAGGCACATGACACCTACACTGACCATTATAAATTGGTCATCATAGGTAAGATATTTGATAACCTAGAATGAAATGTTCTACCATGGATGTGGAAGGATTTTTCTCATAATTCATTTTGCCACACTTTATGGGGATTTGGCCAATCTAGGATGGGACTCATTTCATTCAATGAACATATAAATTAAGTCAACAAAACTTGTTTTATCTATGACAACTACACCCTCCTCAAGAATTCTAGAGAGTGCACTAATCATAGAGGGATCCACTAGAATGTGTTTACCTCTAATAACATAATGGTCTTCATAAAAAAAATTCTTACACAATATCTTCTGGAAAACCTTAAAACATTTTAAATAAATTTAACCATCATATCAACTCAAAGATATATCTAACCAATTCATCCTAAAGCATTGCATCTAGAGATTCTAGTTTACTTTTCTTCTTCCTTCCTCCCATCTTTGGAGCTATCACTATTTGCTTGAAAATTTTAATTTTCCCCTCCATCACTCTTTGTGTGCTTTGGGAATGGATCTAAGAATATCTTTAATGCCTTAGATTCTATTTGTTGTACTTTTGGTTCCTCTATGGGTATTATAAACACTAAAAATCTACACACTATAATCTCAAGTGTCAAAATACCCTTAGACTACCTTGGGACCCTCTCAGGACCAATTTGACCCTCTGACCTTTAACCAAACATAACCATAGTAATTTTGACCAAACTATCTTAACTCTAGATTTTACCCAATTTAACCCTTCACCCTCGATCATCGATGGTCAAGTTGACCACTGATAGTCACTTTGACCATCGATGGTTAGGGTGCACCTCCTTAACCACTAGCATGCAACTCATCCACCTTGATTTTCAAAAAATAACTTGTTTAAATATAGTGGTGAACTGTTGCATGTGGGAGATAAAATTAGGAGTCATATTTCACATCTTGTTATAACTTTCTTACCTTGCCTATAATAAAAGAGGAGCAAAGAGGTGAAATCTATCTATAATTATTATCAAGAGCTTGTGCATCCAAAATTCTCTTTTTATAGGTCAATCATCATTAGTAATCTAGTGAACCATATACTACATTAGAGAGTCAACTTGTTATCATAGCTCCATCAAAGCATCAAGTAACATTACTCTATAAAAATCATTTTAGACTCAACCAATGGGTCAACCACCCCATGCATCTACCTAATTAGCATTTTGCAAGATAAGTATTTGATTTTTTGCATTTAACTACTCTATTTTATTTCTACATCTAGCCTAGCATCAACCCAACTCCTAAAATCTCACTTTTGATCCTATAAATTAGCCTATTATCAACCCAAATCCACACACAGTAACTGTCAAAGGTTGTCCCAACCATCAATGGTATATCCAACTATTTATGGTCACCTTGACCACCGAAGATCACCTTAACCATTGATGGTCATCCCAACTACCGATGGTCATTATGGTAGAAAAATATATCAAATTATTTTCACCTACCTACCCCTAATTGAACCTAATTTTTTATGTCCCTTTTTATTCATAAACCCCTACCTAATTTTCTAAAGCATACCCCAACCATCTAGTACTAGTATTAATTAACTTAATCACTATTTTAATCATTTTTAGTCTATTTCTCTTAGCAAGTATTCTTGTGTTAAATTTTAGTATCTTTTTATTATTGATGCAAGTAATTTATATTTTGTTTATAAAGTTAATTATTTAAAATGTGTGTATTGATAGCCCTTGAGGAAGCTCTTGCTTCTAGGATCTACCTATTGCTAGGCAATCCACTCAACTATTTGTCTAAGAAACTAGTTTACTTTAATGAATTTTTATCTATAGGTCATCCTCCCAAGATAAAGAGCTCTTCATAGTATTTTGATTCTATGCATGCACTATCAATCAGGTTTTTCAACCATACCCATACTTAGTTTCTTCTTTTCCCTTTTCAATAGTAAGCATGAATTCACTAAAACATTCTAACCCACCTAGTGGGACCCTTGTGTCTTTGCTTGGGTTCTTGTTTTATTTCATTATCTATCTATTCTATGCTTATTAATGAAATCAAAAAATATATTTTGGGGTTAAAATTAAGTGCATACATTGACTACTTGAAATTTTAGTTCACATAGCTTAACTTCAAAGCAAAGTAATATATCATAACTTCACTCTTTGTTGCACACACTCAACCAAACCACTTTCATCAATTAAACATCAAAAAAAATTGATACAAGGCCCAACTAAGATTTCATAACATAATAGTAAACTTACCCTTTCCCAATAATCCCACTTGGATTTCATTACCAAGAGGCGAACCAACTCAGCTATCTAGTTGAGTATAATCTCTAGATATCAATATATATTGGCTAAGCACCTGACACCCTTATCAATATAGTGTGTGAAGTGAGGGGGTAAACCCCAATACAAATCCACATATTGATTCTAATACATATTATTTTTTATCACCTAAAACTAACGTTAGACTTCTTCTCTATTATCTACTCTACAAGCCAATTTCAGTCACACACCTTCTTCAAGCATAAGACAAAAGTGAGATTAATTAAAACTCTAGGGCTTAACATATCTTCTAGAGTGTGATTTGATTTATTTGATCATTTTTTATCTTAATTTTTTTTGCTTAGTGAGTTTTTTTATGCTTTCTATCTCCCCTATCTTGTATGGTTCTCACTCATCAATAGTGAAGAGACCTTGTGAAGTAAAACCCATCACCAAGATAAGCTACCCCTTATACCTCTTCATCCATGGACTATATCTCTAAACTAGTAGAATCTCCTTACCCTTTAGGAAGTCCTAATTTACTTTAGGAGGTTCCTCAAGGAGACACAAACTTTTTCACTTTCCTAGATAACAATCTTATAGCCTTATAGCATTATCTTACAACCATGTCTTACCATACCTTAACTTCAGACCCACCCATAGATCTACCTTATGGTATGCCTCTCCACCTCATGGGGAGTACCTCTATTACCATAGTTGCTACCCAACCATTGACTACTCAAGATTCCTCATCAACCAATAACCCTTTTGAGACTATCATAGAAAACCAACCAACCCAAACTATCATTGCCCTTATACCTTTCACTCCTACCAACCACTCTTACACAATAGGAGTTCCTACCTCTATCACTAATAACCTTAATTTATCTACCCTTAATCCATTAACCACTACTCTACTTCAAATCCTTGTGGTTTGCATACCCTCTACCTTATCATTGATTAGTACAAGGGTCACCACCCTTCCATCGATCACAAACCTAACTACCACTCCTATCCAACAAACACCCATTACACCAAACTTTGGCTACATCCCTAACCTACAAGGGTATATACCCATACCCACTACCCAACCACCTACCTCTACCTACCCTCATGTATCTTCCACCTAACCATTGGCATCCACTTACTAATATGTGGTAGCTTCCCAACCTTCTACCCACTATTAGTATATCTCCCAAACACCACAATAGTATGCATCTTATAAAAATTTGGATGTACAAGCCCAAATATACCTAATGAAGATGCTTATGGACAAGATGACAATCTTAGATTCATCCATTTCAAGTGCTCACAACATCCATTTGTACCTATCAAGCCATATCCTCCTCAATTGAAACTTCCCAAGTTCTCCAAGTTTCAAAGTAAGGAGGATCCCCAACATCACCTTAGGGAATTTAGGCATGTTTTTCATCTCATCACTTATGATGATGCCCTTTTTCTCCACACCTTCCCCATGTCTCTATCTGTTATGACATTAGATTGGTATAGTGCCATACCCAATCACTCCCTTTTTTCCTTCACCTAGTTGGCTCAAATCTTCTTAGACCACTTTCCAATCAATATATCCAAGAAAGTTTCTATCACAAAACTCTAATCTATTCATTAGTTTGAGGATGAATCAGTTACTAATTTTGTATCTCATTAGAGAATCCTAATTAACCAACTTTTCATCTCCCTACTTCAACCCAAACTCATAGAGCTCTTTACTCGAGCATGTACCAAGCATATCTCCTCTACACTGTGTGTCCAAATATTCCAAACCTTTGATGAGGCTTTTACCATGTCACATAAGTTAGATAACCAAGCCATTGATGAAGGAAAGATAAATCTTAAAAAAAGAACTCAACCTACAAAACCAATGAGGCCTCTTCTTCTAAATTGAACAACCAGTCCAATACCAATACCAAGGGTAATGGAGCCAAAAATATGTTTGTCCTTAAATTCACTCATCCACCTTCTATCCACCAACCAAATTCCTCTAGTTCGTCAAAAGTAAACATGAGGAATCAAAACTAGAATAACCAGAAGCAATTCAATCCACTTGGAGAATCCTATACTTCCATCTTAGAGAAGTTATTGAAAGCCAAATATTGTCATCAAATTGTGCACCCTAGGATACTCTATCAATCTCCTAAAATTTCATGCAACATTGAATCATATCTTAAATTATGGGTAACTTGTAAGAGAGATGAATCTCTAGTTTATAAGGGCTAGCTCCCTAGATTATTCTTTAATTACCTATCACCTAATCTAATGCATGTTCATGAAAAAAGTTAGAAGTTTTACATAGAATAGAAACTACACTAAAGAGGTGATCCACCAAGACATATCCCATAGACTATCAAACTCCTAATAAGCAACAAATATTTCCAAGACCAATTATAAGTATTAAAGGATTCTAATGTAATTGCTTCAATGTGAAGGTAGCATACATGGGATAATCAACAAGATAATTAATATAAAGGGGAGATTACACACCATATAAATAATTTTTTTCTTGAATAATAACCTATTACAATTAATACACTTCACATGACCTGTTAAAATAAGAACTCTTGCTTAAACATGAAGGATAAAGGGAGTAAGGATGATACTATCACTTAGCTCCACTATTCATCACTCACACACTTAGAAAAAATGTTAAAAACTCAAAATTATACTTGTATTAAATTTTCAAAGACAAATTATAATTCCATTCTAGTAGGGATTTATCGTACTAGCTATGGTTATCTTCATACAATAAGCAAAAGGCTCAATTTATAGAAGATATGAGAAGAGAGAGAAAAGGGGAGTCCAAAAGTCATAGACACACTTGTCATAACTAAAAATATTAGTTAATTGTACATGTGAGAGAGATATGGGGTGATCCATGAAATTTTAGGAGTTACAAATGTCATCTCCAATCATCCAAGACTTAAAAAGTGGTCAAGAAACTCCTTTCTTTGCACAAAACATTGCCCCTCATGAGTTTCCTTCCAAAACTATATTATCCTTACAACTGAGAAGGTCTGATGATGTATTTGAGTATTACGGGTTAAAATAAGCCCTCACATTCACTTTTTAAGTCCTAAACCACTCATGATCTTCTATCTATGCACCATCATCCATGACAGTCCCAAAATGAGCTCTCTCTATGCACCTCTCCCACTTCACACCCAAAACCTTCTAATTTTTCAAAAGTATCCACTAAAAATGGTGGATGCCACTTTTCAAAGGTGTCTATATCATCAATTTTAATAAATTATCCTTAAAAGGCTTTCCAAATTTAAATTCACCACTTTCTCTTAAGTGTTCACTATCTGCCCACTAGACTGGCTGAAATGAAAGAGATGATAGATAGGATTAAGATATTGTACACATAATTAAATGAAAATTAGGACTTATAACAATTCCTGAACTCTCCCCCAAAAGTGATTTGGCCTCCTGAAAGTTCTCCATGCCTATAAAACACATAAAAAGGTCAAAAAGAGCCCTATTCTAAACTATTTCATACAAGTTCATACACCTCAATAAAATGTGGAGAATCCTTGGAGATTGTATACATAATTCAAGTGGTTTCATGTCACCTTCATTTAATTTATATTCTCAAATTATAATATTTCTCTAGTTGGATCCTTATGAGGGTTTATAAGGGTTTTAGAGAGGTTTTCAATATTAAAATTCATTCATAAAGTTGGCACATTGGAAAACATTGATAATTCCATTTATGTCTTCCTTATGACCTTCTTCACCATCCCCAAATATCTCAGCCTACCATGGAAAGGTTTATGAAAGATATGAGTGCCTAAAGTTACCCTTCAAGTCCTTTCCATGCTTCTTGTGAGGGTATGAGCACATCTTAGGCCAAAAATGGTTTCTTAGAAATATTTCCTTTATAAAAAAGGTTGTATAACTTCTTTATATGCCATAAAAACATGATCTAATCCCTTAAATAGCTCACCAAGAGCTTATAAAAAAATTGACCCCTATTTTGAGGTTAGGTCCATACCTTGCCAATAGGTCTACCTACACTTTTGAGCCAAAAAAATACTATTTTCACTTTATATACACCTTAATAGTTTTAAAACATAAATTTATCCCTCATATTCATTATTCAAAACACTATAATTCTTTACAAGGATTGGAAACTAAAATTACCTTGCATTTGGAGCTAGATTTGAATGTTTCCTCACTAGGTCTACCTATAAAACTTCTTATCTAGACCACCTTGTTTGCATTCCAAAATTTTAGACTAGTTTTTCATGTTCCTCCATGTGTTCCCCATCTATTCAAACCTTCTTTACTGATAAAACTAGCTTTTGGTTCACCATTCATCACTTTTCCCCAAAACTGCCATTCTTGTGCATGAAAAAAGCACCTTATCTCTGAGACAAAATAGAGGAATATTTCCCTATTAATTTGTGAAAAGTGAATATTTTTAAATATTTAAAAGTTCATAATTACCAAATACACTAATTTTTTTTGTCTAATTCCATGGTTAGGGGTCTAACCATCTCAATCTCCTTTAAAAAGGGGTAAAAAACTCTATTTTTTGCATATTTTTGCTCAACCCTCCTCATGAACGATCTTTCCAAACCACCTTCATTATTATAAGATATTTAGACATGTTTTCCATAATTATTTACTACTTATATAACCTTTGAGTTCATCAAAATCATTTTTTGTTAGTGAAACCCCTATGTTTACCCCTTGAGCCAAGGGTTTTTTAACCTATCTATACGGACTGACTTTATTTTGCTAAGAGAAAAAGGTCTTTAGGTGTCTTGAGAATGTCTTAGGCATGATATCACATTCATTTGATTCTAATGAATCATATTAACATGTTTTGAAACCTCCCTTCCTTTCTTATGAAGTCAAATTCACATCTTGCTCTTTCCAAACTAAGACCCTACCTAACTGTAACAAAGAACATGGGTATTTTCCTGTAGGTATCACTATCAAGTTTTAGTGGTTTTTAGACAACTTTTATCATCTAAAAACATCTCTCTCTTTATCTTTTGCTCCTCAAATTTTGTGAATTCCTTATCCATACCAGGGAAAATAAACCTAAACCTTTCATGGGCATTGAAAGCTCCTTTATCTATCTCATATGATGTTTTCAAAAAGCAAGGGGTGCTCTATTTATTAGTTTTAGGGTAGACAATCCTAAAATGGTCCTTACCTCCTTCACATGATTTTCCATCTTACCTTGCTATCTATCTACCCTAATCTACATTTCTAAGACCTTCTTATCATAATAATAACTCTCAAATATCAAGCTATTTCATTTCTTCATGTAATTTCCTGTAGGTGTTTTTCTCAGCCACTTATAGGTGAGCATTGGCATTCTCTACATAGTCAAGGTGTGAATATGACAAGACTTTGTCAAAGAAAGACCTTCAAAAATCATTAAAGAGCATAAATCAACCTTAAAACATGTTCTTCATCAAAACACATTTGGAACTAGCTTCAACACCAAAATTATAATGTAAAAGACATTTACAAACATGTATGTTGACTATCAAACACTGATAGTGAGGAAAAACTCAACCTTTTGGGTGTTATTTTGACATGCCAAAGGCTAAAACTTGTTTTACCTTTCCAAATACATTCTCATGTATTCAAGCCTCTGAAACCAATTCATGTTTTCATTCCAATGTGGAAAATACTCCCTCAAGATGCCTGTAAGTGCTTGAAGCTAATAGTTTGTGAACTATCCAAGACTATAAGAGGCTTCCTTGTCATTTTATGATATTTATGCTATCATGGTGATGGATAATATATGGAGGAGTTATTATAAGCATATGAAAACATCAAACCCATAAAAAACAAACACAAAAATTAGAAATAGGATCAAAAGGAGACCCCTCATGGTTGTAAATGCATAAAAGTTTATCTAGAGTATAACTGATTGTTCATAAATGAGGAGGCACAAAATTGTAATTTTTTATTATGTATTTGAATTACATTCATATTACAATCCATCTGCAGAATCACTCCTCCCAATTCCACTTATACAACCCATACCAAGTGCTTGAAGTTGTCCCTTTTTTGCTTACCAAGATAAGAATAAAGGAAAAGAGGTAAGAACTAAAATTTTTTATGCATTATCTACAAACCAAATGTGTAAGTTACTATTGGGAGGTGAAGAGTCACATAACTAACATTTTCACCTGAAAATGAGATCATCCATTTCATACAAATACCCAAAAGGTCCTAAAAATAAGGGGAAACTACCTTTCTCTAAGCATAACTAATTATTGTACCATTATATGACTAATTCTAACATTATTTGACCTCTTGCATGTTGAAATTCACCTTTTTGACAAACTTTCTCCCTTGAAAATATGTACCAATCATTAAATGGGCTAAAATATGACCAAAAGGCCTCCTTTTATAATATGAGACATAGCACATGATAAATTCATGGATTGAAAACACTTTAAAACATGTCAAAGACCCTATTAGGACATATCCAACATAATATGAGCTTTTTACTAAGATTGACCAAGGTTGACCAAATTTGACTTTGGTTGACTAGGCCATTTCAAGAAAGATGAGCTTAGACAAGGACTAAGTTAAGGATAAGAAAGATGTATAAGACAATAAGACCCCATAGGATACATGAAACCTTATTTAAAAGTTCAAAATAGTAACGTTTGATCAACTCTAAGTAGAAGTCAAATTTGGTCAACACCAACATCATTCAACTTCTTCCTATCAAACCTACTCATTAGTTTGATGCCTCTTGTCATGCACCTAGTTGGTTCAATGAGAATGATCTATGTGAATTTCATCACATAATAGGACATGACATCAGTAGGTGAAACACCTTTAAGATCCTTGTCCAATCCCTCATTGATAAGGGGGATCTTACATTGGATAACCCCAATGCACCATCAAAATAATCCCTTGATATATTCAGGAAACCTTTTCCAAACCATGCTCCTATCAAGAATGAGAGTAATATGATTGAGTGTTCTCATGATACCCATATAGTTAACATGGTCCTTGATTTACTCATTACCAAAGCACCTAGTACCTAATCTTCTAATCTTCTACCTCATCCATCTATTGAGATAGTGGACTTACTTTCCCTTTCTTCAGACACTCAAATTGAGGAAGTTTTATGCTCTCCTCCTCTAGGTATCAAGGTATTAGAGCCACTAGCCTCCCTTTCAACTAATTTATCAGATCAACCAACCTTCACTACCTTATATTCACCTTTAACTACCTAATAAACCACCCTTTATTTAGAGAATATTGCCAAGGAATAAATCCTCATGACCACTCCTCCCATAGAGGAGTCACTTACCTCAACCTTTCATCTTTTTATTGAGGAAGAAGATAAGGTTACCACCCACCTTCCCCAACCTATAGGTCTATCATTCAAACCTACTACCTAGGGAGATAAACTAATCTATAAAGTATTCTCTAGACCAGTTCAGAGATTTGAGTTTCAAAATCCATCTTAGACTAGGGTACCTTTTGGCAACAACTAAGTATCCCTTATATTACCAAATCATAACTTCCAACCATCTCTTTGACATACCAATCTGCCACTTCTATTGACTAACCTATTACCATATCTACCCAACCAACAAAAACCTCTACCCAACCAACTAAACCCTCTACCCAAATAACCAAGACCTATACTAAACCAACCAACCCCAAACCACATAAGTTAACCAAGACCCAAATGGTCAAAACCCTCTTTTATTACCCCAACCAAAACAACCATAAGCCTTAGTACTTTCCCTGCACCAAGCCTTAGCCACCCATTTGTGAAAGTTGACATAACCCCTTCAAACCCACCAACTAAGTTCCAAGCCAAAGCAACTAAAGAGGTAAAACCACCCAAAGTCCCAATGGCCTCAATTTTACCTCCCTCAACCTTGCCCTCCATTTTGGAACCTCATCCCTCTACCTTGAGTAGGAAACCAACTATCTATACTAAGACCCCACCACCTCTTTTGGTTACACCTTCGTAATTACTTTCCAATGTACCTCTCTTCACCATGTTAGTAATACCTAAGCTACCTACCTTTTGTTCCTCCAACTCTAGTTCATAAACCTCCTTGCATAAATCAAATCCATCATCCAAGCACACCACCCTACCTAAAACACCTACCACCAAACCTATTTCTAAGCAACCTTCTACCTCAACCATCAAAGCAAATACCACTACCCCTCTACCACCTTTCATCGAGTCCTACTTGATTATTTTACATAGGTTATTAAAAACCTCTTATTTATCCTTACCTCCTATCAAACCCTTTCACCCTCTAACCTTAAAACCTGTTTGGTACAATGACCACCATGTGTGTTCTTCTCATAGGAAACCTAGCCATGATATAGAGAACTATAAAGCTCTCCAAAATATTATCCACTAGCTTAAAAATGAGGATGATCTATTAATATATGAACCTCCTATGGGCCCCATACCAATCTAACCAATAACCATATCCACTAGATGCTTGCCTACTCCTCCACTCTCACCTCAGAGTGAAGATGCATCTGACCAATTCCCTAATTTGACCTCTCCTTATATTCACACTATCAACATGGTCACCTAATCATATCAAAAGGATAACGGGAAGGATAAGGTGTCCATTCTATAGATGTATCTATATTTCACTTCCCAACCAACCTACACCCAACCATCTCCATCTTTGACCAAACCCAAGGTGTCTATTTTAGGTGCCTCCCAATCTAACCCCTCAAAATCCATCAGGAG
The DNA here is from genome assembly GCA_037957365.1 of Torreya grandis. NCBI lineage: Eukaryota > Viridiplantae > Streptophyta > Pinopsida > Cupressales > Taxaceae > Torreya > Torreya grandis. The sequence continues at coordinate 160,380 of JARHVA010002249.1, forward strand.
AGTTATCCTTAATCAACTTCACCAGACCTTAGTGAAGATGAGCTTGTATGAGTTTATCTCTAAATCTCCCCACCAATGCCAAGCACTAATAGAGGTTTTGTAATCAATTAAGGTCTAACCTAAGGACCCCAACCTCTAACAGCCTTTGTTGGCACCCTTCAAATTTCCAACCTTGTTACCTTTAATAATTTGGAAATACCTTCCATCCATATTGAGGACCCAAATCCCCTTCTCTTTATCACTTCTTACATCAATTAAAACCATATCAAATAGGTCATTATTGATGGGGAAACTAGCATTAACATCATCTCCTCCCATGCCTACAACTAACTCAACCTACCAAATAATGTCATGCCTGAAACCTCAACCATCCTTTATTCCTTGAATGATACCATGGCCACTAGCTTGGGAACTATCATCCTTCATTTTTGTTTAGGACCCCACACACTCTTCAAACTTTATATGTACTAAAAGGTGAATTCCAATATAATGTTTTATTGGGATGAGCCTAGATCTGATCTAAGGCTTGTGTCCCCTACACCCTTCACCATTGCATTTAGTTTGAGAACAAAGACCATGTCATCACCATCTAAGCTGACCCAAGTCCTTTCTCAACATGTAACATGACCTATCACCCCAATAATGTCCTTATAAACCCATCAAGCACACTTATAAAAGCTAAAACCCAACCTTTAACCACCAAAGTGTATATCACATCCCCTTCCATTTATGAGACATCGACTAGTTCCTATATCCCTTTAGACTAAATCCCCACCATAGACCCTTTGGAATCAATGTTCTATCACCCTTTTCTAGGGGAGTATCACCTTTTATCCCTTGACACTTTCCCTACTACAAATGAGTATGGGAAACTTACCAACCACCTAGGATATGACCCTAATGTCAAAACTATCATTACCTTTGGACCTCCCCACCATCAAACTTGATTTTTCTATGGGAGACTCTATAAACCCCTTGTTTCTACCACCTTTCTTTCACTTAGGCCATTTACACTGGTTTGTAATACCTAGATAAACCAAGATTCACCAAGACATACCTCCATTGATGTGCTTGGAAAGGCTTTGGTCTTAGGTGATATGAGCATGTCCCACATGAATTAATCACAATTGAAACTATGAAACCTCACAATAATCATGGCCTTGGTTTCATCCTACCCAACAAGAAGTAATCCAAACCACCTGCCACCACCATCATTGAAAAAGATACCGCTTCCTCATAAAACCCTCTTTCATTTACATGTGAGGATGATGATATCATCCCACCTAAATTTTTTTATCAACATGATCTACCTCAGACCCTTGACTTATCAAAATTAATGGGTAATCATAACTATCCCTTTGACCCATCCTGAGATGATAGGAGAAGACTCTCCTACCATTAATATTGTTTAGTGTTAGGATGATGATTCTATTCTCACCTACCTTGGTGTCTTAGTGTAGACACCAATATCATGTCAACCCCCCCTTAGTCCCCTTCTAACTTTAACACTACTAACCCACACTTGCACACTTTATTAATTTAAAACAAATTACTTATTTTAAATTAATCATCCCTCCATGACACCTCACCTAGACACCTCACCCTAAGACCATTTCCTACCCTATGAGTCACCTTGAGACTAGGTCCTCCAAATCCTAACTACCTAGGACCTATTCTCACTCCCTCCTAACCTCCTAACTAACTCTCATGCCTAATAAACCCATGTGTTGACTACTCTCCAATGGCAAATGCACTTGGCAGATGGAGAAACAAGCAAAGAGCTAAAAATAGCCCTTTTACCCATTCTTTAGCCACCGACGTCGGTCAACTATCAACTGATGCCAGTGGGATCATTGACATTAGTTACATAAGCCTAGCTCTTTCATTGAGCTGCCCCCTAGAATCTTTGACATTGACGCACACACTCTAAGACCAAGAATCAAAATTTGACTATCGCTCTCCTAGCTATAGAAACTCTGCACAAGTCACTCCAGATTGGATTGAAACATTGTACGAGGACCTCGACATCAGCCACAACAGGAATAAGCATTTTGACACCTCTGGTTCTTCATCTAATAGGGCTAAGTATTCTTTTGTCTCATTTCAATATATTAGAAGGCATTGGTAATTAGTTTCCATTTGATATTTCTGAGTACTATTGAGAGACAACCTAACTTCTTCTGTAGAGAGGCTGAAAAGCCTTCTTCTTATTCTTATCCTCTTTCCACACTTGTCCTCTACCTTTGTCCTTCCTCAGACCCTATTCACTTCCCTACAGCCCTACATAAACCTTTAAACTTACAGACTCCTTCTGTCAACCACAGACATACCCTGAAACCCATCCAAGGCCCATTGCCCCTACCGACATTGGCAACTAGACTGACGTTGGCATTATTGACCAATTGACATTGGTAGGACTACCGACGTTGAAGACTGTGACAGACTGACTATAGAGAATAGGTACACATTATCTATATTTCTCTTTTTTAGTCTTTCACCATTTCTCTTTATATAACACTCTTTTCTTTAAATAGTGGACTGTCATCCCTTACGGAGCTTTACGCTTTGGGGACCGAGCGCGTAGCTTGGCAGTCCACCATATATTTTTCTAACATTCTCTTTGTTTAAGTCTTATTCTTATTGTAGGTGTTTCCTCCCACAATGCTTGGATATGGTGCACAACTTAATCTAGGTATCAATCAAACCCCTAACATTTAACCTTAGTTTCTTCTTATCTAAATGTAATTAGCAAAAACGTAGAGAAACATTCTGGCATGCTCAGTGGGACCCCTGGAGTTTTTCTTGGGTTCATTCTTCTTCTTTTGAAAATCAAACTTTCATATAGATGCATTAGGAAAATATTCTATTCTTGCATCCCTTCTTCTATCTCTTTATTTCAAAAGAAAACCATTAGCAGAAGTTAAAAAGAACATTTCTTTTTCTTCTTGTCACTTCTTCCCTGCAGCATAGAGTACTAAAAATTCATACTCTTAACCTCTTCTCCAAATTGTTTGCATTTGAACAAACATATTTCAATTTGGGTTAAAAATAATTGCATTTCATTCTTGCTTGAATGCATATTTAGCCCACTTAGTAATTAAAGCATTATGAATAAATCATAGTGCACAAATGTTACACAACCATACCACAATCACAATCAAATCAAACATATAACATACTTGAGACAAGGCCCATCTAGGATTTCATCACCTAGTGGATACCTTACCCCACCTGGTGATCCTACTTGGACTTCACTACCAAGAGGAGGACCCACTCTATTCTCTGGTAGAGTATAAACTATAGGCTAGGTATATATTAGCTAAGCGGCCTAGCTCAGGTCTGGGTTCATAAAGTGAAGGGAGCAAGCCCCAGCACCAGGCCACATACTAAACCTAACACAGATCTTTGAGCACTAAAATACAACTTGAAACCAGCCATAGACTTCCTCTTTAGGCCCTGTTCTACAAGCCCAATTCCCAAACACATTCTTCTAAGGCATAAGCCACCACGACTCTAAAATTTATTCCTAGGAATATAACGCTTTAGAGGTTGCTTGCCTATTCATCTATTCTACTATTTTTATCTGATTGTTTGAGTTGGTAAGGTTGCATCATTCTGAAACAACTTATAATTTCTCCTTCTTCCAAAAACTATCAAATTTATGTGTTTCTAGAATTACACAGAAATTGACATCAGTTTCTCCACCGACATCAGCAACTATTATTCACTGACATCAGTTAACTCACCGACCTCGGCAACATTTCATAATCGACATTGGTTAATAAACTAACATCGATCACTGTCAACAAATTTTCTTTCCAAAACAACAAGCTTAAAACCCAACTTTCTTGCTGTTAAACACAAATTTTGGTTTTCTGAAACTAAAACACATAGTTTTTGGAACCTGAACCCATTTCTCCTTGGATGGTTTTGACACGTAGTCAAGCCAAATCTCTTGTTGACCATGCAAGTCAACAGCCACTCCCACCTTCACCTTTCATACCAAGTCACCTAATGGAGCATACTTCAGACACTGAGCATACTCCTATCCAACCTATCCCTGATTAACCTCCAATTGTTCCTGAAGGGGATCAAAATTTTGAGAGATTCCTTGACCACAACATCAAGGCTCTCTAACACTATCTCGCTAGAAGCCAAATGTGAGATCCTTCAGGTAACCCAATTTATGGGATGTCAACTTCCTTGGTTGAAGTGGCAATGATATCAATAGCATCCGCTACCCAACCTATGGTCACTCAGGTTATTGCCTCAACTAGTAACCCAACCATGGCCAATGATCAAGATTTGGCCTCCCCTTTTATTTTTGGACCTACCTCCATCAGAGTTTTTGTACCCCATCAACCATAAACAATTCAACCAAGTTAAACACCTTTCCAGAACTTTATTGTCTCTATCTCACCCACTCTTGCACCTATAAATACAAGAGTGACCACCTACCCTTTAACTAGTGTCACCACTATTCAACCACCCTTGGCAACATCTAGTCAAGTTGTGCCCTCCAACTTCATGACACAAGCTCCCTTCACCTTGACATCGGCCCCTATGATGAACTATGAGTATGTTGCACCTACACAAATGCAACCAAGTATGTCATACGCCCCTCCCAATGCCTTCCAGGTACCTTATAACTTAGGGGGTGCCCCTCCTGCCAATCCATCTGCCGATCTAATTAAGATGCTGATGGATAAGATGTCCAACCTTGAGACATCTATTTCAGGTTCAAAGAATGTTCTTTCATATGAACAAATATATAACGAACCCATCTACCCTTCGGTTCCCATTTGACCATACCCTAGCTAGTAGGAACTCCCAAAATTTACTCACTTTCAGAGTAAAGAGGACCCACAACAACATCTGAGAGCATTTAGACATGCTTGCTACCTTATAGCACATGATGATGCGTTATTACTTCAGACATTCCCCATGTCACTTTCTGGTGCTACCCTTGACTAGTATAGCTCCATTACCAATCATTCTCTCTTCACCTTCACTCAACTCACTCAACTATTTCTTGACCATTTCTCAATCAACATCACCAAGAAGGTCTCCATTATAGACCTTTATTCTATTAGACAATTCGATGATGAGTCAATAGCTGACTTCGTTGCCCATTGGAGAGGTTTGATCAACCAACTCTCATTCTCATTACCTCAACCTGAGCTCATTGAGCTCTTTTCAAGAGCATGTGCCAAGCACATCTCATCCACCTTACGGGTTCAAACTTTCTACACATTCGATGAAGCTTTCACTATGGCTCGAAAGCTTGAACTCCGTGCAGTCAAAGAAGACAAGGTCAAATTGCATAGTAAAAATACCAATGCAAAATCCAATGACCCTTCTTCTTCCAAACCTTCTTCTTCCCACTCCAAGTCCAAGGGATCAGCAAATGTTGTGGTCCTTAGATCATCATCCTCTACCACAACCAACTAATCTGAGCCTTCCACATCACAAAGCATCACAAGACAACTCCAAAAACGGTATGTACAATGTCAATACACTCCAATAGGAGAATCATATGCTTCTGTATTGGATAAACTAGTGAAGCAGGGGGTCCTCAACCTCCCTCAAATCTAACCACCACCCCAATTTGACCCCTCACAAGTGATCCCTGCATGGTATAGGGAAAATGACTTTTGTAACTATCATCATGTCAAAGGTCATGACATAGACAATTGTAAAACCTTCAAAAACATTGTTCAAGACATGTTAGACAAAGGGGACCTTGTTTTGGATAACCCTAATGCACTGGCTAACTAGAACATAGATGTCTTTAGGCAACCATTCCCTAACCATCCCCCAAGTTAGAACAATGTTCAGACCATGGCCGATGACCCTCAAGAGTGCAGCATATGCATGGTTGACATGGTTTCTCCTTTTATTCCTAACCAACCTCTCCCACAGTCTGAAGAGGTTAGTCAACCTATTTCTCCACCACGGGTAGAAGAGCCTATTTTACCCATATCATCCCCACAACATCAAACACCTCCTCTACCCATTCTTCTACCTCATGAGGAACCCGTATTACCTGTTAGTCTTACCCCCACCTTCCCTCTTCTTTTACCATTAGAAGAGCATACCCCACACCCTCATGTAGAAGAGGCCATCATCCCTCTACTTCACCCTTTAGAGGAGCCTTCCTCTCCTATTATTCCTCCATCCACCCCTCTTTCACACGTGGGAGAGTCTACTTTGACCTCTCCCATATTGGAGGATGCTTTGATGATACCAACACCGGTGGCCTCACCCTTATCCTTCTTATCATCAATGGGGGATCATACTTTCCCTAATCCTAGACCACATGTCGAAGCCATGATCATCCCTGCACTCTTTCCAACTAAAGAGCCAAATTCTCCAATCCCTTCTCCACTGAGAGAGGAACTCGCCACCTCACCTAATTTGGCCAAAGAAGATCTATTGATGGTTCTCTCTCGCCTTTGGCCCATGATTATTGCATCTAACATGTTTCCACTCTCACAACCACCCAAATCTTCCAAAGGACTGACTGTAAAGCCTCACATGACACCATCTAAACCCTTCTCTAGATTGGCAAAAAACTTAGGATTTCTCCATTCTAGGAACTTAGAACATGAGGCACTATGGGAGTGACTTAAGGCTCCTTATCTTACACATCCCACTCTGCCTTATACTGCTGACCCTTCTGCGACAAATTACCCCAAAGTCTCTGACGAGGATTTGGCTTCCACTTCCAAATTTTTAGAAGCTCAGCCATCCACATCTAAACCCAAACCCTCACAGGCATCCATCATGCTAAAATAGATTAAATCTCTCAGTGTCTACCATGTATCAAACCTCACTCACCCACAAGTGAAGTTAGACTTGAACCTCGCCCCACACAATAGTGGTCCTCACACTAAACTAAAGAAGGATGCTAAACCACATTGGTATACTCCCCCCCTAACCAAAAAGGTGGTATGAAAAACTCCCCCACCTTCACCATTGCCCTCTATTTTGGGTCCACATCCTTCAACTTTAATAGGAGTGCTCCCAATTCCAACACCTCAAAAAAACAAATTACCTTCATTACTCCCTCTACCCATCAAAAACATACTTCCTCTAAAGAATACAACACCTCTCATCAAGAAAGTGTCATCTACACATGTGGTCACACCACCAACCAAAAAGGTGATATGAAAAACTCTTCCTACAACTCCTAAACAGAAGTTGTCAACCCCTACTACCATAATGAGCACAAACCCATTAGTGGGGTCCTATGCTTCACTGTTATGCTAATTGTTGTAGTCTTTTAGCATCGTTTTCCCACCCATTAAACCATACCAACCTCTTGAATCAAAACCATCTTGATTCGATGACACTCAAATCTATTGATATCATCTCACACTTGGACATGACACTGAGCATTGATGTGCCCTTAAGGTTGTCATTTGCCAACACTTGGAAAAGGACACCCCTCACATTGAGGATTCTCTTGACTACTTTTTTGACAAACTACCAACACCATCCCATGTCTCCCAAACCTCCTCACTTGAATTGGGATCTCAACGTGAGACTATGGTCCCTCTACCACCTTCTCCCCCTATATTTGAAATCAACACAATTAATGTGGCCACCAGGCCCCAAACCCTAAAGGATAAAGGAAAAGAGCAAATTTCTACTCCTTTGACATATCCATTCATCAAGCCCTCTCCACCACCAAAACCTAAGATTTCTATATTGGGCACATCTCAACCAACATCTTTGGGGGAAATTCCTCCTAACCTCTCTAGTCCACATGACGTTTGGTATGACTTGTTGACTACTTGACATATTCTATCATTCCTCCTAATCTCTCTAGCAATGGACAGTGGGCTTTTATTAAGAATACTACTCAATACACCATGATAGGGGGTCTTCTCTACAAATGAGGTCTTGACGGCCTCCTTCTCCCATGCCTAACCTCCACTGAGACATCTCATGTCATCAAACAAGTCCATGATGGGATTTGTGGGGGAAATTTCAGCAATAACTTGGTTGCCAAGCGCATCCTCCACCTGGGCTATTATTGGCCCACTCTTAACCAATACTATAGTGACTATGTTTAGCATTTTACCAAATGCCAGCAACATCCTAACCTACTTTATGTCCAACATCACATCAACCGTGCCTATAACAAAAATCTAAAAGACCGAGATTTCAAAATCAAAGATATCATCCTTAAATAAAACCAACACGTGACTAATATGGAAAAAATCAAACGGGGCAAGTTTGCTCATAATTGGCTTAGACCTTATATAATAATGCACAAGTATGGATCACGCACTTATCGTCTATCTTATCTCAAAGGCTAGCCAGAACCTGAGCCCCTTAATGCCTTGCATCTGCAACCATTCTACTGTTAACCAAGTAATCATTCACTTGATGTTTAACTTGAGCTTGTCCCTTGAGTAACCCCTGTCATCATCATTCTTATTCCTTTCAACCTTTTTTCCCTACAAACATTAGTCAACCCTTTTGTAAAGCATTAAAATGCTTTGTCCTAATAAAAGGGAAACCCTTAAACCTCTATAGTCTAGTCCATGACTAAAAGTCTAGTTAACAACATAAAACTAGGATGCCTACAAAATGTTAATGTAGACTACTCCCTCAAAGGACAGCTACATTATTGATGTAATTACTAGACTACTCCCTTAAAGGACAGCTAGACATCCAAACATACAAATCAAGATATAGACCACTCCCTCGAAGGATGGCTATGCCTAAATTTTGCTACATACACAACACCCTCTTAGATGCTTCCCGCATCGATCAGCTTCATCATGACCACAAAATAAAACAACATCCCCAAGTAGACTTCCTGCAATGATCAGACTACCAAAAAAAACTGACTGACAAACTATTAAGTCATGGACTTGCCTATAGTCATTCTTAGGGTCACCTATAAAAGGGGAAAAGTTATCCTTGCTATAAAGGGTTACGCTATCCTTACATATCACATAATCAAACCTATTACCCCAACATACCCAAGGGATTTTGAGCTCATTTAACATCAAGTGATTAGAATACTTCTCTAACAAAAACTAATGGTCAATGACATAATGCATGAACGGGGATTTTGTTTGAAAAAACCTTATCTATTCTATCATTATGATCCTTGTCAATGAAAGAGCAATGCACCTTTCACTTCTTATACACCTTCATCACATATAACCAAATCATTTTATAACCAACCCAAACCAAACCAAACCAAATCAAACCTAAATATTTTCAAACCACTAACATAACATCATGATTTAATTAATACAAATACCAATTTGAGTTATATGAATTATCATAGCCCATTCACACTAGTTTCTATGGAAAATAATACACATGGAAACTATCAACCCAACATAATTTATGTCAAGCATATACCATCACCAATATGGAAACTTGTTGAAGCATAAATATACTCATTTCATTTTTAGCATACACCATCACCAATATGGATAATTGCTAGGGATGAAAAACCACATAACCAATGTTATAGCATACACCATCACACAATATGGAAAGGGCTATAACATCATCATACACTCATCATTTCAAGCATGTACCATCACACATATGGGAAATGCTAAAAACACTAACATGACCAAAACAACTATCAACCTACCCTCTTCTTCCCTTTTGGGGAGAACTACATTGGCCTAAGGCCCTTCAAATAGGGGCTATGTAGGCAGCACTCAGTTGACATAAAGTCTTCTGACATTAGCTTAGCCATTCATTCATTCATTCATCTACCTGATGGACCAACTATCTAAACCTAGTCCAAAATCATGACCAAACAATCAGCCCTGACACTGCAGAAGTCACCTTAGACTTCTCATGGGGCACATTGGAGATCATATACATCTCCCTAACCACAACAAACAACACTTGAGATCACTTATATCTCAGCTCGACTCGACAAACAACCTTGGAGATTATGACTATCTCCTCAGACCACGACCACTTTTGAGACAACTTTGCCTTGGTTGTTTTTGATTGCATATGCTACCTCACGAATAGTTAGCAAATTGTCCATGACCCTCACACCTATTGTCGGATCGTGCCCAAGTTGATCCCCAATATTTGTGACATTTTTGTGTTTTCCAGGAGCACTTCCTAGTTGAGGATACTTGGAACACGATGACCATTGGAGCTACAACTTTGATCATTTAACCCAATCAGCTACCATTAACAAGTTAGGGACCGGTTATTTCAGTTTTAGTCCTCCTCAACCATTAAAGTTATAGCTTTGATCATTTAACCCAATCAGCTACCACTAATAAGCTAGGGACCGATTACTTTGATTTTATCACTCCTCGACCTTGCCTATGACAATTTGACCTACCTATCATGTGAAGTGGTATACGTGCAATCTCAACTATTGCAGCGTTCACATTCCCACCTCACCATACCTATCCACTACCTATCAAATCGGCAACTAATTTCAGATTGCCTTCTCTCAATTCTAGCTTTGAGGGGGAATACCTCATCCCATACTTAGGACAACTTACACCTATTTTTGTCTTGCAGTTCATCAGGACAAACCACAAGACAAAATGGGGCAAATGTAGACACCAATATCGTGTCAACCCCCCCTTAGTCCCCTTCTAACTTTAACACTCCTAACCCACACTTGCACACTTTATTAATTTAAAATAAATTACTTATTTTAAATTAATCATCCCTCCATGACACCTCACCTAGACACCTCGCCTAGACACCTCACCCTAAGACCATGTCCTGCCCTATGAGTCACCTTGAGACTAGGTCCTCCAAATCCTAACTACCTAGGACCTATTCTCACTCCCTCCTAACCTCCTAACTAACTCATGCCTAATAAACTTGTCTTTTGACTTTTCTCCAATGGAAAATGCATTTGGCAGATGGAGAAATGGGCAAAGAGCTAAAAATAGCCCTTTTACCCATTCTCTAGCCACTGACATCAGTCAACTGTCAGCCGATGCCTTCGGGATCGCTGACATCAGTTACATAAGCCTAGCTCTTTCATTGAGCTGCCCCCCAGACTCTTTGACATCGACGTGCACACTCTGAGACCAAGAATCAAAATTCAACTATCGCTCTCCTGGCTACAGAAACTCTGCACAAGTCACTCCAGATTGGATTGAAACATTGTACAAGGACCTCAACATCAGCCACAATAGGAATAAGTGTTCTGACACCTTTGGTTCTTCATCTAATAGAGCTAAATATTCTTCTGTCACATTTCAATATTTTAGAAGGCATTGGTAATTAGTTTCCATTTGATATTTTTGAGTACTATTGAGAGACAACCTGACTTCTTCTGTAGAGAGGCTGAAAAGCCTTCTTCTTATTCTTATCCTCTTTCCACACCTGTCCTCTACCTTTGTCCTTCCTCAGACCCTATTCACTTCCCTGCAACCCTGCACAAACCTTTAAACTTCTAGACTCCTTCTGTCAACCATAGACATACCCTGAAACCCATCCAAGGTCCATTACCCCTACCCACATCGACAACTAGACCGACGTCGACATTATTGACCAATTGACATCGGCAAGACTACCAACATCAGAAACTATGATAGACTGACTGTAGAGAATAGGTACATATTATCTATATTTCTCTTTCTTAGTCTTTCACCATTTCTCTTTATATAACACTCTTTTCTTTAAATAGTGCATTGTCATCCCTTACAGAGCTTTATGCTTTCGAGACTGAGCGTGTAGCTTGGCAGTCCACCATATATTTTTCTAAAATTATCTTTGTTTAAGTCTTATTCTTATTTTAGGTGTTTCCTCCATAGCCAAATAAGAGCTCCCATAACGCTTGGATACAGTGCGCAACTTAATCTGGGTATCAATCAAACCCCTAACCTTTAACCTTAGTTTCTTCTTATCTAAATGTAATTAGCAAAAATGTAGAGAAACACTTAGATTCTTCCATCCATAAATCCCTTCCTCCTGAAACCTTGACCATGTTGAACAAATCTACCATGGATATCAACTTGGGTACTCTAGATAACCCCTACATTGTTAAACTTGACCAATTGCTTCACACTAAGAAACTTTGGGACTTCCCTTCTTTCCTCCAAGACCGTAGCATAACATTCACTTGGTCTTATAGTGACATGACTAGAATTGGCCCCACCATTTTTACCCATAACATAGTCACTAACTATGATGCCAAGCCCATCAAGAAAAATATTTGGTGTGTGTACCCTCACATATCCCTTCTCATCAAAGAAGAGCATCAACATCTTATATCTATCAATTTCATTCAACCCATTGAATACCCCTAATGGGTCTTAAATGTCATACCTATCACCAAATCCATATGGGGACTATGTATTTATATGGACTTTTGTGACCTCAACCTCACTTTTTCCAAAGATGGCTTTCCTCTACCCAACATTGACCAACTTATTGATCTTACAGTCGACCACAAGATGTTATCTTTCATGGATGGGTTCTCAAGTTACAATCAGATCTTAATTTCTCCTAAATAATAACATAAAAATACCTTTACCACCCCTTGGGGAAGTTTTTGATATCAATTCATGCCTTTCAGACTAAATAACACTAGTTTAACCTATTAATATGCCATGACCTATATCTTCCATGACCTTATCCATAATATTTTTAAGGACTATGTGGATGAACTTGTTGGAAAATCCAAACTCTAAAAAGATTAGTTGGTTGTCCTTAAGATCATCTTTAAACACTTCATCCACTATCATGTCCACCTTGACCCCAAAAAGTGCATTTTTAGGGTCTTTTCAAGAAAGCTTCTTGGTTTTATTATCTCCATTCATAGAATCAAAGGTGAACCCACCAAAATCAAAGCCATCTTTGACATGCTTCCTCCAACCAAACTCAAGAAACTCCATAGTTTGGAAGGGAAACTTTAATCCATTTGTAATTTTATCTCCCAACTTTTAGATTGATGTTAACCCTTTCACCACCTTTTAAAGAAGGATATATATTTCGAGTATAATATAGACTACCAAAAGGCTTTTGATTCACTCAAAAGGTACCTTTTATCTCCAATTATCCATACTCCTCCCAAGGATGACCAACCTTTCTACCTATATATCTCTACCACCAACCATTCCCTAGGGGAAATGTTTTCTCATCAAGATGAACAACATAAAGAGCAAGTCATCTATTACATTAGACACACACTTTTAGAACACAATAATAGATATACCCATATTGAGAATATTTACTTGGATTTAGTTTTTGTGGCCACCAATATTCACCACTACCTTCTTAACCATAAAACCTATGTCACAACCAACACCAACCCACTCAATTACATGCACTCCAAACCATATCAAAACTAGTGTATGGCCAAGTGGCTCATGCTCTTAGTAGAGTTTGACCTTGATTTCTTCTAAAAAAATTCAATTAAAGGAAAATTTATTGAAGACCAATTAGCTAAATCACAATTAAAAGACACTTGACCTCCTCTTAAGTTCCCTAATGAGTCCATCATGACCCTCTCTCAAGTCGATTTCACCTATCAAGTCACCATGTTCTTTAACTGGTCAAAGTGTCAACATAGTGGGGGAGTAGGTATCATCCTTATCCCTTTTGATGGTGATCCTCTCCCTTTGTCCTTCAAGATTTATTTTGACTATACCAACAATATGGTTGAGTATGAATCCCTAGTGATAGGCCTTCAAACTACCTTATCCCTAGGATTCAAAACAATCAACATCTTTGATGACTCCTAACTTGTGATCAATCAAATAAATGGCTCTTACTAGTTTAAGAATGATGTTATACAATAGTAAAAATAACTATTTGATGAATTCTTTGCATCATTTGAACACTACCACTTCTAATCAACCATAAAATATACCATTAAGTTCACCAACACCATGGCTTCCCTTACCTATCAAATACTATTTGCGTCCTTAGATTCTAAGTTATCTATCTTTATTTATAGGCTCACCCAGCCTTCTTATGTCAAACTAGATTTTCCTACCATTTTTAATGTGGAGGATACCCAAACCAACCTTCGGTATCAACAAACCTTCGACTACCTTAACCTTGCCATAACTCATTCTAGTCTTTCTAGGAATTCTCAAAGAGCATTTATCTAGAGTACCTCATGTTATACCATACTAGGAGGTATACTTTATAAGCATGACTTTGATAGTCTTCTCTTCTTTTTCCTATGCAACTGAGAAGATTTTCATTCTATCAACGAAATGTACAATGGTATATGTGGAAGCAACTATAGTGGCCTCACTATAGCTAAGTATATTAATCACCTTGGCTATTACTAGTGTACCCTTAACCAAGATTGTTGTGATTATGTAAATAAGTTTGTCAAATGTTAATAGCATGTTAATTTTCATCACACACCTAGCCATAGTCTTTAAGTTTCCACTAATTTATATCCCTTCTCATTATGGGTTCTAGATATTATTGGTGAAATTAATCTCCATTCCTCATAGTGACATCACTCTATCATCACCACGATTGATTATTTTACCAAGTGGGTAGAGGCTATTCCTCTAGTCTTGACCAAAGTAGAAAATATTATCAATTTTATCAACCATCACATTATCTATCATTTTGATGTTCCTCATTAAATTATCACTAACAATGGTAAATCCTTTAAAAATAAGCAATTTCAAGGTCTATATGGTGCATTTAACATTAAGTTAAGATTCTCTTTTCCTTATCACCCTAAAGTGAATGGATAAGTTTAGGCCTCTAACAACACTCCTAATAATATGCTAACTAAAATGGTCAATGCATCTGGTTAAGATTAGAACTTGCACATCCCCTTTTCCTTATGGGCATATCGTACTAGCATTAGAACCCATATAGGTGCCACCCCTTTCTCTCTTGTGTTTGGAGTGGAGGAGGACTTGCCTCTTGAATCCCAAATCCCATCTATTCACATATCTTTGAAAGTGCTTATCACCGAGGATGATTATTAACAACACTATTTAACCCAACTTGAGCTATTTGATTAGTGTTGTTTATCATCCTTTACACATCTCCACATCTATCAAGAGTGCATCAAACATGCTTATAACAAACACCTTAAAGTGTGAGAATTCAATATATGATATCTTATCTTAAATGAAAATCAACATGTCACTAATATGTATAAAAGCAAGTGGGGTGAGTTTACTTTCAATTGGCTTGGACCTTATAACATAACCCATAAGTATAGATCTAGAGATTACTAGTTGTCTTCTCTCGAAGGCCACCCAAAACCTGAGCCCCTTAATGCTTTATATTTGCATCTATTCTTTTATTAAGAAGGATCATGTTCACCTTTTGTTTAACTTAAGATCATCCCTTGCTACCTACCTACATTTCATCTCCCTATTTTAGGGGTAACCTATTAAAACCAAATCATGTGATTATCTATCGCTGGCATAACCTTTTATTAATCAATAAGTATCATGACTCTACCTATGGCATGGTTTTTGTGGTACTTCCCATACTTCCATAGGATGGATTCCCATGGTCATTGTCACCTAAACCTCTTTACACCTAAACAAACTTCTCATGTTTTTAATTTTGCCTTCATAAAGGTGAAACTTTAAGCCTATCTAAGCAAGTCTATGTCAAGAAATATCAAAGAAATAAATAAAAACCCATCATTAGCATTCATGGGTCATTTCATGCATTCATAGACTACTCCCTTGAAGGACAATTATTGGAAATTTATTTGAAATTGTTAAAAATGTAAGGTGGGTTGCTCCCTTAAAGGATAGCTATCAATAATCATTAAATAAATCAAATAAACTTAGATCACTCCCTTGAAGGATGGTTGAGTAAAGCATTTTTTACAAAGCATCACAATTTCATCGAAGTGAGAGGATCCTCCTACAACAATTTAATAAAAATTCACAAAATAACATAATTAAAAAATGAATAGAAGCACTGAATAGATTATATTGATCACATACCACTTCAAGGGGGAAACCTCCTTTGAGCAAGCTCAATACAAATACTTTGTGGATGCCTTCAATGGCATCAACACTTATATATGAATTCTAATATATGGAACTACTACTTCCCATGAATGTGGGATAAAACAAAATGCTCATGGGATGACATCCAAAGCATATGTGTTCATAGCAACTACTAAACTAACAAGGTAAAGAGAAGAGATATCATGGGTTCATAATATCCCCTACATCTTAGAAAAATCTTTGTCCTTCAAGCTTTAGATGTGGGAATTGGTATTGTATCTAAAATAGTGGTTCCCATATTACATCCTCTAGTTGCATTCTGTGCCACTTAATTAAAACCTTGATGATGGAATGGAGTGAAGTAGGCGTGTGTGACTATCCAAGATTGCCTCTGGCTCAAGAAGAATGGATCATTCATTATCAAGTTTGAGTAAAAAAGTCTACACTCTAATGTTTTTGTCAAGAAATTTCTTCAGACAAGAGACATGAAATATGAGGTGAACTCAAGAACAAGGTGGGAGATTCAACTTATAAGCAACTAACCCAATATTATGAATAACCTTATAGGGCCCATAAAACTTGGGTGTTAGCTTAAGATTCCCTTTGAGTTTTAGGGAAGATTGATTGTAGGGATGTATGCAAAGAAAAACCATATCACCTACTTGAAAATTTCACTTGGAATGGTGTTGATATTCCTATTATTTCATTCAATTTTGTGCCATATGAAGATTTTTCCATAGGGTACTGAGGATCTGATCTTGAGTTCAAAGGATTGTGTCAACCACTTAAACTAATGAACTATTAGGGTTGTATAGAAGGAGAAATGGTGGTGTTTGAAAATAGACTACTTCATATGGAGTCATTTTTATTGAAGTATGATAGGAGGTATTGTACCACCATTTCTTGAGAGGAAGCCACTTTACCTACTAATGTTTTTGTTCTGAGGTGAAGCAATGGAAGAAAGTTCCCAAGCATTTGTTAAAAATTTTAGTCTAGCCATCTATTTGTGGATGATACCCAAAACTCATCTTAAATTGAGTGTCAATCCATCAAAATATTTCTATCCAAAAATGGAAATGAAAGTTGCATCACGATCTGAGATAATGGATGAAGGAATGACATGAAGATATAAAATCTGGTCCAAAAAAATTTGTGTAACTATGGAGGTAGTATAAGGGTGACTAAGGGCATGAAAATGACTATATTTAGAGAGGAAATAAACCACAACCAAGATCACCATTTTACCTCCATATTTAGGGATCCCCTTAATTAAATCCATATAAATATTTATCCAAATCCTGGTAGGGATGGGAAAGGGTTCATGAAACCTAGGGATGAGTGTTGTTTCACCCTTGTTATGTTGGTAGGTATCACATTCAGTCACCATCTATTGAATTATCTTTTTAATTCCCTTATAAAATAAGTTGCATCATGCCTGCTCATAAGTTTTGAGAAACCTTGAGGTCCTTGTAGAGGGAAAAGTGTGGAGTTCATATAATAAAGCCTATTGTAGATATGTATTTTAGGGAAGCACTAGATGACCCTTGTATCATAAAGAAGTACATCCTAAGAATAATGTGGTACAAATGAGGGGTTAGTGGCCAAATGTTAAATGATTTGATATAATGAGTCACTAAAATACCCTTATTGTACAGTGTCTAACTAATGCATAATAGGCATGAAAATAGTTGAAAAAGAAGCTTGATTCATAAATGTGTGAGATAGAACATCAACCAAAATATTATCTTTACCCTTCTTGTAAGTTATCCCATAGTAATAACCCATTATTTTGATGACCCATTTCTATTTTGATGGGGTAGAGACCCATTATTCTAAGAAATATTTCAGACTTTAGTGATCAATTTTGATGCAAAAATGATTACCCAATAGGTATGGCCACCACTTTTATACCGTATGTAAAATGGCCATCATTTCCTTATCATAAGTAGAGAGCAATAAATTATTTACAAAAAATGATTTGATGGTGAATGTAATAGGGTGTCCTTCTTGGAGGAAAATAACACCTAGTCCATTATCGCAAGCATCACTCTCGATAATGAAGATCTTGGAAAATTTTGGCATAAATAGAATAGGTGTAGTACACATATCTTATTTTAATGATTTAAATTCACACTCATCATCTTTTGTCCAAGTAAAATCATCCTTTTTTATCATAGATATCATTAGAAATGAAATATTCTCATAATCCTTGACAAACTTGTGATAGTATCTAGTGAGCCCTAAAAAACTATGGAGACTATTGAGTGTCTAAGGATGTAGCTAATTTGTCATAGCAGCTATTTTTTCAAGATCCACCTGAAGCCCTTGGGTTGAAATAATATGCCCAAGATACACCACTTCATCCTAGCCAAAAGTACATTTGGAATATTTTGCACAAAGATGATGGTTAGAGAAAAGTTATAGTGTGAGCTCTAGATGTTGGAGATGCTTAGACCATGTTTTACAATAGATGAGGATATCATCAAAGAAAACCAAAATTAATATCCATAGGTAGGGCCATAATATTTTATTCATCAATGCCTAAAATTTTGAAAGAGCATTAGTGAGGCCAAAGGGAATGAACAAGATCTCATAGTGACCATTATGTGTGTAAAATGTTGTCTTAGAGATATCATCCTCATGAAGTTGGATCTAGTGATATCTAGAGTGGAGATCTAATTTAGAGAAAAAATAGCATCATGAAGCTCATTAAAAAACTCATAAATAATAAGGATCATAAACTTATCCTTTATTGTAAGGTGATTAAGTGCAATAAAATCAATGCAAAGACACCATGACCCATATTTTTTCTAGACAAAGAGAATTGGGGAAGAATATAGGTGAGTACTAGGGCAAATAATGCCTTGTATTAGGTCTCAAATGAGCATCTCAATCTTGATCTTTTGTTGAAATGGGTAGTGATAAGGCCTGATATTAGGAGGAATTCTTCCTAGAAGGAGCTCAATATAGTGGTCCTCTAGCTATGAAGGTGGCAATCCCACTAGTTCAACAATGACACATGCATAATATTATAGAATGGTTTGTAGGTCAGAAGGAGTAGTGGAGACTATTGATAGTTGCATTTGAATAGAATGTAACTGAGCAATGACACCATGTGAATTATTATTAAGAAGATTTTCCATACGATGTAAACTTATGATTCTAAGAGATATAGGTTGTAATCCTTTTAATGTGTGTTTTTTCCCATTATCTAAAAAATACATCCAAAGCTCATCAAAATCCCATCAGATGGGTCCAAGTTTGCATAACCACTGGGTTCCCAAAAAAACATCATATCCACCTAAGGGTAAGGGAAAACATGTTGGAGTTCAAGTTAAAATCTATAATAGAGATACACACATTGTGACACTTTTATTTTCAACGTAATGTGCCCCCATTGGTAACCATGACTTCAAATTTAGAAAAAATATGGATAAAACAATCAGCCTATTTGCTGATTTGAGGGTCAATGAAGTTATGAGTACTACCTAAATCAATGAGTATTATGAGAGGTATCTTCTTGAATTAACCCCTAACCCACATGGTTTTTGGGGTAATGACTCTGGCTAAGGCATGGAGATAGATATATGGTTGGTATTCTTGAGTAGTAAGTTCCATAATCAGTTAAGCTTCTTCTGAATCATCTATTGTATCCTAAACATCTTCCCAATCTTAAAGTTTAAGTAGAGAGTTCAAATCCAATAAGTAGAGATTTTTCTTGACACATTGATTCCCCTAAGTGAATTTATCATCATAGTTATAATATATTCCTTTTTATCTATGGGTTTGCAATCTACTCTAGTTAAACATTTGATAAGAACAATTCTATAGGATGGCATTATTTGAGAGCGTTATGGATCTATATTTTTTAATGGAGAAAAATTAGATTTGAATCAATGTTGAGATGTGATCTTGTCCTTTTCCAACTTATCCAACACTAAGGCTTCCATCATTGTGTTGGGTTGGAATATTTTGACCTCAGATCAAATTACATCTTTCAGTCCACTAACAAAGTAACTCCTAAAGAATTCATTAGACAATCCCTCTATGTGATTGGCTATTTTTTCAAATTTGGTTTGATATTCTCTCACTGTTATTATTTTTCAAAGTTTAGTGAGTGCTCAAGTGAATTCATCAAAAGTAGTAGGGCCAAACCATTGTAAAATGAGAGAGAAAAATTTGTCCATATGGGTTCATCATGAGCCTTGGTATACCAATGATACCATTAAAGGGATTCAAGTTCCAGGTAAAAGGATGCAAGTAGAACCTTGTTGGCATCAAAAGTATTATGAAAACTAAAATATTATTCTACCTAATAGATCCATCTAGTTGAATCTATACTATTGAATCAAGGAAAATTAAGTTTTAGCCCATGATAATTGGTGGAAGAAGAAAATACAATGTATAAAGAAGACTCTAGATGTCGTATGTTTTTCATGGTGGTATGTTGAAGACTAAGACCAATAATTTTTCATCAAGATCTTTGATGTGGGACTTAAGGGTGACAATTTCATCCTCCATGTTTTTTTCTCCTATTTGGGTTATGACCATGACCTGAATAACAAATTTTTTTCATTTTTCTTTTTGTTTGCAATGGATATGAAAATAGAGTTAAGACATATTTAGTAAGGAAGGTTTTGAATTTGGGTGAAAATGAAAGGGGCAAAGGGGCTTTTAATACAAAATTTACATATTGGTAATATGATTGATGAAGACAAGGGCACTTTTAGGAGTGAAAATGAAAAAATTAGAAAATTGGTCAAAGAGAGACAAAGGAGTATAAAGAGATGATGAACATAGTATAATTTTTTTGAGGTCAATGGACAAAAATAGAAGTTATGGAAAAACCTAAAAATAGGGAAAATTACAATTTGTGGGAATTAGGAGTGGAATTGGGATATGGGGCCTCAAAGAAGAAAATATAGGGAATGAAATTTCAAGTGTTTAGATAAATTTTGAGGATAAACGAGGATATACATGGAAATATATTGCAAAAAAATGATTTTTTTCTAGTTTTCTCTTTGGTGATAAGTCCTTTAGAAGTCTACTAAAACTCTGTGGATAGTTTACATACTCTAGGTTCTATCAAATATCTACCTACAAGTCCTCTAATAGTCTCTGGATACTCTATTGATTGATTATTTTGACTCTATTAGAAATATTTAAAAATTGAGAGAAATGGGCTCCAAGTTTCAATGGCTACCTAAGTGTTTTAAAAATTTCACCCTGGCCACCAATATCATCTAAGCGAGTATCGCTCTCTAGAAATTTTTTTGGCCATATATTTATCTCTTTATGATAGCTCTTGGTTTTCCTCGTGGATTGGAACTACTCAATCAAGAAGGGGTCATTGCCCATTTCAATAACATGTCCTCTCAATGGGCCAACTGCTTTTGGGTTCTTGTGGTACTCATAATGAGTTTTAGGGATTTCACCCAAACATTTCCCATAGTTATGTGGTTAGGTTTTTACCCTTATCCAAAATAGATTATTGTGTTATAGGAAAATATTGAAATAAATTAAGCAAAAAAATAGAGTTATTTTTGAAAAAGTATTATGAAAAAAAATAGAGTGAAGACTTTTTGGAAAAACAAATTGGCCCTAAAATGTGCTCTAATACCAAATGAGAGGATCCTCCTACACTAATTTAATAAAAATGCATGAAATAATAGAATTACAAAATGAACAAAAGTGCTAAATAGATTATATTGATCATAGAGCACTTCAAGGGGGCAACCTCCTTGAGCAAGCTCAATACAAATAATTTGTGGATGACTTCAATGGCCTCAACACTTATATATGAATTATAATTTAAGCAACTACTACTTCCCATGAATTTGAGATAAAATAAAATGCTCACAAGATGACTTACAAAGCATATGCATCCATATAAACTTCTAAACTAAAAAGGTAAAGAAAAGAGATATCATGGGTTCATAACAGGAAGCTTCCTACATTGATTAGCTTCTTATACACAAAAACAAATTAAAAGACCCATTATCAACATCATAGCTAAATAAAACTAATTATGAAATCCACAATTGGCTCTCAAATAGAAAAATAAGGTGGAAGCCACAATCATCTTTCACAAGTAAACTTCTCATATTGATCAATATACACAATTTGGCATAGACTTTTTTATATTGTATCTTTGGACACCTATAGAAGAGGCATGCCAATCTCACAAGAAGGTTCCATTTTCACCCATGTCACCTTTACCCACTATAAGTAAGGTATTTTTTAGCTTACTTAACTTTATGTAGTCAAGATACCTTTAAAAAATTTAAAAACACTCATGCAAAGCATTTGAAGGGATTATGTTCATTAAGTCAATCCAAAGTTGGCTTTGTTTTAGTCTTTGTCAATGAAGAGGCATTGTACACTCTTCTTATCCTATTGTGACTAGTTGATATTTTCATTATGATGTTTGTCTCTTGATTATATTTTTTAGTCTCTCTTTTAGTGTTGTTAATTAAATTACCTCATGTTTTTTTTCTTAAACATTAACAACAAACATAACCATAACAAGCATAATAAACAGATAACATCCATGAGCATCTAAGTAACCAATAATTTTTCACCACATGTCTAAAGTATAAAATGATGTAGTATATACTCATTAAAATTTATCATGTCATAAGCATACCCATAAATCAAAACCATCTCATGCCTATCTAAGCCTACATCAATGTCTAGCATCCATATCATAAGCATCATCCATAAGTGATATAAACATCACACAATAAGCATTAAACATCAACATCAAACCATGAACATGAGCATAAATAATGATTATATGTATAATTTGTGAGTCAAATATCATAATAATTTGTATAATAAGATAAACATGTCTCTCTCTCAAAATTTACATCTCACCACATCAACTCATAAGATGGAATCAAAATGATATACAAAATGTCATAATCTAGTTATATCTATGCCTCAGGGGTACTACTACCTCCTAGATCACTCCTAGATATTGGTTCCTACCCACATATTATACCTATAAATCCCTCATCTATCCTTGTCTATCCAAATATAGATGTTTCCCACTACCCTAGTGTCACCACACTAGCATCACTTACCAAACTAGCCTTATACTCACCCCATCAAGACTCCTATATACACTATGTCAAAACTATGACCTCATAATACCATATCTCTTCCACCATATCAAATTTTCATGCTATTGGGATGGTTCTTGGTGTCCCTATCTTTCTTATTTCTACTCTTCCTCCTCTCTACCTTAGAGAGTCCCTCTCCTTGGTCACCAAGCCTAGTGAGGTCATGTCCTAATCCCTCTTACCTATCATGGTAGCCACCTAACCCTATAGGGTAGAAACATAACCTTGTAGTGTATAAATCTTTCCATATAATTTTTCTACCTACCCTTATAGCATTGTAACCTATCCTTGCATAGCTATTTTTATCTAATTTTCATTTTTTATTAAGTGTGAAAAGAAGAAACTAGTTAAGAAGGGTGTGTAGAAGAATATTTATTGAATGTGCACATGTTGAATCTATAATTTATGAGAACTCATATTTTGATATGGAATAATGAAATGTAATAATAAGGTAATACCATAAAAAAAAATTTTAGATTAGTAGTTGGGTGGATTTCCTAGCGTGAGCTAGATCTTAGAAGCGAAAGCTTTCTAAGAGGCTGTCAATCCAACTTATTAGAAACACTTAAGTGGACATGATAAAAGAAATATATTTGACTTAAATAATTGTAAAAATAAAATAAAATACATAAAATTTTATCTAATTAATTGATAAACATAGATTCTTTTCTAAGTTAATCAAAATGAAGCAACTAGTTTGATTATACCAATGCTGAAAATTGGTTAAGGCAAGGTTGTGGTTTTGGGTTGGGTAATTTGATAAGGGTAAAAGGAATGTTTTGGTTATAGATGATTGAGATAATAAAATGAGAGATATGGATTATTGGAAAGGATAAAATATCAAGTAACTAGGGTATCAAAAGGATGAGGAGGTAAAGAGGGTAAAGGTTGTAAAGGTGCAAAGAGAGCAAACGAGGTAAATGGGATTACAATGGCAAAGGTGGTAAAGGAGGTCAATAGATTAAGACGTAAAGTAGATTAAGGATTATATTTTAAAGTAATGAAAGGAAGGAATTAAGTAAATTACTGAAATAAATAAAACCAAATAAGGTTACCTTGAGGCTTGTTGATGTGGTTGATGTTGTTAATAATGTGATGAAGGAATCTCATTGCAATTTTGGCAGAGCTTTATTGATTTTAATTGTTTTCCTATAACATATGGATGACCTACATCAAATACCTACAAAAATATGTTAATAATAAAATAATAACTTCCACTTCACCTTGGGTGAAGGATAGGGGGTATATATATCATTTATTGTCAAGAACCATGTCAAAAGAGGGAATAGTAGAAGTATGATGTCATTTCCCATGTCATGCATGGATGAGTCAAATATGAGGTTGGTGTGGATTTATGTTTTGGTTGGTGAGTTTACCACCTTGCACATGAGTCCAATTTTGAATGGGAATCATGCACATGGGTCTAAATGAGGCTAAAGACGTTTCACAACCCTTTTTTATCTTCATTCAACCACTTAAAGAGATGGCACACAAAATGTGGTGCCATTTTCCATGTGGTGCATGAATGATTCAAATATGAGGTTGGTGGGCATTCCCATTTGGGTTTATGAGTCTCCCATTTAGGTTAAAAAGTCAAAAATGGGTGCCCTTTATCTTTTCTAAAGTACTAAAGAGGCAGGTATCTCATTTTGAAGGTCACTTTTATGTGTTGAGGCAAAATGCATATTCAATGATGACCCCTTAAGGGGAAATTCACCATATTTCAATGTGGGTCCCTTATGATGCTTAAATTAGGTCATTAATCACCTTAGGAAAGGGTCCTAGGTGGGGTATGATGTTTCACATCAAGACACATCAATTTTAAGCCTTGTCACTTTCCATATCACCATTCATGTCCCTTACCATGTTACATGCCATGTCACTTGCCATGTTACTTACCATGTGACATGCCATGTCATCATGAATAGTGATGTTGGGTCCAATGGTGAATAGTGATAGTGAATAGTAATTTCAAATAATATTTTTGAATAGGATAAGAGTGATTTGGTTAGGTTAAGAAGGTTTTTTTGAGGTTTAAGAAGGTTTAGGGGGTCTTGAGGCATTTAGTCATCAAAAAATATAAGTGTGCAATTTTTTAGTGTCTACATTTTGCCTCTTTTTATTATGTAGCTTTGAATTAACAAGCTGTAAAACAAAAATGAATCACTTGGTTGAAGGTTAGGGTGCCCTAACTATGGGAGGAGGTATTCCCCATCAAACTTAAATTCAATGAAGAAAGGCTAAATTAGGTGTAGGTTTGATAATCAGTTGGTGGGGAGGCACTAGGTGGTGTCACAAGGTAGTTGGGCATGTGAAATGCCAATGGGTTTACAAAATATGACTAAGCAAAATAGTCAAGATTGCACAAAAAATAAAGCTACCATTATTGATAAAAATAAGGTCAAGTTCTAAATGGACATACAATAGGGTAACTAGTCTACAATGTTAGTCATAGTTGATCAGATTAGGCTTATCAAGTTATCTAGATAAATTTGGTGTTGTTCAGAGCTATCCAAGGTGGGAAGTGCTCTTGTATAGTAATAAAAATGTTCTGGTTGTACATGAGGTTTGGTGTAAAAATGGAAACATGATAAGTATAGTTGATATGGTTAAAAAGACCAAGGTAAAGTCATCACAAAACTTGAAAAGAGGTTAGGTCAAAAATGACCAATGTCAAGATAGACATGGGTAAGTGGGTTGGTTAGTTGGAATGGGATGGCTAAGCAAACTCTATATGCCCTATACAAGTGGATGTTGCCTACAAGTACCATGGACATAATGTATAAAATGAACTATAGGCTTAATGTAGTTCTTTTAAGGTGGGGGGTGTTGGTTAACTTGGCTTCCCCAATTTGATATCATGCAGTTAGGCTAGATTGAAGGACATTGGAGAAAGGGAAGCTCTAAAGGGTGGGGAAAATGGGTATCAAATAGTTTTCTGATTGGTTTGGTAGAAATGATGGATGAGATTACCTAAGATGCAATTAGATGATTGATTCACTATGAAAAAGGAATTTGTAGCCATGAGTAAGCAAGTTCAATCATGAAATTTTTGCCACCATTTTTAAAAAATGAATAAATATGTTATACCAAGATTTATAAAATATGACACTACTCAAATTATCATTGTGATCCAATGAGTTCTTTCATCACCATCCAGATAATCTAACATTTTTCACACTCCACAACAATGTCATTAATAGGCTATGGAAGGGTATTATTTAAAGATTTGAGGAAGTAAAGTAGCAGAGTGGGTAAATGATAAGTGGTGAAGATCTGAACCCTTGAGCTAATGGGGCTCTAAAATAAGTAAGCATTGATTTTTGAGGAAATTCAGAGAAAGATGTTAAGGGGTTTTAGAATATGTAGTGACGTAAATAATAATAATAATAATAATATTAATTAAATGAGGTAGTAGGTTATGGATATTGTGCATTAAAGCAAGGGTATGGAGGACACAAGGAAGTCAACAAGGATATATACGTAGAGGTGGTACAACTAGTGATCACACTCTAAAGATGTGGAGGTTGAATGGGGGAAAATAAAGGGGATCCAACAAGGGATGAGGTGAAGGTGGACTAAGAGATGGATGAAGAGATAGGTGAAGAAAATAATGAGGGTCTATATAAAGATGAAGGTGGAGAAGTATGGAAGGAGTAAGGCATGGACATATAGGAAGAAAAAATAAGGTTGGAAAGAATAAGGAATGTCCTCAAGATAATAAAAATGAAAGGAAATGGAGAAAAGGGAGAGGATGATGGAAAATAATGAAGGGGAATGAGATGAAGATAAAGGATAAAGATCAAGGATGATAAGAATAAAAAAGAAGAATCAAAGAAGGTATACAAAGTAAGGATACTCACATAGATGCAAAAGACAAGTGAGTTCCAAGATGGAAAGAGGAAAAAGAGAATGCAAAAGGAAAAAGGCAAGAACTGAGAAGAAGAAAAGGCGCAATTATGGAAGGCTTATCAAAGGATAAATACCTAGGGAAAAACTAGTTGTGGAGGAAAAAAGAAGACAAAAAGGATAAAAGGATGGCAAAAAGAAAATAAGAAGAATGGAAAATGGGTACGGTGGGAAGAGTGGCAAAATGATAGAGAATGGTAGTACACATAAAGAAAAAGTACAACAATAGAAGAAATATAAAGCTTACAAGATGCACAATATGATGTGGAATTGGTGAGGAAATGAGAGTGATGAAGAGGGTGTGACAAATTACTAAGGATAAGGGGAAATGAGGAGGTTGGCAAAAGAAGACAAAGGAGATAGGGGGAAAGGTTGGTAAAAAGTGGAGAGAGAGGAAAAAATGTAAAAAGTGGGTGTGGAAGCGAGCTGTGAAGCATGCATAAGGAAAGGTAGTGGGGGGGCAATGAAGTAGATTAGGTGGTGGATTTATGGGTGATAAGAGGGGACAATGAGGAAGGTTATCAATCCTTATGTTAAAAGAGATTGAAAAGTTATATGTATGGAGGTGGTAAGGAGATAGGTGGAGGGGTGGAGGAAAATATATTATGTAAGAAGGGCAAATAAAGTAAAGGATGTGGCTAAGCTAACCTCAATAATTGAGTGCTACCTACATAGTCCAAAAAGACCTCAGGCCAATATAGCTCTCCCAGCAATGGGGGAAAAACTTAAGAGGAAGTATTAGATAGTATTATAACATAAATATGCTTAAGAAATAATTCAAAGCTTTCTTGATGTAAGATGCCCTAAGAAAGAGGGTGTTGTTAGTGGTGGAAATTAGTAAGAAAATGAGGAGGGTAATTATGTATTAGTGGGTGAACTACCCTTATAAGTTAAACAATGCCTACATAGTTGATGGACATCAAGCCACCGTATTTCAATAAGGTTTAGGTGAGTGGTGTTTAAATTAGATGCCCCAATTTGATGGACCACATGGGTTGGTTTGGGATGATGGAGAAGGTTTTTTAAAAAAATAGTTTTAGGTTTTGGTGAAGGTGATGGTGATGGTGAAATTGTATGATGTATATTTGTGAATGGTTACCATAATGATCCTAAATTTAGTAGGATGAGAGACACAGATGGTTAAGGTAGGATAAATAAGAAGGGAATATAATGCTAAGCACCACAAATGACCTTAAATGGAGCTAATCCAAAGAAGAGGTGAAATTGTAAGGAGGTTTCACTTCTTAAAATTATGTGAAGGTATAAGCATAGTGTTGGTAGCTATCACTATGAGCCAAGTTTTAGGAGGTGGGTGTCTATCAGGATCTACATAGTCATGTTGGCAAAAGGTCATCATCGCTACAAGTCAAGTTTTAAGGGTAGTAGCAAAGTGACAACATACAAAGAATTTCTTTGATGGTCAAGTAGATTTTATAAGGTAGAAAATTGGTAGGGTGGTGAATGATAGAAGATGGATTACACCTGACCCAAGAGCTATATGGGTAGGCTATATAAAAGGTGGCCATGTTTGCATCCTATACTTAATTCCTTAGAAATAATGACTTTGGGTTATACTAGGCCAGGCCTAACCAACATGAAGCTACATGGCCCAGGAGATTGGTTACATAGTTAGAGAAGGCAATCGTTCCCTAGCTATTGACTAGCTTTCAGTTGGCACAAAATAAAAGACTACCATGTTTGAGTAGGTACTACCAATGATTGGAGTTTGACATCCAAAGCTTGTGGCATTGGGCTGGTAGTAATAGGAGGGTAGAGGGGATAATAAGGTGAATGTATTGTTGTGAATTCATGGTGGCCTACCTCTGATGGAAGAGTTTCTACAATGGAAAGGATTTAGAAGCTACCTTTACCAACAATAGTGGTAGTTTTAGAGGCATGACCATTATGGTGACACATGGCTAGAATCTAATTTATGTCATTCAAAGTAAAGATGATAATAATCAAGCCCAAAAGGATCATAAAATGCAAAATAATCAAATACATTGGATGAAAATAATTTATATCTATGTATTTGGGTGAATAACATTAGGAGTGGATGACAAGGGTGACAAAGGGAAATCATGACAGTGCCTAATAAATTTATTGAAATGGCTAGGTGGATCATGGGGTACGTGCCTACACAAAAGGAAAGTAGACATGACCATTTCAAGTGGGAATATTATTCAAGGGAATCAATGAAATCATATGACTTTCTCCATCGGTGGAATGGAGAATCATGTTGGCAAGAAAGAATGGTCAAGTATTCTATTTAAAGAATGATGAGAAAGATGAATGTCTATCATTGAGTTATTTGTTTTTTTAGGTTATAGAAAGTACATAAAAATACACAAGGTTAAATATGGTTAACAATGGGAACAATGGTGGAGATAATCAGTAACTCCCACAACCTAAAATAATTAGTATGGTAAATGTATGGATCGACTGGATACTGCAACATGTAATGGCAATAATGAAAGTATTTATAGATCAACAATAAGAGGAAAAGCACCCATGGCCTAAGGTTGAGCCTAAAATCTTACCTCTATGATAACAAATAAGGAAATAATGTCACTACACAAGATGTAGGGCTAGAGAACATGACCATCGACTTGTCTATGGAAGGAACCCTCATTGTCAAAAAGGATGTGCACTGAGACAACAACTAATAGTACCTATGCAAGTAGAAAAACTAGAGTAGAGGGATGTAATGACTATGATAGGTGAGCAGGGTGAAAAACCTAGAGAAAAATATGATTCTTTCCATATGGGGATGAATGTAGAAGAGGAGAACAAAGTACACCCTTTAAAAACTATTGAGATAAGGGATGTTATAGATGTTAGTTTAGGGAGCAAACAAGTAGATTGATGGTTGAACATAAATCCAGAGTCACCAAGAAATCATTATAGTGCTTAGGTAGCAAAATAATTTATGTAGGGGCCTTATGTGAAGTGTGGATAGTCTGATAACTTTGTATATGTTGTGTAACTCCTCGCATCCTAAATAAAATATTACACAATTTATTGTAAACTTATACAAAATGTGTTGGATGTTGTTGTTCAAATGTTATCATGCTTAAGGTTTTATGGATAGTTATGAATATTATGGTTATGGTTATGATTGGTATGGTTATGGTTATTGTAATCCTGTTTAATGTGAAAAGAATAATTATTTTTGTTGCAACACTATCTGGTAAAAGTCATGATGAAAACATCAACCAAGCACATCAAGATAAGAATAGGACATGATGCTTTGTTTTTGATAAGGATTAAAAATATACCTAAAGTGGGATTATCTTAATGAATATAAACCCTTCAAACACTTCACATAAGTGGTCATTAGTTGATAAAAAAGGTTTTTTGATTATAGTATCAAGTAAGCTCTAAATCCCTTGATTTGTAGATAGTCTAAAGGAAAGATGAGTGATAGGTCATGTGAAGGGTAATGGGTTATTTGTATGACAACCTCATGTGAATTAGTTTTCCCCTTCTATAAGTGACCTAAGAATGGTAATAGACAAGTCCATGTCATATGTTAGATGTATACTGATCAATGCAGGAAGTCTACATGTGAAATCTGATTGTAGCTTATAACTTATTATGTTACTTGAGAGCTGATTATGGCTTTAGATTTTGTTGTGACATTGGGTCTTTTGATTTATTATTGTATGTGTAAATCTAATCGATACGGGAAGCATTCAAGAAATTGATCTATTTTTGACAAAGTTAACTTAGCCATCCTTCAAGGGAGTGGTCTAAGCTTATTGGCTTTGTTTAATTCTCTTGATAGCTATCTTTCAAGGGAGTAGTCTACCTTATAATTGGCAATTTTGATTTTGTTTTTGGTTAGTTGTTCTTTGAGGGAATAGTCTATAATGCTTAAGATATTTGCCTAAGTAGTATTTTTGTTCCAAATTATTTTTGGATGCAATGTTTTTAGACATGGACAAGTCTAATTAGGTTCAGAGGTTTACCTTTATGAGGGAAAAATTTTAACATAATAAGGTTAATTATATGAAAAGGTATGATTTTTGAGAGATAATGACCATGGGATTCTATCTTGTTAAAGAGAAAAAGTATCCATAAGAACCATTCTATGGGTAGAGCCATGATACCCACATTTAGGATTAGGTTATGGCTATGATGGTTAATTACATGGTTTTATGTTGTAATCAATTTTCCTCAAAAGGAGAACAAAAATATGGGTGAAGGTTAAAATATTGTAATCAAGGGATGAGTTTAAGTTAGACAAAAGGAATGAGATTGATCCTTATTTAATAGAAAAATAGATGCAGATACGAAGAATTGAGGGGCTTAGATTTTGGTTTGACTTTGAGAGAGGAAAAATGATAATATCCCAATCCATAGTTATGGGTAATGATGTAGGGTCCAATCCAATTGAAAATAAACTTGCCTTATTTACTCTTCTCCATGTATGTCATGTGTTGGTTTTCTTTTAGGATGAGATCTCTGATATTGAATTCCTATTGTTGGAGGTGTTTGAAATAAGTGTGTTTGATATCTTCTTGATAGATATGAAGGTGGGTGAAGGTTACTAAATGACACTCATCAAGCAGCTCAAATTGAGTTAAATGATGCTGACAAAATTCTTCCTCACAAATGAGTTCTTATAAAGATATACGAAGAGAGTGGATTTGGACTTTAAGAGGAAAGAATACCTCTACTCTAAAGACTAGATAGAAAAGGGTAGCACTTGTAGAGGTTTAAATTCTAGAATGATAGGCCCATAAAGTAAATGGGATGTGCAAATGCCAATCCCAACCTGAAACACTGATATCTTTGGTTAGTATTTTGGTGAGGGTTTTATTAAAGGCTTTTGGCTATCCATTTTCTTGTGGTTAATAAGGCAAGGAAAAACTTAAATTGATACCAAATGCACCACATAAACCTTGGAATTGCTTATTTTTTAAAGATTTGCCATTATTGGTGATGATCTTATGAGGAACATGAAAGCGGTAGATGATATGAAGGTTGATAAATTTGATAATATTCTCCACTTTGGTTGAGATAAGAGGAATAGATTCTACCCATTTGGTGAAGTATTTGGTGGCTATGATGATGGAGCTATGTCACTGTGAAAAATGGGGGTTAATTTCCCCAATGAGATCAAGCCCCTATTAAGAGAAAGGCCCAAATTCCTTAGATACCTAGAGGCTATTGGCTGGTGTATGATGTAAATTAGCATGCTATTGAAATTTAACACACTTTTTTACATAATCACAATAGTCTTAGTTGAGGGTGGGATAATAGTAGCCAAGTTAAAGGATACATTTAGTGACTACTAGGCCACTAAAGTATCCCCCATAGAATCCATCATGTGTTTCCTTGATGGCATGAGAAGCTTCATGGCTGCATAGGCAATGAAGAAGGAGACTGTCAAAACTATGTTTATAAAGGATTCTTCCTATTATGGTATAATGAGAGGTATTCTAAATAAATTCTCTTTGAGCATTCCTAGAAAGGTTAGGAGGAATGGTGCATAGATTGAGGTAGTTAAGATTTTATTCATACCAAATGTCTAGTGGGGATTATTCCACATTACAAATGGTAAGGAGGTCAGATTGGCTATAAGAGGGTGTGTTAGAATTATGAATGGTGAATAAATATTTTGGAATTGAAAGGTTGAGAACAAATCTAGGAAGTAAGGTAGGCTATTGTATCAGTGAATTTATTAGTAGATCAGGGAATGGATTAGACTAGGTAATGTTCGAATGATGTTAAGAGTTTATCAACTAAAAGTTTATATTTTTTCAAGACATTATTCTTAAATTGATAGGATCCATTGACCTAGTTGACCACAAGATGGGAATCACCAAAGACATAGATTGTCTTAATTATTAAGGTTAGAGCAGTTCGAAGACCTATTATTAGGTCTTCATACTCAACCATATTATTGGTGCATTCAAAGTCAATTTTAAAGGAGAGAGGAAGGGGTTCACCATCAAGTGAAATGAGAATAACTCTAGCACCCCTTTATTGTTGGCACTTCGAGCCATCAAAGAACATGGTCATTTGGTAGGTTATGCCATCCTCTTGAAAAAAAGTCATGATAGACTCATCTAAAAAGGCAAAAAGAGGTGGTTATTTTTTTGGTAGAAGAGATTTAGCTAATTGGTCAATAATGACTTGCCTTTTAATTGAATTCTATGGGAGGAATTCAAGGTTGAATTTAGGTAGGAGCATGAGACAGTTAGATATATGATGATTTTGGTATGGTTTAGGGTGCATGTACTTGAGCAGGTTGATATTAGTGATGACATAAGTTTTATGCTTAAGAAGGTAGTGGTGGAGTTTGGTGGCCACAAAGGTCAATGCTACGTAGAGTTTATTGATATATGTATATGAAGTCTCATATTCTAAAAGTGTATGGATAATGTAGTATATGGCTGGCTCTTTATGTTGTTTATCTTGGTGAGCCAATGTTACCCATAGGGAATGGTCAGTGGCAGAGATATATAGATAAAAGGGGTGGTCATCCTTAGGAGGGGTAAGGATAGGTAATGACCAAAATTATTTTTTTAGTGAATCAAAGGTACTGACCATTTTTGGTCCTACAAGCCAAAATGTTGGTATCCTTCTTTCCCTGTTGTTCTGAGCCATCAATCTTAGATGTATCCACCTTACTACAAATGCTCAATTTCCCTTTGAAATAAATCTTATTCTTATAAAGAGTTGATAGATCTAAGACCTATAGGTTTTTAGTTCAATATGGAGCTTATTTCACCTTGAATAATTGCCTTAGACAAGCCTTTTGGCAAGGGAATGGGCCAACAAGAATGAAAGTCTTTTACAAAGATCTAAAGATAAAGTTCCCTTATAGAGAGCAGTCATGTTGAAAACTAGACCATTTTAGCAGGCTACGGAGGGCAATTATGGACCTAAAGTGCCCTTGCAGAGGGTACAATTTTCCTTCAAAAAAATGACAAGGTAGAAGGCCAAAAGGTAAGTTTTCCTTTGAAAAAGATCCATGCAAAAGACAAATGATTTCCTTCAGACTTTTGTCTGAGGGAAATCCAAGGTAAAAGGGTAAAGGATTCCTTAAAAAATTTCTTAAAAATAAATCCAAAGGAAAGGAGCAAAGGATTTCTTTAGACTTTTACAACAATAATGAACCACTAATCCAACATCTGGTGACTCCATTTTTAAGAACATCAATCTCTGGTTAGAGATCAGCATAACATCCTATGCCTAAGGTCACCACATGATCTACTACCAAGGGTGTTCCTTTCAAATTCATTGAGCTACCATTAAACTCAGCAAGGCAATTTGAGGTTTTCAAGGACTCACCCCTATATAGCAAGTCATTCTCCCAGACTTGCTATAAAATACACTTACACAAGAAGACCCTGACAGAACCTTGTTATCACCATGGCTTTACCTTTTATGGCCTTTCATGGTTAGATTCCTTTAAACCTTCTATATTATGACCCAATCCTAAGGATAGCCCTTAAGAGTGTTCCTCACTTTAATGGAGAGGGGCCTATTACTGCTATTGAGCACATCAAAAATATTGCCAACCTCTATAATATTCACAATGTCACTAAAGAGAACATTGCTATTAGGCTACTGGCATTGTCCTTCAAGGGTAAGGTTCTATACTGGTATGGAACTTTTCCTATGAATTCAATTAGCACATGGAATGAATTAGGCA
This sequence comes from Torreya grandis, assembly GCA_037957365.1. NCBI lineage: Eukaryota > Viridiplantae > Streptophyta > Pinopsida > Cupressales > Taxaceae > Torreya > Torreya grandis. The sequence goes on from JARHVA010002249.1 coordinate 195,014, forward strand.
CTCTCTTGACAAATAGATTTAGGGAGAAGAGTGACCACCTCTCACTTGCTGAGCAGCTAACCACCATGAAAAGAGCTCCACATGAATTCATGCAGGATTTTAATACCAAGTTATAAAGACATGGGATAGAATTCCCATTTTGGTAAGGCTAACCCCAAGCTATGCCTTCCTCTATTACTTGAAATATTTGAATAGTGACATTGCTATCATGATATAGTTAATGGGAGAATAAGTGTTGCCAACTACCTATGAAATTACCATGGCCACTAAAAATTGCCTGGTGTAAGTAGGAAAGATATCCCCTAGACCTCATATGCCACTCTTTCCTAAATTTTCACCTCTAGTTTAGATTACTACTAATCCAAAAATCATAATTACTATTTGATAAATATTTAAAGAACATAGAAATAACATAGTAACAATGAATTCTCTAAGAAGAGATGTATTATTACTCAAGTTCGTAATACAACTATATGCTTATCTCTAGGAAGAGATGTCTGATTTTCCATTTTAGATCACATATTCATTTATACCCATTTTTAAATTATGGGGAAGATGTGTAAGGTCACAAATCTCAAGGTAGATTAAGTGGTTCAAATTATATGCTTTAAAACAATATAGAATTCATGGAATTACTATTTTTAGAAACTTACTATTTTTAGACTGCACTACTAAAATTGAAATTTAGGGCACTTCCATTAGGTTTTCAGGGGTAAAAATTCATTGAGTAGAGCTCATGCATCTCACATCATTCTCCTCATTCTTATCTTTCCAACGATTTAAATGGTGAGTCAATTGGATCTACGGTGCAAAAGTTATCTCTCCCAGAAGTTTCATCATCAATTGGGGTGGAACTATCACCTAAATGATTGCCTGAATTGGTGCCCAAATCATTCCTCATTCCTTAAAAATAAATGGTCCCCATTACATCAATGTTCCTCATCAAGTGTGGTAGTTGTGTCTTTATTTGATTCTCTATGATCTACTCACCTTGGTGGCTAAGTTGGCCCTTTTTGACCACTTGATAAAGGGGAATAGAGTGTCCTCTTATTGTCTTCATCTAGGTGTCCACAATCTAGTCCTCTTCCATTGGAGAAAAACTCTATGGATCAAGCTCATCAATGTTTAGTTGTTCTACTATGACTAAAGTTTCCAAGATATTTGGATAATATGGTTTGAGGAGCTCCACATTGAATATTGGATGCATACCAAGGTAGGCTGATAGGTTCAACTCAAAAGAATTTTCCCCAACTTTTATAGTGATGGTGTGGGGACCATATCGTAGAGGCCAAACTTTTCTATGTGGGCCTACAAGTTGTTCCTTCTAGATCCACAACCAAACCTTGTCACCCAAAGAAAAATGGTGTGCAATCTTATGTTTGTCATGGCATTGCTTATACTTTTGATTCATCTTCTCCAGGATGTCATGAACTTGCTAATGGATGTGTTGCATTTGTTGAATGAACTTTGTTGTTTTTGCTGCCTTAGATCTTCCATGAGGCATATATTATATGGTGTAGAATGTAATGGATATATCAATTAGTGCCATGGGTTGGAACCCAAAGCATACTTAGAATGGACTATGCTTGGTCGACCTATGTAAGGCCCAATTATATCCATGTTGTATGCAAAGAAGCCCTTCATCCCATGTGCATGGATATTTGGAGTGATACATCCAAATCATGTGAACAATTAAGTAGTTCACCACCTCTATCTAACCATCAGTCTATGGATGGAAGGATATGGACTTCACCAGCTTGGTGTCCATCATCTTCCATAGAGTGGACCAGAAGATGCTCAAGAAACTGCTATCTTGATCTGAGACAATGGACTTGGGGAGACCAAAATGGATCCATACATGACTAAAATATAGTTGAGTACTTTCTTCAGTAGATATATTTTTCTTATAAGCAATCATGATATCTATTTTTGAAAAATGATCAACTACCACAAAAATACAATCCTTACCACATTTTGAAGTGGGAAAACCTGAGAGAAAATCCATTGAGAAGATTCCCAAGGCCTGGTTGGTTTTGTCAATGGCATGTACAACCTTGCTTCTTATATGTTGTCTTGGCTATCACACATGGGTTGTAATATTTGAGATATCTTTCCAAATCCTTTCACATATGGTGCTATTAGAAGTGTTTTTGAAAAACTCCCAATGTCTTCTCTATACCAAAGTGTCCAGTTGTCCTACTAAAATGTGCTTCCCATATCATCTTTTGTTGCTCTACAATTGGAATGTATATGTGCCCCATATGATAGAGGAAATTATCTTGAAAATAAAAATTATAAACATGTTTACCTTTTTGAAGCACCTGATATGTATTAGCAATGATAGGATCTACTTCATATAGAGCACCCCAAGTGGTAGTCTCATGTCTGCATAGGTTAAGAACTGTTGTGAGTGCAGTAATTGGTGGGTGGCTCAAACAATCTATAGCTATATTTGAGCTCCCCTTTTTGTGTTTGATGATTATATGGAATTTTTGAAGATATGTGGCCTACTTTTGGTTCCTCTCATTTCATATTTTTCTCTATGTCTAGATGAATTCCAATGGTCTATGGTTAGTGTGGATGACCGTCTCTTTCCATATGATGTAGTGTTTCCATTATTTGTAGGCCTGTACAATGGCATATATCTCCTTATCATATGTTGGATATTTCCTGAATATATCAGTGAAATTTTCACTATGATATGTAATAAGATGTCCATGTTGCATGATGACAACTCCCATGGCATATTTAGATGCATCTATCATCAACTCAAAAGGTTGATGCAAATCTAGTAAGGCAATAATAGGGGCTGAGCAAAGTCTATTCTTCAAATTATCAAATTCCCTTTATTGTATTTCACCCCACTAAAATGTAGCTATAGCTTCTCCTTTAGTTACTTGGGTTAGTGACCAAGCAACATGTGAAAATCCAAGAACAAACCTGTGATAGAAATTTGCAAGACCCAAGAAGCTATGAAGTTCTATGAGAGTCCTTGGTGTGGGCCATTCTTGAATAACCTAAATATTTTTTAGATCAATTAGGACCCCTTCCTCATTCACAATGTACCCAAGGTACTAAATTATTGTCATCTCGAATGTGCATTTGTTGATATTCACATACAACTTGTGCTCCCAAAGAGTTTGAAGTACCTTACGAACATGTTGCAAATGTTCCTCCCATGTTCTACTGTAGATGAGTATGTCATCTACGTAGACAACCATGAATGAGTTGGTGAAGGGTCGTATGATGTCATCCATCATCCTCATGAAGTTTATAGGTGTGTTAGTTAAGCTAAAAGGCATAACCAACCATTCAAAGAGCCCCTCCTTAGATTTGAATGCAGTCTTCTAGAAATCAGTGGGATTTATGGGAATTTGGTGATAGCCAAATTTGAGATCAATTTTGGTGAAGAAATTTGCACCATGGAGCTGGTCCAATAGGTCATCAATCCTGGGTAGAGGGTAGCAATTCTTCATAGTGATTTTATTCAGGGCTTGATAGTTAATGTAAAGCCTCCATGTTCCATCTTTCTTTGGTGCCAAGATAATTGGGCTACCACAAAGTGAAGACCTTGGCTTGATGTGACCCTTTTGGATCGATTCTTGAATCTATCTTTTTATCTCATCATTCTCCAAAACTAATCTTTGATACACAAGACTATTAGGCAAAGGTGATCCTATGATCAAATCAATATAATGTTTTACTTGGTAGTGTAGTGGAACTCCTGTAGGTGACTTAAATAATTCATCATAGTCTCCTATGATTCATCTTATCTACCTTTGTTGTTGTGTTGATTGTGTAGTGAGGACTGCAACATCGACTTTCTTGGATTTATGTGGTTTGACTACCATGAGAACAAATTGCTTTATCTTCTCCACCAATCTCTTACATTTCTTAGCACTGATCAAGGAGATAGATGTGGGAGGTGGCACCTCTGGTACCTTATAGTGTTGTGTTCTAAGAGTGAGGTTTATTCTTTAGGTTCATGATTCATATATGTCATGTCTCTTATACATGAATGGCTGACCAAGGAGTACATCACAAACATATAGATTGACCACATCACACAAGACTTCATCTTGGAGAGGTTTTATTGCATATGAAAGAAGACAATGATGGGTGACACAGAGGTCTCTCTATGGGCTCAACCATCCAATACTATATGGCTTTGGATGAGGCTTCATGGATAGATTTAGAATTTTCACAACTTTAGCAGAGATTAAATTCTTTTGACTCCCACTATCAAGAATGAAATTTAGAGACTTAACTTTTACCCATAATTTATAGTGAAACAATATTTCCTTGTCATCTAGCCTTTCCTCATGGGTCTATGATGAAGTGATGATGGTGTCAGGTTCAACATCTACAATTTCTTTTTCATCCTCTTCAACTGTCAGTTGTGTATGAGATAGAGTAGTAGATGTCGAGTATTATGACTTAGAAAGTAATGACTTGATGGCTTGACATTCTTCTTTGGAGTGAGTTCTAATTTTGTGGTAATCACACCATTTTATAGCCTTCCCCTTCTAGGGTTTCTTATCTTGAAACTCTTTTTGCTTCCAATTTTGGCCTCATGTTTGACCTTCCTTGTCACTTTTCCATTTTGAGGGCTGACTCTTCGTATTCTTTCTACCATGCTTCTGCTTAATATTTACTATGAATTTGTATGCCTCACTAAGGGTTTCTAAATTGAAGAGTTTAATTTCCCCCCATATGTACCATTTTAGTCCACCACGATATTTGATATTATTATGTTTCTCACTTTCTTGGATGCCTAATCTTGTAGATAAAGAATGAAAAATGTCTGTGTAATCTTGAACAGATTGGTCCTTACCTTGGAAAAGTTGTTGCCACTATATGTATAGATCAGCATATGTTCCAATGGGATAGTATTCTTCTTTCACCACTTCCATAAAATCATCCCAGGTAGGTTCCACCTCAAGGCTAATGCCATCTATACTAAACCTCTTTTTGTAAATTTTCCACTAGTTTTTCATGGGCAATGATGCTTTCAAAAGAGCAAAAGTGATCTTTTTTCCATCGGTGAATTTATTTATAGAGAAGTAGAAAGATAATTGATCTAACCAATTTTATACTACATCAACATTGATTTTTCCTTCAAATGTAGGGATATAAAAATGCACTTGAACCTTGAAGGGTGTTGGGGCACTAAAAAGATGTTCCATATATGAGGAGCCAGGAAGTGCAGTTGAGGAGCCAAAATTTCCCATCAGGTGTTGTTGAAGAATTTGGGAAAATTGTTACAACATCTATGCTTTTTTCCATTTGAGGGATTTATTCACCATTTCCTTGAAAATATAAGATTTCTCGATGTCATCTACCATTTGAAACATTTGGAGTGAATAGGTGGATAGTTTGGAAGCTCTGTTGTTTTCCACCCAAGCTTCTTGTAGCCTGACATCATCCTTGGGATCATACACCCTTAAGATAAACTTCTCTAATACCACTAATCCAAAACATAGAATTTTTGGTTAATAAATATTTTAATAACACAAAAATAACACGGTAACAATGAATTCTCTAAGAAGAGATGTATTATTACTCAATATTTCAATACAACTATATGCTTATCTCTAGGAAAAGATGTCTAATTTTTCATTTTAGGTTACATATTCATTTATACCCATTTTGAAAGTAGGGGGAGGATGTGTAAGGCCACCAATCTCAAGGGATATTAAGTGGTTTGACTTCCATGCTTTAAAACAATACAGAATTTGAGGAATTATTATTTTTAGAAACTTACTATTTTTAGACTGCACTACTAAAATAGAAATTTGGGGCACTTCCATTGGGTTTTTAGGGGTAAAAATTCATTGAGAAAATTTCTATGCCATCTCATATCATTCTTCTCATTCTTATCTTTCGAATGGTTCAAACGGTGAGTCAATTGGAGCTATAGTGCAAAAGTTATGGCTCTTAGAAGTTCCATCATCAATTGGGGTGGAACTGTCACCCGAATTATCACTTGAATTGGTGCCTAGATCAGCTACACCCACCTTAGATCTTCTTATTAGCATATAAAATCTGACTACTACTTTACCCAATGACCTTCATGAAGTTAAAATCTTGTTGTAAAGCATGACCAATGAACTACTAGCTCTCAAAAGACAACAAGCTCAAAACTATTGACCAAATCAAGGATGCCAATAGTTTGAACAAGAAAGTAGACCCCCTTTTCAAAATTATAATAAGGGATAGGGTTATTTTTCACAATCTAGACAATATCAATGGTATAATCTAGGTGTTCCTTGATCATCCAAGGCTCTTGTGCCTGCTCAAAATAATCTAGTACAGGAACAACCAAATTGCTCACCCTTGTGATAAGGCCAATATCAGGTTGCTTATACAAATGAGATGTTGAGTCAATATATGAATACACAAGATAATTAGGATGCCTAATTCCTAATATTTGAGGCACTAGTATAACTTGGCATGGACAATAGTTAAGCTAGATCTGATTCCACTCTCATGAATCACATGGAAGGTGAATTTTGTGCAGTCAACTATGTGGGTAGTATGAAAAACCAAGGTGATTATATTGCAGCCAACACAAGGTCCAAAAGAAGAGCTATGGAGGAATCTCAAGCAACTTCCCAAATGTCCACAACATCTTCTTCATCACATATGAACCAAAAATTTCCAAATTATAGGCCATCGATTACACCCTCAACTCCTCGGCCAACGTCTCAGGCTGCAAGTGCCCTCAAAGAAAATTTTAAAGGTAGTAACCCTCAGATCAACGTGGTAGAATAGATGAATAATCCTCACATGAATATATCTTTGTGGGATTCATTATCAATGCTAGGACAAAATGACATACTCTAGAAGGAGTTGCATGATCTAAATGAACTAGCTGTCCCAAAAAAAGATAATAACATTTTGATCATGAATGGGCACCCTTCTACAATAGGCCAATCAAAGAAAGATGAAAAAGTTCCATCTTTATATCCATCCTCAATCATAGGATATTTCTTAATACATAACTACATTATTGACAGTGGAGCTAGTACCTCAGTAATGCCCAAATGCATAGTGGATAAGCTGGGACTCAAATATAAGGAGATAACCAAGGGAGTCCTGCAGCTAGATGGATCACTAGCCAAAACACTAGGAGTGGTACAATGCCTGAATCTAATGCTACATGCCTATCCAAATTTTTTAGCTCCCTATGATGTGGTGGTGGTGGATGTTCCTCCCTACTTTACTATCTACTTGTCCAGGGATTTCACATCCAAAATAGGTGGGTACCTAGTAGTAAACTGGTCTTACATGGTTTTTAGAATTAAATATGAGACTAAGGTTAAGATTGAGTCAGATCCAATCCATAGATATCATTTGGAGTCATACTCACTCAAAATGGTGAATGTCAACTATGCCATTATTGATGAAGAAGAATTCCAAGTGGATCAATTTTTGCCTTTTGCTCTTGAAGGAGTTACTGACCTGATCTTAGATGAATAGGGAAGTGACAACTTCAAACATGACCCATACAAGTTTATATAAGAGGCAAGGCTTGGAATTTATTTAATGCATGAAGAAGTCACCCTTGTTCCAAATTTGATGAAAGTAAACCAAGAGAGCTCAGGTTTATGGCAACTCTTATTTGATGGCTCAAGAAGCAAACTAGGAGCTAGTGGTAGAGTGGTGTTAATTTCCCCCTCAAAGGATAAATACTTCTCAACTTTTAGTTTCCATATTTATTGTACTTGAAATGTTGTAGAATATGATTCTCTCATCCATGGTTTAGAGTGGGCAAGGAAAAGAGAAATTAAAGAGCTACAGGTTTTTGGAGACAGTGAGTTGATCATAAATCAGGCGAGAGGCTAAAATCTAACCAAGAATTCCTTGCTTAAGTCTTATAAACACAGGGTATGGGACTTAGTGGAGATTTTTCTTGCTTTAAATGTTATCTCCATTCCAAGAGAGTATAATAAGCAAGTAGACAGACTAGCATTAGTTGGTGCCCAGTTTGACATCCCTAAGGAGATAGGCCAAGACATCAATTTGTGCTATTTAAAAGTGGTAATCAGACCCTTCATGCATGATAATATCACCAACTGGTAGGTGTTTGATAGCAATCAGTAGATAGAATTCTTCTTATAAGAGGAGGTTGAGTTTTCCTCTAGAAATCAAGCCAAGCTACAGCAACAGTATGGTATCCAGATTATTCAGCTAAAGAACAACAAACTTCCCAAAGGCTTGGTCACTCTCAAAAGTATTTTCAATGAGGATGACCAATTGAAAAATGACAAAGTAAGCATCACAATGAAGAAAGGGAACTAAAAAAAATTTAAAATATTCAAGAATAGGTTACTTGCACTTGGAAAGGTATGTACAGATCATGAAAGGTAGGCTTTCATCTTATTGTGCCAAAAATTTGTTGATGTCTTCACTTGGGAGTATAGTGAATTGAAGGGTTTTGACCCAAGTTTGGCCCAACATACCATTGAGATAGAGGAAGGTGCCAAACCCATAAAAAAACAAAGTTTTATCAACCCAAATATTGAGGCTCTCATGTGGAAGGAACTCACCAAGCTAATTGAGTCCAGGATCATATTTGTGATCAAACACTCTTCTTGGCTAGCTAATCTAGTCCCTGTTAGGAAAAATAATGGGGAGATTAGACTGTGTGTAGACTTCAGAGACCTCAATAGAGTCTCATTAAAAGATCAATATCCTCTCCCAAGTATATATAAGATCCTCCAAATGATGATAGACAATTAATATTTCTCCCTCCTGGATGGGTATTTAGGGTATAATCAGATTTTAGTGCAAGACTGTGATCAATACAAGACAACCTTCACTACCAAGTGGGGAATGTTTACTTACCAAAAAATTACATTTGGACTATCCAATGCTGGAGCCACTTTTCAATGAGCCATAAACATGACTTTCCAATGCCTGATAAATAATGTTATATTGGTCTATCTTGATGATGTGACATTATTTTCTAATGAAGCAAGCCAACATTTGAAACACCTTAGGAAAATCTTAGGAAAATATTTGAGAGGTGTAGAGAGTTTGGTATCTCTCTCAACCCAAAGAAATGTGTGTTCATTGTCCATGAAGGTAAGCTCCTTGGCTATGTTGTTTTGAAAGTGGGCTTGACCATTGACCCAGAAAGAGTTTGTGCCATCCTAGTGTTATCCTTGCCTAAGCATAAGAAAGGTCTAAAAATTTTCTTTGGTAGAATAAATTTCATCATAAGATTTATCCCAAATTTTTTTGAGATAGTCAAGCCACTAACCTCCATGCTAAAAAAAGATGAGAAATTCATGTGGATAGCACAAAGAAAGGATAATTTTGAAGGGATCAAGTAGGCTATCACCCAGGCTCCTACCTTGATTAGTCTTGAATTCACCAAGTATTTCAACCTCTACACCTTTATAAATAAAGAGATAATCCCTACCATGCTTACCTAAGCAAATGATGAGAACCTTGAATAGCCACTTGCATTTTTTAGCCAAGGTCTAGAAGATTTTGAGATTAGATATACATATGTGGAGAAGTAAGTCCTTGTGGTTATATGAAGCCTAAAAAAATTTAGACATATGATATATAATAGCAGGGTTCATCTCATGGTGCCACATCCCAGCGTCAAAGATTTCTTGATCAGCCATGATCTAAATGAAAAGAGAGTGGGATGGATCAACAAAGTAATGGAATATGATGTGGACATCAAAACCACTAAGTTGGTAAGTGGAAAAGGCCTATGTGAACACCTTGCTATAGACATTAAATATCATAAAGAGGACATTTTGCTAATCCATGATGAAGCTACAGTAGAAGAACCAATAGTCATGAAGGATTGGGCATTAGACATGAAATGTTTCCTTCTCACTAGTGAGTTCCCATAGGGCCTTGATAGGACCAAGAGGAGATATTTCAGACTCTAATCTCTCCCTTATGTCTTGATTGATAGGGTGATATTTAGAAGGGATTTATTAGGAGTACTCTTGAGGTGCATAGACCCAATTCAGGTCGATAGGGTGTTGTACGAGTTCCATGATGGGCCAACTAGTGGTCACTTTACTCCTAAGCCTACAACTATAAGGATTATGAGGGCTAGTTACTTCTATCCCACTCTATTCAGAGACTCCCATGCCTAGGTATGAAAGTTCCAGAAGTGTGCTCTCTTTAATGGGAAACAATGGCTAGTTGCAATGCCTCTATAGCCTATTCAAGTAAAACATCCATTCATGCAATGGGGCCTATAATTCATAGGGATGATCAACCCTCCTTCCAATTCTGGCCACAAATGGGTCTTGACTACTACAGACTACTTCATGAGATGGGTAGAAGATGTTTCTTTGAAAGAGGCCAATGAAAGTGTAGTCTTGGACTTTTATGAAGGCCTGGTGACAAGGTTTGGAGTCCCAACTACCATCATCTTAGATAATGCATTAGCTTTCTTGGGAACAAAAATGAGTGAGTGGGCATTGGGATACATCATCTACCTTAGCACTTCTTCAACTACTACCCACAAGGGAATGGGCTGGTTGAGTTCACCAATAAGAATTTGATCAGAATGATAATGGAAGAGAATCAGAGAACTTGTCATGCCAAGTTAACAATAGCCCAGTGGGCAGACAAGGTTACTCTAAAGAGGGTAGTTGGAAATTCACCATACATGATTATATATGGGAGGGAAGCTAGACTTCATATTTCACTTGAACTGTTAGCTTTGGATCTTGCTCACTAGCTATAATTGGAAGAAGGCAATAGCATGGAGGTCAGACTGTGTGAATTGATGGAACTTCAAGAGACAAGGGACCAAGCCATGGTTTATATGACCAGCCATTAGTAGCAAATAAAGAAGCATTTTGATAATAAATCTTCATCAAAATGCTTTTCATAAGGTGACATTGTCTTAAAATGGGATGAGGACTGAGATACACCTAGAAAACACACGAAGTTCAACTCCCTATGGAGTGGTCCATATATCATCACTTACTACAAATAACATAATGCATTCCAAATCTCTAGGTTGGATGGTGAGGAACTGCATATCCCAATTAATGGGATATATATTAAGCACTGTCACTGAGCCTTCCCTTATTATGTATATATTTTCCTTGTTTTTTCCTATTTTCCTTATGTGCTTTTACACATGTTCATAGTTTTTTAACCTTGTATGTGTTTTGTATACCATTTGGGGTAAAAGCTTCATGATTAATTCTTGGATATCTCAAGGCTATTGTCAACCTTTCAAGGTGTGTTTTGACTCCATGCCCAATAGACTTGCAAGTCACTAGTTTCTTAAACATTGTAGGCATGCTTCCCCTGGGAATCACCAAATTTGTTGACCATTTTTGGTCCTACAAGCCAAAACATTAGTCTCCTTCTTTCCCTATTATTCTAAGCCATCAGTCTTGGATGTATCCACCTTACTGCAAATGCTCAATTTGCCTTTGAAATAAGTCCTATTATTATAAAGAGTTGATAGATATAAGACCTGTAGGTTTTCAGTTCAATATGGAGCTTATTTCACTTTGAACAATTGCCTTAGACAAGTCTTTTGGCAAGGGAATGGACCAGCAAGAATGAAAGTCTTTTACAAAGCTCTAAAGACAAAGTTCCCTTATGGAGGGTAGTCAGGTTGCAAATTAGACCGTTCCATTAGGCTATGGAGGGAAATTATGGACCCAAAGTGCCCTTGTGAAGGGCAGAGTTTTCCTTTGAAAAAATGATAAGGTATAAGGCCAAAAAGTAAGTTTTCCTTCGGAAAAGATCCATGCAAAAGACAAATGATTTCCTTTAGACTTTTTTTTGAGGAAAATCCAAGGAAAAAGGGTAAAGGATTCCTTCAAATTTTCCTCTGAAGGAAATCTAAAGGAAAGGAGCAAAGGATTTCTTCAGACTTTTTATTTGAAGAAAATCCATGTAAAACCAAAGGTGAATTCCTTCGAACAAAGTGCTCGAAGGAATTCCTTCAAACATTTTGTCTGAATAAATTCATAAAGAAAAGGACCAAGACATGAAGACCAAAACTTGAAGGCACATTTCCTTCAGGCATAGTGTTCAAAGGAATTCCTTCAGACATTTTGTTTGAAGGGATTCAAAATGATTGGGAACTCAAAGAAAGGCTGAGATGGGAAACAAGATTTCCTTCGAGAAAAATGGTTGAAGGAATTCCTTTAGATATTTTGTCCAAAGGAATTGAGAAGACAAGTGAGTTCGAAGGAGCCCAAAGGGCAAGTACCCTTGCGGGGGACTATTAATGACCAAAAAGGGGCCTTTTCCATTTTCCTGAAGGGACACCTCCCCTTCAGGAAGGTTCATTTACAAAGGGCTGAAGGAATAACTAAAGGGATGATGGGCCCAATCATGTCAATTTTAACATAATGAACTATCCATTGGAGTTCAAATGTCTGGTGATGGGTGTGTGAATGTCAAACTTAGGAAAATAAGATAGTCATTGATCTTCAACTACTTAAATATGAGCCTGCACGTGGAAATGGGTTAATAGTCAAAGAAGAGCCTGAAAGAGCTCCTAAGCATAGGATGGAAAGAAGTCAAAGGGGGCTTGAATACCTAAGGATAAACTCAATGACTTTCCTAGAAGATAGCCTGAGGACTGAAGAGCCAAGTAAAGACAAAAGCCAAGCATAGAAGCAAACAAAATAGTCTAGGTGACATAAAAAGCATCGATAGAGGAGTTATTATTGTAGGTGAAATAATCCCTATGAAATGGTCATCAAAGAGCACAAATGGTGAAATCACAACCTATTTTCTTTGATTTTACATTAATGAGCAGACAATGGCATGAACTTCATTTAAGAAGTGGCCTTATTATTCAAACAGACAAATCAACCCATGCTCTTGTAGTGACATTTAATATAGGTTGAACACCAAAGTTAAGACTTGTGGCATCTACAACATGGTTATTTTAGGGATTTATATAAGGATTGACACCAGCATGATAAAATTCCTCCCCCTAGGTGTTTAACACAGCATGGGTTGCTTATTCTAGAAAGTACCAAAGTCTTTTCCTTCATGATATATATATATATATATATATATATATATATATTGATATTGTAGCCTCTCAGTTGAGAATGATCTCTCATTTTGTAAGGTGAAGGCCTGCCAAATTTCACCTTTAATCAATAAGAATGTGTTTTACCTCTATTTGACTAGTTATGCTTTTGAGTGTGTCTATGTATCAATTTTATGTTCAATCATTTTAGCTTGATGCTTTCACAAGATTGACACCAACATACCTAGTGTAGCTAAAGCCATTTCTGTAGGATTAACTGGAAGTGCTTCATCTAGAGCACAGATATAGAAGAGTAGCTATCAGACAATGTGTTTTCTATAGCACCTATGGTAAGTTCTTTTTCCTTGTGTTTCCATTAGGCCCCCTATTAAAATATCCCTACAGTCTGGTATTTTTACCAGATAAAGTGTATGTTCACCCCCTTCTAGTTTGAAGTGTGAATAGTTGAGTAGATCAAAATTATTTGGTGCATCACCACTTATATTAGTTTTCTATTTTGGTTGTATCCTTTTCCCTTTTCACCCCCTCCCCATTGTTAGTATTTATGGTAAAAGACTTCAAATATGTATCAAAGGGAGCTATCCCTTATTTAGAGATTATCCCCTCAATTTTTCTAGACCACAGCAAGAAGGGAGTCTCCATTATGCCATGTGGAAGAGAGAAGCTCAGCCTTCTTTCAAGGGTGCAATCCATAACATCAAAAAAAGGCTATTGACAATCATTATTCCATTTGAAAGATAAATCCTTTTTTAGAAGGTGATGGAAAGGTTGGCACCAATCTAAAAGTTGGGAAATGAAACGGTGAATGGCTTGAAGTTTTCTCTACAGGCTAGATAGTTGTTTAAGGTTGGTTGGAGGAGGCATGTCCAAAATTTCTCTAACTTTACTATGGTCTACTTCGATTCCATAAAGAGAGATGATAAAGCCAAGAAGCTTTTATAAAAGGACCCCAACAATGCATTTATTGGGATTAAGGCAAACATGATAATGGATGAGGCATTCAAATATGATAGTAAGAATAGTCAAGTGATCTTTTTGGAGTTTGGATTTCTTGAGAAGGTCATCCACATAATCTTCTACAATATTATGGATGATATCATAAAAGATATAAGTCATATCACATTGATAGGTTTCACCAACATTTTTTAACCCAAAAGGCATGAATCTATAGCATATTTTTCTCCAAAGAGTGGTAAAGGTGGTTTTATGCTAATCTTCAAGAGCAATCAAGATCTAATTATAATCTAAAAACTCATCCATGAGAGATGAAATATTGTGGCCATCTATAAGATCAACAATATGGTCAATTATAGGTAAAGGAAAGTCATCCTTGGGGTAGGCAAGGTTAAGGTCACAAAATTCCACACAAATGTGTAGACCCCCAGTGACTTTGGTGATAGGTATGATATTCGAGACCCGTTAGGGGTAGTCAATGGATTGGATGAAGTTTACAAATAGGAGATGCTAAAGCTCTTCTTTGATGAGAAGGGATATGTGAATATGCATGCATAAAAGTTTTTATTTAACAATCTTGGAATCACAATGAGTGATTATGTTATGGGTAGCAATGGAGGGATCAATCCCATGCATCCCACTGTTAGACCAAATGAATGTTATGCTATGGTCTTGGAGGAAATAGAAGTCTTAGATTTCCTCAGCATTTAGTGATTGGCCCAATTTGATAATGTGGGGGTTGTCCATAGTTCCCAGTTTTATATCCATGGTGCATTCATTTGACATGGTCGAGGCCTCAAGAGGAAGGGATTTATGGATAGAAGAATCCCCCATACTAAGGTAGGTAAGAATGGAATCATCATCTTGATGTTGGATGGTGTTGTTGGTAGGATAATTGTTCTCTACCATTTTATGGTGTATGAGTGGAAGGACTTTGGTTTGGCCACTTGTTTGGTAGATGAAAGGGCCCAATCTAATGGTATTGACTAGAAAAAAAAGTTAGGGGGGATGATGTCAGGCTCTTCAGATAGGAAAGGTGGTTGGTCTAGTGAGGATGTGATATCTTCCTCTATGGTGGCAATGGCTTTGGGTGAATTGGTGGGTTATTCGGGTGGTTCATACCCAAGGCCAAATGACTCATGAGGTTACAAGGTTTTGATATGGGGTAACTCATGAGGCCCTTATTCATAGTGACTAATGCCAAATCCTTTCCAAGCACATCTATGAAGATACAACTTATCAAACTCTAGTTTGCTAAGATGGGAAAAGTTAGAGGTAAATGGTTAGATGGATGAAGTAGTGATAGGGTATATATTTGGTTGATCAAGTCCCCCATTAATTAAATTGTTTTGATGGTTAGGGAACATGAAGGGGATGATGGTTCTAATATTAGGGTTATAAGAATGGTCATGTTTGAGATTCCTATATTCTTGGGGAGTAGAGAAGGCATCTAGGGCTAAGAGTCTATATTCCTCAATCGAAATATGTTAGAATGTGGTTGCCATGGGGTTCTCTATAGGAATCTAGAAAGAAGGGATAGACAAGCTAGTAGAAGCTTCATCAAAATTTGATGTTGAAGTGTCACAGTGTTTGGTTGGTGGGGTTGTGTTGTTATCAAATGGTTATGAGGTGGATGAAGGAGGAAGAATAATGTCATTAGGCTAATATGTTATATTACAATATGTGAAAGGACTAAGGTCATCTTGGATAGTCACAACTTACCCTTCATGCTCAAATTTGACACATCGATGTAAGGTAGAAGGGACACAACTCATGGCATGAATCCAAGGGTTCTCAAGTAAAACATTATATTGGAGTTCTCCTTCTACAACATTAAAAAAATTGAGAATGGTACGGAGCCCTATAAAGATATGGAGGACAACTATGCCCAATGTAGTAGCCATGGTATCATTGAAAGAATAAAGGACTGTTATGCTTTTAGACATGATGTTTATGGGTAAGTGTAGTTGGTCATAGGCATGGGATGAAATAATATGGATGTTGGATCCTCCATCAATCATCACCTTTTTTATGTGGGTTTGATTAATGTATGCCATAATGAAGATGGGGGCTTAAGATCCTATGGATGAATAAAAGGTATTTTTGAATATTTGAAGATGATAAGGTTGGAAGTTCAAAGGGAACCAACAAAGGAAACTAGAGGTTGAGGGTCATTGGGTTGGACCTTGATAGATTACAAGGATTTTATGAGTGATTGATGGTGATGGGAAGAGGTAGAGAATAACTAATATAAGCTCATTTTTATTTTATTTTGGTGAATCTGATTATGTAGACACCTAAATTTGGCCATTGATAACCTCCAATCAGGGTTTTAACTAATTTCCACCCAAAATGCACAATTTGGCCTAAAAACATTAAAACACACTAAATGATGTGAAACTAACATATTCAAGTGTTGATTTTAGCTAGGGTATCCCTAAATGGGGAAATACAATTTATGGGCCAGCTAACTTGGATCAGATCATTTTGAGTCAAAATACCAATTTTGCACCTAGGTGCTCTATATTGCTCTTTCCTAAAAAATGTTTTGCACAAGATACATGCCTTTTTTATTTTTTATTGGTAACATCCTTAATGGTAATATGGTTCTAATGCATCTAATATCATTTTCCAATTCTAATCCAATCAAAATTTGGACCAATAACAAGGCATTCTAATCAATTTGAGTAATTTGTACATAAAGTGCTTAATCATGCTTAAGAGCTAATTAACCCAAATTAGAGCCTAATCAAAAATTCCATGGAAACTTGTTGAATAATTTGTTTTAGAAATGAATATGGAATATCTACATCATCAAGTGACCCTATTTCTGAGGAAGACATCCTTATGTCACAAATGCTACAAATATCAAGATTCATGCCCTCCATACCTCATTAATGCCCTACATGCCTCTTAATTTCCCCTTCTTCAAATTTCATGATGAGAATAATTATAAAATTAATTCCAAAAATTGAATTAATTCTCAACCACACATCTTAATCTCAGGATGGATGGTTCAGGTTGATTCTATACATTCTCAAAAATCTATAAATAGAGAGGCCATGAACATCATTTCTAAGACTTGAAAATGCAAAGTTATAATGCAGGATTAGTTATAAAAGCTTCATGAAAGTAGTGTTACCATTAAAAATTGATTACAATCCAAGCCACAATCCAAAGGTGCCAAGGAGAGATGGAGGTACCCAAGCTTCCATTGCCAAAGACTTCATGAGCACAAGCCGAGCAAGCCACTACTACAAAGGCATTTGGAGAATCTAAGGAAGGTGAAGGAATTCTTATGTTTTATTCCTTATTTTTTAGTTGTGTTTTTCATTTTTTTTGTTAACTAATCTCTCCATAGTGTCTAGGCCTAGAGATGTTATGTTATTAGTGTGTTTATTTCATTTTGTTTTTATTTTGGAACTAACACCATACTAACCATTGAGTCAAATTCCTAGATCACATAATGGCATGCCTAATGGAAATAGATGCATCTCACATCTAAAAAAGATCATTTTACAGCTCTAAAATATTTATTTGGACCATTAAAACTCTTGTATATTTATTTTTTAACTTCATTCTACCATTTTTGTTTGCCATGGTTTTACACAGTAATTGATGTTGGTAAGTAAGATTGACATCGATTACATAGCTTAACCAATATTAGTTAGCAAAAATGATATCGATTAGATTTCAGTTAACCAAGGTAACCATCGTTGATTGTATATAACCAATGTTGATCATTGTGTTTTTCCAAAAACATAGACCTGAGAGCTATTTTTCAAAAGTTCATTATATAAAACCAAAAAGATCTTCAAAGCTAAAGGACATGCTAACATTGCTAACATTTTTGCTATAGGGTCAATCTTGATATTTTCTCAAAACATGTTTAAATCACCTTTGAATGCTTAAAAATAAATTAGGAACCTTGTTTTGGGTGTTTAAGAAAGAATTTAGATGTTTTTGGTGAATGTTTTCAATGTTTGCAACTAAGACCAAGGGGTCAAATGAACACCACCAAATCTTGAATTTTAGGATTAAAATTGAACACACTTGTCAATTATTGTTTGCAATAGTTATTTAATCAAATTTTTGTTTGGAAAAAAGAGGTATTTTGCATGTATGCTCTTCCTTTTGTCCCCTATAGGGAACCCTTAGAATCAAAAGCACCACTCCTATTACAAGTAGCCTAGTCCAAGTCTTAGAAATAAAGTCATCTAAAGAACTCCCCAAAAACTCATCAAAGTTTGGGTGACCTTGAAAATGACCGTAAAGTCTTTTTATTTCATGATTTATTTATTTCTTATGCAAACATGGCTTACAAGGGGACTTCATCAACTCCTATAAGTTCTTTAGGGAAGCATTGACCTAGGGTTTCATCTCCTAGCATTTACTTTGTTTGGCTCCTTTGGAGTTACACACAGGATGTAGTGGCACTTTGGACATTGTACTACACTAAGCAAACAATAAGATGTAGTGGTTGAAAAAAAGACTAGACCTTTTTGCAACAATCCAAGTGATATGGACCCAAAATCCATGCTTTTATTTTTCATTATTTGGTGTGAAAGTCATTGTGCAATTGATTCCCCTAGATCATTCAAAAACTTGTTAGACCTTAGACAAATACCCACTTACCATGAAAGTATTTTTGGTGCAAGGTGTGCCTCAAGGTCTATGTCATATTACTATCATTTGAGAGAAGGGGGGGTGTAAAAACCCTACTATATAATGCACATTTACTTTTGGATGAATACTTAAAATTCTCTCAAATGATGTATATTGATGGATTCCAATAATACCAAGCAACCTTGTCAATTTAAGATCTAAGAGTGATTAATTATTTGGTCTTGTCCTAGATTAAAGTCTTGTTTAGAGTCAAAATTTGGTGTAAACAAACAATCCAAACCAAACACATAGTCTAAATTTTCCTTTGAATAAAGAGGTGTTATGTTGCCTGCATGAGATCATTAATTTGCCTTACTCAAAATTCATCAAAAGCTTGAGAGTCATATCATCCACTTTGGCATAGTTATGCTACCCAATTGAGTCTAGACCTTTACCAAAGTTATTTAAGTCCTTCACTTATAATCTAAATTTAGAATTGCACCTTTATAAGTTCATAAAGTTGATGTGTTAAGTGGGCTCACCATTTGCACTAAACTTGACGAAACTTAGGTTTAATTTTTAATTTGGGTTCAAGGTCATTTAAGACTCATAATCATTATCATCATTTTATAGACTTAAGCCATTTTGTGTTAAACACTTGCACTTTGAGTCTATGAACCACAACATTTTGAGTCAACAAAAAGTATTTTTATGCTATCAAAATTATGGGAAAACATCTTTTCCTTAGAGAGTTTTTGAAACAAACCTTTTTTTCACACATTTTGGGTAGTATAGCATCATTACACTACCCAAATACTTTAAAATACTATTTTATAGACCCTCTTACATAGGATTTAAAATTTGTTCCTACATTTTTAGACCAATCCAAGTGTACTTTTATGATCTTTTATGTAAAACAATTACACTGTTCACTTTTGTCTAGCTTATTTGTCAAAAAAACTAAGTTTTATACCATTTTTTGTGAGAAAATAAACTATTTCTAAAGTTCCTTTTGTTGAATACCTTATGCTTAGTTGATCAAGTTCATGTCCAAGAATCAAATGCCTAGTGTTTGTCAGAAGTGTTTCAAATCCGTTAGATTAAAACTTTCATCTATTTCAAAGTCTAGTTTTTTATGCCATTTGGCCAAGAGTCCTAGTGCATGCCTTGTTTGAGCCTATATTTTGATGCCACATTTGGAAAAAAGACCTATCAATTTTTAAATTCCTAGATTAGACTAATTTAAAACACTTCAACCTTAGAATTTGGCATTTTTATTTTAGGTCCATTTACTTGCTTATCTTTGTGTGAATAGTGAAATGTTAGATACTTCATGCTAGCTTGTTTCCTCATAAACCTTTTGATCCTATTGAAAAATCTAGACCAATTTGGAACATCATCTATTTTATACATTGTCCTTTTTAGAGTTTGTAGAACTCTTTAACTTTTTATCACAAAACGTTAACTATGGATCCCAACATGTATTCCTACACTCGTAGTGGATTCATGTACAATCCGGGGATTAGTAATGTGGTGGCATAGGAAGACATGGTGCAAGACCCCTATGCAAATAATATTGCTTATGAGATGGATTCATATCCCTTATAGTACTCAATTAGGGGCACAAATACAAGATCTATTGGCTAACTATTTGGTTAACACACCACCTTATTTATAACAAGACCAAGAGAAAAATACATAATACCTAGCTACAATACCTATAATGGATGAGTCAGTACTTCAACAGTCATATTCTACTAATATGGCTTCCATGTATGATCCATTTTTATTTGAGCAACATTTTTTAGAGAACAAAGATGAGATTTTGGTTAAAGCCATAGAGGTAGGGGCCAAGTTTCCAACATACTTCCTCCATGAAAATTTACCAAGTCGGGTAAGATTGTCTCACAATATCATTTATGATCAACATGCTTTTTCTAGAAATCCTATGACTCTAGTCCAAAAAATGTATCAAGACCCCATTATATCTGATTGAGGCAAAAACATCATGGAAGATCACTTTAACCAAATGTAGACAGCATATCAAACTTACCTAAATCTAGCATGTAATTTCAATCAGATGAACATGGTCAATAAGCCTCTTATTGACCTAGTTCCTTCAATAAGAGTGTTGATAGAGTTAACTAGATAAGTGAATCTAAATTCTAACCCATTTGTACAAACTAATTCAATAGATAACTTGATGTATGTGCCCATTATTGAAGAAGTGTCTTTGGCCTATACATTTAATAATGAGCCAAACATAGTAGACAATGTCCAAATAATGTCCAGTCCTGATCAAAGTGGTACTAATGAAAAAAATAGCCAAAAACATGTGCTTATAGTTAATCCTATGAATGGGTCATCGTACTAAGGAGTAGGAGTTTCTACACCCCAACCTCAACTGGTTACTTCCTCAAGTATACAACCTATGGGATTAGGTAATCAAAAAATAGCTAATGTCATGCCTCAATGACAAAATGTGATGAACCCTACTCCTTAATAAGTAATGAGTAGTATTCCACAATAATAGGCACAATCTAGTGTATCAACAGAATAAAGGACAAATACATTTCCACGTTAATTAGGGGAAACTAATGTTCCACCTCACTAGGTAATGATGAAAATACTTCTTCAATCGTAGACTAATATGCCAATCCAAAACCAAACAATGACTAGTCAACAACATGCAAATATGGGTCAGTGATAGATGCCAAATATACAACTTACTTTCACTTTTTCACATGGAATTATGCAATAAGAAGGTCCCCATTTTTCTCAAGTGCCTACTAAAAAATTGTTTGTTCAAAATGTGCCACAAATTTAGAGACAAGGTCTTAGTCCACAAGTTCCCACTCAATAGCAAGGTTTGATTAGTCAACAACATGTCCCTTTTCAACCACAATAGGCACAATATAGTTATATCCCTTTGTCCCAACCACAAAATCCTCTAAGTCAAACCTTTATCGCTAACCCAAACTAGAATATTGCAAAACCAAATGTGTTATTTCAAGTACATCCTAATCCATGTATGCATATTCCTAGCCCATTCCCCAACTAAACCAATGTATCCCAATATTTATCTCCATCATACCCTATTCAAAGTGTTCCACTTATGACCTCCCAACCATTTATCCAAACCAATGTTCTCCCTCAAACCAATATTCCTTTCAATTTCCTATCCTAAGAATTGTAATAGATGAAGGATGCAATTGCTACCATTGAATATGGTAAACAAGCTAAAAATTTCAAATTGGATTATTTATGTTTCTATCTATTCAACAAGGAGTCTTTGTAGATGACATTTTCTCCAAGATATGAATCACTAAAATTTGATAAATACAAAGGGAAAGGTGACCTTAAGGCTCATTTAACCAAATTCTTTGTCACATGTCAACCAGTGGCATATAGCAACATATACCTTTTGCTGTTGTTTCGAAGGAGCTTGGTTGGACAAGCCTTGCAGTGGTTTTTGAAGTTGCCCAAAAATTCAATAACAGATTTTGATGATCTTTTTAATAAGTTTGTGTAATACTTTTCTTATAATCTGGAGCATGATATTTCATTAGTGGACTTAACGCAAGTAAAGAAAAAAGTTGGTGAGAATTTTGAAAGTTATTTATAGTGATTTGGAGCCCTTACAAGATATTTCACTCATAGTTTACCAAATAAATAATTATTTGTGTTTACCAAAAATTTGCATAGTGAGATAGCTTATCATCTGGAACTACAATGTGCACATACATTCAAGGAGATCATTGATAAAGGTTTGTTGATTGAGCAAGAACTCATCAATAAAGGAGTCATCAAGCTCAATTCAATGAATCAAAATCAAGGTACCAATAAAGGAAATGACCAACATCAACATCCCATTCAAGCATAAGCATAGAAACCAGTATAGGCCAATAACTAAGAAATATCAAAACAATTTAACTATAATAAGAATGTTATAGAAAATGGAGTAACCAAATCTCATCATGTCCAAATGATGAAAACATCATCTACACCACCTTTTTAGCTTACTTATACTCAACCAATGCTGCAAACATAATAACTAAAACCTATACAATAAATACAATAACCATTACCATTACAAACCCCTCCTCTTAGAAAAATTATGCCTACATGTCATGTCTTTAGTGACCTAGGATAACCTATCGAGTTTATATTTCATAAGCTTGCTACAACTAATATGATTATTTGGCCTATACTAAAGCATTATCTATAAGGAATTCCTTATCTTGATTGGTACTGAGAAAATGAATTATGTGACTATCATTGGGTCAATGAGCATAATCTATGAAGATGTGTCCAAATCAAGCATTTAATTGAAAATATATTAGAAAATAGGGAGATAACATTGGATAATAGTGCTTCCACTTCCAATCAAACTCTTGATATTTATAAAAACCCATTTCCCCAACATAACAATCAATAGCAGCAAAATAATCAGCAACAACAACAACAACCAGAGTAAGCAAAATCAAAATCAAAGGCTGAACTAGTAGAATCAATAAAATCAATAGAAAAATAATAAAATAATAGACAAAACCAAGGTAAAAATGGTAACAACCAAAAAACCTACTATGTAGTTTCACATGACTACAATAGGGTTATAGGTCATATTATAGGGGGCATCATTAATACCATCTCCATTAATTCTAGACCAAACACTAATCAACCTAGCCCATTTCTAAATAATAAAATTTAGTCAAATTACATGGATAATTCTTCTTTGACCTAGGAATGCATATAGGAAAACCATAAAACTAAGACTTCCCCCTTTGGACCTTATATCAACGACCTATCTTTGCCACGTAACCACATACTAGTGCACTGGCAACTGAGACTTGTCATGTCTAGTCTCATACCGTTCCCAACATTTGTTAGTAATAATGGTCTGGTATTTAATCCTAATTTTGTAAATACAACTTAGAGGTCAAATATTATTATCTCAAGCTCACAACCATCCACCACTTTTCCTATCATCCAACCAATCATTCAACCTTGAAATAAGCCATTCACTAATGACCAAGACAAGAAGTTTGATATTGTGGAAAAATTGCAAAAGATATTATCACAATTTTCTATTTTATATTTGTTGTGAATGTCAATAATCCAAAAGAAAATCTTGAATGAGTTTTTGACCCAATCCACTATTTCTAGTGACATATCCCCTGATAAATTCCAAGATTTGGTTGGACACCTAGCTCTAGCCCAAAAAGTCACATTCAACCAAAGTGATATGTCTTATCTTGGCCCGCTCCATAATAATCCATTATATATAGAAGTTTATATATGATGTCATAAAATGAAATGTGTTCTTATAGATAATGGATCCAGCCTCAACATAGTGTCTCTAAAGCTAATCAAGATTTTTAGGTACATAATGGTAGATCTCTAGCTAGAAACAATAACTATCAAAGCCTATGATAATCAAGAAAGAGAATCACAAGGCACCATTAGTTTTCTAGTTATCATTAGGCCTTTTATCCATGATACACTTTTCTATGTACTTGATCTTGAGTTATCATACAATATGCTTCTAGGAAGGCCTTGGTTACATGAGATTCATGCAGTCCCATCAATGCTACATCAATGTATCAAGTTTTTCCACTCAGGGATGGAAGTATATATTCCAAGAGATTTATACCCGTATGAACACTGCAAGCATCTCAAGGCTGAATTTCAAATCTATAATTATCAGAATGGCATGGATTGAAGTTCCAAGTAGGATAAAGGAAAGGATATACTTATTGATCCTTCTCCAAATAATTGCATATATCCTAATACCTTGGATTCCCTTTCCCACATGCTACCTCCTAAGGCTTCTAATCATTTCACCATTTCAGATACTAGACTAGGAGAGTATGTGACCCATGATACATTTCATATTTCTAATCTTCCTCAGAATCTAAAAACCTTTAGGCAACCTAAAGTCATCCCACATATGCATTGGTAGAAAAAAAACAAAGATAAGGGACTTGTCACATTTGTACCAGCATCTAGCCTAGAACCAAACCCTCTTGAAGGGGATGAATCATGGTTATACAATGACAACCAAGCTAATTTTTATAAAAATGCAAAGTATCCTATTCCCAATAGGATCATGGAGCATCAAAATTATGAAAGAGGAGGCCTCAGATTGAACTAGCAAAGAACCATCAAGCTAATTTCCATAACTAAGTATGAAATACCTTATGGACTTAGATTTAAACTACCTGGGGGTGACCCCACATATCTTATTCAAACTCCATCACCAATGAATAGTGATGATGATGTTGATAATCAAGTAGAGTCTAATCATATCCTCAACTTTGATAACCTAGTTTAAACCAACATGTTTGATAATAATGCTATTTGTACCCTTACCTTGGCCATTCATCACAACCCTTTTCCATTATATTATCCCCAACTGATAGATTGGGACCAATAAGAATCCATTCTTCTTATTAATGAGTTCTAGAATGATGAAGCATTCTATGATTTTTTAGGCTTTAGAGACAATGTTCTATTGGGAGATCACAAATTAGGATTCTCAATCACATTAGATCCTATAGCCTATTTTGGAGAGTGAGTGAACACCCTTAGCCAAAAAAAAAGTAAAACATTGAGGTCCCAATGTGAAAACCTCTTTGAGGTGCTTTTTGACCAGGGAAAAAGTAAACATAAAGGCTAGTCTAGCGGTGAAAACATATTTTAGGTGCCATTAGATGGGGGTGTTCATTCTTATTTGAATTTAGACCAGGAGACCACTAACAATGAATTTGGTTGCAGATTCAAGTTTAGCTTTGAGAAACAACAATTATTTGATCAAATTCTTCAATAATTTTTGACTATTTTTTTTACATGGATAGAACTCCCATTAGGGGACTCAAATTCATCATGCCTATGAGAATTTGAAGAGCAAGTACTAACAGAAGACCCTAACTTAATTCAACAATTCAAATCATTGCCTATTACCTTAGAAGATGGTTCAACCCTTCTAGTCAAAGATATAATAGAGGTAAATATAAAAAATCCATCAGACTTGAAATGGATAAAACTAGGGGCATCACTCACTGAGGAAGAATGTGATGTTTTTATAACTTTGTTGAGATAATTTGTAGATATCTTTTCTTGGGCCTATTCTGACATGTTAGGTTTAGACCTCACCTTGGTTCTGCACCACCTTGTGGTTAATCCTAACACCAAATTGATAAAATAAAAGTTATGTAAGATGCATCCTCACATTATTGTATTGGTAAAGAAAGAGTTGGAAAACCTCTTAAAATTAATATGTATCTGATCCATTGACTACTCAGATGGATCTTTAATGTGGTACATGTTATTAAAAAGCCTAAAGGGATCAAAATTTGTACTAATTTTTTAGACATCAATAAAGCTTGACCTAAAGATGATTTTCCCTTGTCTAATATTGATATGATCATTAAATCCATCTCTGGTTATGAAATGCTTTCATTCATTGATGGCTTTTAAAGATACAAACAGATTAGAATAGTACTAAAAGACTAACATAAAATATCATTTACCACTCCATGGGGAATATTTTCTTATAATGTAATTCCATTTGGCCTTAAGAATGTTGGAGCTACATATCAAAGGGAAATGAATGTCATATTTTATGATATGATGCATGATATTGTTGAAGACTATGTTAATGACATATTAGGAAAATCTAAAACTAGAGCTGACCATCTAGCAATGCTATGTAAGATGTTTGAAAGATTATGAGAGTACAAAGTTAGACTCAATCCAAAGAAATTTTTGTTTGATGTAACTTTAGACAAACTACTTGGCTTCATCATGTCTAATAAAGGTATTGAAGTTGATCTAGCTAAAGTCCATGATATAACTGAGATGCTACCACCAACCAATTTAAAGCAACTCTATAGTTTTTAGGGTAAGATCCAGTCAATCTGATGCTTCATCTCTTAGTTAGCAGACAAGTGTCATCCATTTACACACCTTTTGAAGAAGGTAGTTTCATTTCACTAGGATGATCACTACCAAACAACTTTTCAATAACTCAAAGACTATCTTGTTAATCTACCTATTTTATTACCTCCTATGCCAGAAAAGCCATTCTTTTTATACCTATTAGTTATCGACCATGCTCTGTAGGCACTCTTGGCTCAACATAATGATAATGGAAAAGATTATGTTATGTACTACCTAAGCCATACCTTGGTTACATATGAACATAACTATGCACCTACTGAAAAATCTTGTTTAACCATGGTCTTCACAACTCAAAAACTATGCCATTACATGTTGAATAATAAGACCATGGTCATTTCAAAAGTAGATCTACTCAAGTATCTACTAACTAAAATAGTTTTTTAAGGTAGAAGGGCTAAATGGATCATACTTCTCAATGAGTTTGACATAGAGTATGTCAATCAGAAGGCAATCAAGGGATAAGTTCTACACACCCCTTAAGGAGCAGCCCTACAAGTTATATTTTTATGGTTCATTTACTACACATGGATTGGAGGCAAGCCTATTTTTTAATACACCACAAGGGGATCTAATCCCTAAATCATTTAGAATCAACTTTCCTTGTACAAGCAACATGGCTGAGTATGAAGCACTTGTTACAAGGCTTTGACAAGTAGTGCATTGGCATATATCTCATCTCCAAGTTTATGGTGATTCTCAGTTAATCATCAATAAGGTCACAGATCATTTTTAGATCAAAGATGATAAGTTGGTTCCATATAAAGCCATGTTAGACACTCTTAAGCAACAAATTTCCAATATTCAGTTTAAGCACATACCAAGCATTAGTAATATAACTACATATGCCATAGCTACTATTGTCTCTCTGATTAGACAAACTAATAAATCTAGAGAGTATCAGTTCCTCAACAAGAATTTATCAGCATCAGCTCATGAACCTTTAACCATTACCATGATTTGTGATATTATTGGTCTTAATTATATCTAGTACTTAGATCTTTATAACTACCTTCATGACCAAGTTTTATCACCTAACTTATCTAAAAAACAAACCAAATATTTCATTCATCATTAAACTCATTATACTTTATTAGGATCCACCCTTTATCACCATAGTTTTGATGGAACTCTACTTCATTGTTTAACTTCAGCAAAGTTTATGCTAGTGTTAAGAAAAGTTCACAAAGGAGTATGTGGAGCTCATTCTAATGGGGTAGTCCTATCTAAAAATATTTTACATACTGGTTATTATTGGCCCAAAATAGATGTAGATGCCATTACATATGTAAAAAAGTGTGATAAATGTCAAGGGCATGCTAATCTAATTCATGTCCTAGAAAAAATAGTAAAATTGATGTTGACACCATGGCTATTCTATACATGGGGACTTGACCCCATTGTGAAGATTAACTCCACTTCATCTGATGGCCATAAACATATCCTTACCACCACTAAATATTTCACCAAGTGGGTTGAAGCTATACCCCTTACTTATGTGACTAGAAAGCAAATTTCTAAATTTATTTTTAACCATCTCATTTGCTACTACAGTATCCCCTCTGACATTATATCTAATAATGGAAGATCATTCAAGAACAAGGATATAGACCAATTATGTACTAAATATAACATCACACAACTTTTTTCTATAGAATATTACCCTCAAATTAGTGGCCAAGCCAAGGCATCCAACAAAACCATTATCAATATTCTCAAAAATATTTTCAATGATGTCAATCATGATTGGCACTTATAGATATTCCCTACCCTTTGGGTATACTATACCAATCATCATACTCCCACAAGAGCCACTCTATACTCATTTATGGTACTAAAGTCATCCTTTCCATTGAGGTCAAGTTACCTTCACTATACATCTCTTTCAAGCATGTCCTAGATGATCATGACTGTTGAGTAGCTCAGTTGCAAGAGCTAGACCTACTTGATGAGAAATGCATAGCCATGCTAAATAATCTTCAAGCATATCATAACTAACTCAAAGGCCACTATAATCGATTTGTTAAGTATAGAACATTTGAACTTGGTGATCTTGTTCTTAAATAAAACCAAAATAATACCATCGCTGAGAAGAAGCATAAAGGGAAATTCAAACCAAACTAGATAGAGCCTTTCATCATCACTATAGATTATGGATAAGGAGAATACAAGATTACCACACTAGATGGAGATGAACTTCTAGAACTGATGAATATTATTTATCTCAAGTAGTACTATGTTTGAGCACTAATGTGTATTGTCTATAAGGACTATTTTAGTTATGTCATTTTATCATTATTCTTATTTATACAAATACCATCCTTACCCATGATTTTCACCATATCCATTTTCCATTTCTATTCTATCAACCCAATTTTTTATAAAGCCTAGCTCATTTGACCTTGGTTTTTGCAATTCGTTATGCATTTTTAACATCGAGGTATCTGATTAGTTCATCATTTGTGTTCAAGTAATTCAAATAGAGATCATATTTTGGAATAGTTTGATAGAAGTTTTGGTAGTTTCATCCTTTGTTTGTTATTCCTTTCTTACCATCGATCTTGTTATTAATTATAACACCTTTGGTAAAATTAGTGACATTGATCTATGATATTGTGTCCTAGTTATAACTACCTATGGGAAAACTAGGGGAAACATTAAGCTTTGACATACTAACTTTCCACTTCCTATGTCATACTGTGCCTTTTCACCACCTATGCCTATTTTTTTTGAATTGACTACTAACTAGTCAAATTCCTCTACTATAAAGGCAAAACTCCAATGACTTGAGGTCCTACTCTAGGACTATGTAGGCAATACTCAATAGTTTTTGAGGTCAGCTCAATCAACCTAAGCCACACTCACTATTTTTTGAGCAACCTAAGCCATGATCTCACCATTTTGTGAGAAACCTAAGCCACGCTCTCACCATTTTATGAGAAACCTATGTTTGAACACTCTCACCATTTAGTGTCTCATCATTCTTGATTGAGTTGAGATAATCCAAAAATAAAATTCCAAAAACATTTGAAAAATCATTAGAAAATAACAAAAAAATATTGACCACTTCTTTGCCTTAAGGATTCTAGGAACCCTTACTAAGTTACAAGAAAATCACTTGTCATTTAGTTTCCCTATCCTTTTTAGCCTTTTCTCTCACACACTTGCCATTTTTCAAGACCATTCCTATTCTTCAATCACATCTATTCTATTTTTTCATTAATTATCATATTCTTCCCATTCCCTAGGAGAACTACATTTGGCCTGGAGTTTTTTATTGGATATTACATCCATGGAATTATGTAGGTAGTGGCCACTTCCCTAGTGCATATAAAGATAGCTCGGCCATCCCATTCCTTTTATTTTATTCCCCCATTTTGTTCATTTTTTAAGTTGTCACATATTTTCTAGGGGCAATGTTCATAGAGTTTTTTTTGTGTTGTTTGTTTATTTATTTTTATTTCTACTTATTTTGTTTGTTTGTCTGCTTGTTTGTTTTCTTTTAACACTATTTTCTTGATTTAGTTTATGTGTGTTCATTGGGTGATTCCTTACCCACACTTATACTCAAATCCATCCATATTGATATGTTTACATTGTCATCATGGTTTCTATCATTGATGCACTATTTTCTATTGAGCATTAGATTATGGGAGTCAATCCTCATTCATATTTTAGCCAAGTCCTCATGATGTTATACCATGATGTCTACTGACACGTGATATAACAAACCTCATATTCATGAAATATATTTAGCAATGGTGGCATCTCTTCAGCACCAACATACTGATTTAATCCAAATCATATACCAAATAGAGTAATTAAGCATGAAATAATTTTAACATTTATTAGTTTGGATGTGCATCTCCCTACTAGTAGGTTGTTCCAATTCATCATTACCATTTGTGTTAAGTATCATCATCCTTGGCTAATTTTATCATGTTTTCCATAATTGGGGTCAAATTATTATAACTTCCTATGGGAAAATAATTTCACACCATGATTTGAGTAATATTTTAGGTGATAATTCAAGCGATGATTCTACCCCAATTGGTGTTAGAACTTTCAGGAGCCATAACTTTTTCACCATAGCTCTGGTTGACTCCCCATTCGAACCATTTGAAAGATAAGAATAAGGGGGAAATCATGAGATGGCATAAATATTTTCTCAATGGGTTTTGATCTTAGAAAAAAAATGTAAGTGCTCCAAATTTCAATTTTAGTAGTGTAGTCAAAAAATAGTAAGTTTCTAAAAATAGAAATTCCTCAAATTTTGTATTGTTATAAATAATGGAAGTCAAACCACTTAATCTCCCTCGAGATTGGTGACCTTCCACATACTCCTCTTACCTTCAAAATATATATAAATAAAGATGTAACTTAAAATGAAAATCAGACATCTCTTCTAAGAGATAAGCATATGTTTGGGTCTACAAACTTGATCAATAAAACATCTCTTATCAGAGATAACATTATTACAATTATATTTTTCTTGTTTCTTAAATTATCTTTCAACCAAAGCTTTTGAGTTTTGGATTAGTGGTATTAGATCAGTTTGTCTTGAGAGTGTATGATCCTAAGGATGAGGTTAGGCTACAAGAAGCTTGGGTGGAAAATAATAGAGCTTCCAAACTATCCACCTATTCACTCCAATTGACCTCAAATGGAATATAACACTAAGACATATGATATTTTCAAGGAAATGGTGAATGAATCCCTCCAATAGTAGCAAGTGCAAATGCTATAATAATTTTCCCAAATTCTCCAACAAATCTCGATGGGAAATTCTAGCTCCTCATATGCACCCCCACATCCTTTCAGTACCCCAACACCCTTCAAGGTTCAGGTGAATTTTGATATCCCTACATTTGAAGGAAAAATCAATGTTGATGCAGTAAAAAAGTGGTTGGATCAATTATCTTCCTATTTTTTTGTAAATAAATTCACTAATAAAGAGAAGATCACTTTTGCTCTTTTGAAAGCATCATTGCCTATCAAAAATTAGTGGGAAGTGTACAAGAAGAGATTCAATATAGAAGATATTGGCCTTGACGTGTAACCTACCTAGGATGATTTCATAGAATTTGTAAAAGAATAATACTACCCCATTGGAGTATATGATAATCTATATATAGAGTGTCAACAACTTTACTTTTGGATCACACCATCCCACCTATATTTTTCAATGATTATAACCACCTTTGGGAAAATCATTGTGTTGTCATCACTTTACTTTTTCTACCTATATAGGGGAATGTTATCTTATTTTTCTATCCTAACTGGGGCAATTCCATCTTCTTAATGATTATAACTACTTTTTTGAAAATCATTGTGTTATCATACCACATTGCCACTATCAGGGTATAATGCTTACACCACCTTTGGGCAAACCATTGTACACTATCCCACTTGCATTATCAATGATTTTGACTACTTTTTAACTATAATTTTTTTTCATGCCATCACCTTTATTTTCTTTGGTCTCCTCATTTCACTTCTTTCTTTTGAGGGACCATTTGTCAACCTACTTATGCTAACTGTTCCCTTAAGAGGGCATCATATGATTAGTTTATCATCATTGTAGTTGTAGGCATACATGGCCTTTTCATTATTTGAAAATATGTTACTATGATTATAACATGCATCACCTTCCCAAAAAAGGGAAAACTGTAGACACCTAAATCTGGCCACTTATAACTTCCAATTAGGGTTTTGACCAATTTCCACTCAAAATGCACAATTTAGCCTAAAAACACTAAAACATGCTAAATAATGTGAAATTTACATATTCAAGTATTGATTTTGCCAAGATATCCCTAAATGGGGTAATACAATTTATGGGTTAGCTAACTTTGATCAGATCATTTTGAGTCAAAATATTAATTTTGCACCTCAGTGCTCTGGATTACTCTTTCCAAAAAAATATTTTATACAAGATGTATGCCTTTGTTATTTGTTATTGGTAACATTCTAAATGGGAATATGGTTCTAACACAACTGATATCACCTTCCAATTCCAATCCATTCAAATTTTATACCAATAAAAGGCATTATGATCAATTTGAGTAATTTGTGCACAAAGTACTTAATCATGATTAAGAGATAATTAACCCAAATTGGAGCCTAATCAAGAATTCCATGGAAAATTGTTGAATAATTTGTTTTAGAATTGAATATGGAATATCTGCATCATCAGGTGACCCCATTTTTTGAGAAGATATCTGTAGGCCATCAATGCCATAAATATCAGGATTCATGCCCTCCATACCTCATCAATGCATTCCATGATGCCCTCCATGCCTCTTAATTGACCCTTATTCTAATGTCATGATGAGGATAATTATAAACTTAATTCTAAAAATTAAATTAATCCTTAACCACACATCTCAATCTCAAGATGAATGGTTTAGGTTGATTCTAGATATTCTCAAAAATCTATAAATAGAGAGGCCATGAACATCATTTCTAAGACTTGAGAATGCAAAGTTATAATGCAATATTGGTTCTAAAAGCTTCATGAAAATAGTGTTACCATGCCAAATTTATTTCAAGCTAAGCCAAGCCACAAGCCAAATGTGCCAAAGAGAGATGGAGGTAGCCAAGCTTTTATTTCCAAGGACTTCATGAGTACAAGCCAAACAAACCACTATTACAAAGGTATTTAGAGCATCCAAGGAAGGTGAAGGAATTTTTATGTTTTATTCCTTACTTTTTAGTTTTGTTTTTCATTTGTTTTTATTGATTAATCTCTCCCTAGTGTCTAGGCATAGAGATGTTATGTTATTAGTGTGTTTATTTCATTGTGTTTCCATTTTGGAACTAACACCATGCTAACCATCCTCTCCTGAGTCAAATTCCTAGATCATAGATTAAAGATAGATTTTTAGATGGATAATACATATGGGTTAAGATATGGAGGGTTAGATGGGGAGGTACCTAAGATAGGCACCTTGGGTTTGTTTGAAGATAGAGATGGTTGGATATTATTTTCTTAGGAGTTTAGGGAGGGGTAAGTCCAAGAATGGATGCCTTAGCCTTGTCTTTATCCTTCTATTGGGCTTGATATCAGGTAACCATGGGAATAGTGTGGATAAGAGGGTTTTCTAGATTGGTTGGTTGCTTAGGTTCCTCCTCTTTACTTTTAGGTGAGACTAAAGATTGGATGGGTTGCATTGGTAGTTGGATTGGTAATGGGGATGATGGAGGTTTATTTGATAATAGATCATCGTCTTCATATAGGCTATGAACAAATTCTCAGAGAACTTCATAGTTTTCTATGTCATGTCTTGGTGCCCTATGATATGCACATATCAAGTTATCATTAAACCAAGAGGGTTAGTTACATGAAGGGTCAAAGGTTTTGATGGGTGGTAAGCTCAAGGAAGAAGTTTTCAATAATTGTTGGAGAATGGTTAAGTATGATTTAGCTAAAAGTGGTAAAGTTTTATTGATTTTTATTTTGGGTGTTGAAGTAGAAGGTTGAGTGGATGTAGATTTGGTGGTAGGTGTCTTGGGTAAAGTTATACTCTTGGTTGACATTTTTGGTTTAGGATAGATGGTTGATGACCTAGAGGTAGAGGAGGGTAAGGTAGGTAACTTAGGAATTGTCAGTGTAGTGAGGAAAAGTGTCTTAGAAAGCAAGTATGAAGGTGTGACTAATAAATGTGGTGGGGTTTTGGTAAAAATTATGGATTTCATGTTCAAGATAGAGGGATGAGGATCCAAAATAGAGGGAAAGGTTGAGAGACATAAAATTCAAGGTTTTGAGCCTTTTGGTGGTTTTACTTCTTTGGTTGTTTTAGTTGTTGGTTTTGGAAGGGATTTGGTCACTTTGGTTATCTTGATGGGTTTAGCTATTTGAGGGTTGATTAATTTGGAGGAGGTTTTGGTTGGTTGGGTAGAGGTTTTAGTTAGTTTAGAAGGGCTAGGTTGGTCTGCCAAAGAATGGGTTAGAAGTTTTAGTTTGGTTCCCTTGCCTTTGTTTTGACCTATGATATAAGGTTCTAAAATTAGAGGTTGGGTGGATAAATTCATATTATCTCATGAGATATATTTCAAAGAGGGCATATATGGTTCTATCATAGGGGAGGTAGGTGTAGTATCCTTCAATAGAGGTGTGGGTATGGTGGCTTCCTTTGTTTGTGTGTTCAAAGGAATAGAAGGCAATTTTTTATTTTATTAGGGGAATGGGGAAAGAGGTGGTTAAGGTAATATTTTAGTCAACAATGGGTTCATCAGTTACCATATTAATAGTATGTGCCTCATGAAATGGGTCTAGTTTATTGTCATGGTAAGGGGTAGAAGGAGCATGATTAAGAAAAAGCTTGCAAAATATGTTAAGGGCCTGGTTTGGTAGTGCATTTGGATTGTCTAATGTAATATCCCCCTTGTAAATGAGGGATTGGATAAGGTATTTTAAGGTATTGCACCTATTGATGTCATGTCCTATGACTCGATGAAAGGTACAATAGTCATTCTCATTATACCAACCTAGTATAGGGTGAGAAGTATCAAACTATTGGGGTGGTTTAATTGGTGGAAGTTGGATGATATTGGCTTTTAGTAACTTTTCCAAAATAGAAGGATAGGGCTCCCCAATTGAAGTTAATTTCTTATGATTATTCCAAGTTTGGTTCCTTTGGTTTTGGTTTGAATAATAAGAGGAGTCAAAGGTTTGGGTCCTTGGATTCTATTGGTTGGTAGATGGTATTGGTATGGATTTGAAGATAATGTCATTGGTGGTTTCTTTTTTTAGTGTTGGGATTAGTTTGGTTATTTGGTTTGGAAGAAAAGGGCTCATTGGGTTTGTAAGTTGAGTTCTTGTTCTTCAACTTTAACCTTCCTTCATCAATGGCTCTATTCTCTAGTTTGTGATCCATGGTAAAATCTTCATCAAGGTCCAAAAGCTTTGGACACACAATGTGGATGAAATATGTTTTACACATGCTCAGGAAAAAAGCTCTATAAGCTCAAGTTGAGGCAAAAAAGGGAAAGTTGGTTGATTAGGCTCCTCTAACAAGCCACAAAATTGGTAATAGATTTATCTTTGCATTTTAAAATGGATTAGAGGTTAGTAATGAAAACTTTCTTGGATATATTGATCGAAAAGTGATCTAATAAGTTTTGGGCTAATTAGGTAAAAGAGAGGATGGAATGTTTAGGTATGACACTATACCAATCCAATACAAGTCTAGATAATGACATGGGAAAGGTACAGAGGAGGAGAGTGTCATCATGGGAAATCAATTATCATGAATGTTTAAACTCCCTTAAATGTTGTTGAGGATCTTGTTTACTATTAAACTTGGAAATTTTGGAAGTTTCCACTAGACCAGATAAGGTTTAGTGGGGACCAAAGGGTGAGTAGGCTCATTTCAAATTTGATCATAGGATAAGAGATTATGGGCTCTAAAGATTGATGACTCAAGGGTATTCATATTATCTATGATCAACTTAATGAAATCTGCTTGAGGTTATTGGGATGCATAATTATATGGTATGTTTTGTTGAGGTTGGGAAATGTGTGAATAACTTGTAGATGGTTGAGATGACTCCACATATTGGTATGTGGTCCTTGGAGGTTAGGTGGAAGATATATATTGGTATGTGGATGTTAATGGTTGGGTAGAGGTGGGTGGTTGGGTAGATGGCATATGCCCTTATAGGTTATGGAGATAACTAAAGGTTGTTTGTTGGTTAGGAGTGGTAGTTAGGTTAGTGGCTGATGGAAGGGTGGTGACCCTTATGCTAATTAGTGGTAATATGAAAGGTATGGACACCAAAAGTCTTAGAACTAGAGTAGTGTTTGATGGATTGGAGGTAACTAGAGAAATATGTTTATTGTTAGAAGTAAGCACTCCTATTATGGGGGAATGATTAGTGAGAGGTATAAGGGTAGTGGTAGTTTAAGATGGTGGGTTAGTTTTGAGGGAGTTTTTGGTTGATAATAACATTTGGGAAAATAAATTTTGAGTAGTTCCCATAGTAGTGGAGGTATTCCCCATGAGGTGGAGAGGCATTCCATGAGGTGGATCTATAGGTGGGGTCAAAACTGAGATTTGGTAAGATGTGGCTTTTAGGTAGTGTTGTAAGGTTGCATGATTATTATTTATAAAAGTGGAAAAATTTACATCTCCTAAGACTAATTGAGTATGACTTCTTAGAGAGTGAGGGGAGTCTATGGGTTTAGAAATGTTTTTCATGGATGAAGAGGTGGAGGTTAGTGATGTTGATTTGGTGGTGGGTTTTGTTCTTTGGGGCCTTTTTATTGTTGGTGAGTGAGAACCATACAAGAAGATAAGAAAAGGATGATACATTATCACACCTAAAATAAATAGAAATAAAAATAGACTCAAGATAAACAATGCATTCACTAAAAGTACGTTAAGTCCTAGGATTCTTTTTAATCTCTTTTGGCTTATGCCTTAGAATAGTGTGAAGAGAAAAATATCTTGAATGGGTCCTAAAAAAGGTAGTCTATGTTTGGTTTCAAGTTATATTTACGCACTCAATATAAATCTATATTGGTTTGAGTACAAATCTTGGTACTTGGGGCTTTCTCCCTTCATGTCACAATCCTACAGCTAGTGTAGGTACTCAGCCAATATGTACTTATTCCTAGAGTTTATACTCAGTCAGAGAACTAAGTCAATTTTCCCCTCAATGATTAAATCCAAGTAAGATAACTGAGAAAGGGTAAGTTAATCCACTAGGTGATGAAATCCCAATCGAGCCTTATCTCAAGTGAGTTTTATGTAATTGGTTTGATTGTGTGATATTTATGAACTATGGTTAATTTGCTTTGCTTAATTAATCTAGGTGAACTAGAAACAAGAAAGAAAACAATGCATGTAGTTAATTTTAACCAAAAGAAAATTTTTGATTTATTTTTAATGAAGAAAAAAACAACTAAAATGAACCTAAATACAAAATGAGAATGAAACCCTAATCTTAGGATGAATGTTATTTTGATATTTTAGAAATGCAAGAAAAAAGAGTGAAAATTTTTACTTTTTTTTTTCTAATTTTCTAAAACAAAAGAAACTAAAACTTACATTTCAAAAGGAAGGAATGCTTAATTTTTAAAAATGAAATTACATATAAATTTAATTTTAATAATGCAACTAAATGTATTAAAACAAAAAATGAACCCAATAAAACTCAATGGTCCCACTGGGCATGCCAAAATATTTATGTCTAATTTTTGCTTTTTCTTAAGTGTGAAAAGAAGAAACTACTTAAGAAGGGTGTGTAGAAGAATACCTATTGAATACTCACATGTTGAATCTATAATTTGTAATAAATCCTCTTTGTATATGTAATTATGACCTTTAATAATAAATCACTACCAAAAAACTTATTGTTTAGATAAATGGTTGGGTGGATTGCCTAGTATGAGCTAGATCTTAGAAGCGAAAGCTTTCTAGGAGGTTGTCAATCCATATTATTTGAAACACTTAAGTGGAAATGATAAAAAAGATATTTTAATTAAATAATTATAAAACTAGAATAAAATACATCAAGTTACATCTAATTAATTTTGAAACTTAGATGCGTTGCTAAGTTAACTAAAATGAAGCAACTAGTTTGATTATACTAATGCTAAAATTTTGTTAAGGCAAGGTTGTGGTTTTAGGTTTGGTAATTTGATAAGGGTCAAAAAATGATATGGTTGGGGTTGATTGAGATAATAAAATGAGAGGGATATATTATTGGAAATGATAAAATAACAAGTAACGAAGGTAGCAAAAGGATGAGGAGGTAAAGAGGGTGAAGGTGGAAAAGGTGCAAAGAGGGCAAAGGAGGTAAATGATATTACACTGGAAAAGGTCATAAAGGAGGTCAATGGATTAATATGGAAAGTAGATTAAGGAGTAGAGGCCAAGATAATGAAAGGAAGGACTTAAGTAAATGACTGAAATAAAGAAAACCAAATAAGGTGGCCTTAAGGCTTATTGATGTGGTTGATGTGGTTGATAATGTGATGAAGGAATCCCATGGCAATTTTGGTAGAGCTTCATTGTTTTGAATTATTTTCCCACAATATGTATATGACCTCAAAAATTATACCTCCTTCAAATACCTATAACAAGATGTTAATAACAAGGACTAACTTCCCACTTCACCTTGGGTGAAGGAGAGGGGGTATTTATAGCATTTATTGTCAAGAACCATGCCAAAAGAGGGAATAGTATAAGTATGGCACCATTTCCCATGTGGTTCATGAATGATTTAAATATGAGGTTGGTGGGGATTCTCATTTGGTTTGGTGAGTCTCCTACCTTACACATGAGTTGAATTTTGAATGGAAATCATGTACATGGGTCTAAATGCGGCTAAAGACTTTTCACCACCCTTTCTTGTCTTCATCCAAGCACTTAAAGAGATGGAACACAAAATGTGTAAAAAAATTTCATGTGGTGCATGAATGATTCAAAGATGAGGTTGGTTGGAATTCCCATTTGGGTTGGTGAGTCTCCCATTTGGGTTAAAAATTCAATAATGGGTACCCTTCATCTTTCCCAAAGCATTAAAGAGGTAGGTATTGCATTTTGAAGGCCACTTTCATGTGTGAAGGTAAAATTCATGTTGAATGATGATCCATTAAGGGGAAATTATACATATTTCAATGGGGGGCCTTGTGATGCTTAAACGAGGTCATTAAGCACCTTGGGAAAGGGTCCCATGTGGGTATGATGTCCCATATCAAGCTACCTCACTTCTAAGCCATGTCACTTGCCATATCACTTTTCATGTCACTTACCATGTCACTTTCCATGTCATTTTCCATGTAACTCACCATGTCATCATGAATAGTGATAGTGGGTTCTATAGTGAATAATGATATTGAGTATTACTTTTAAATAGTACTTTCAAATAGTATTTTTGAATAGGATAATAGTGATTTGGTTAGGTTAAGAAGGGTTGGTTGAGGGTAAAGAAGGTTTAGGGGGTCTTGAGGAATTTAGTCATTGAAAACTATAAGTGTGTAATTTTCTAGTGTCTATAGTAGTGACTAAAGTTGTTCCTATCTATCCATCATGGCCAGCCAGATCTATGAGCATCAACCTTACACCTCCATCATCCCCACTAATGTCTATAGATGTATATATATAGTCTATTACCATGAAATATAACCATATTTAAATCCAACACCATCTATCTATTCCCTAAATAGTAGTTCCTCATAATCTAGAAATGTTAGCACAAGATGTGGGTCTAACACTAAGACCTTTGAATCCTCTCACCTGTACCTAGGGAATTGACCTAGAATGCCATGTACCAAGCCAAAATATCTATGTACCCTATAAAATTGGATCAACTCTACCTTTCCATCCCACCTATTGAGAATTTATTTGTAGCTCTAAAGAGAAAGTGTCTACCTATTATAGCTAGGTCATATTAAAAACTAGATGTAAGGCCTCCAAGTGATGTCTCCAATCACTAGTACACCTAGTGCACCCATGAATCAATCCACATTGTTTGCACCACCTCCTATACCTGACATGAAAAATCACCCATCCATTTCATGAAGACAATGGGGAATTCAATATGTGTGAAACCTACCCATGGTAACCCCACTAGCCTTAGCACCATGATGTTCTTGTAGGCCTAGCAATGCAAAACTAATCCAACACTGATTCCATACCTCATGTGTGCCCTAAACCCCCACATATACCTATATATATATATATATATATATATATATATATATATATATATATATATATATATATATATATATATATATATATATATATATAAAATTAGAATAGGTACCCAACTAAATACAATCCACCCCAATAATATCTTGACTAAAACCCCTAGTAGTAAGTAAGGGAACCTCTCACTACTCAATTTAGGAAGAAAAAATCATGTAATAGCAATCATTAGCATGGTCATGAGTCTCTTCTCATATGGATCCCTCTAATACAAACAACTATACCTAAACCCCTTAGTATGCCATCTAACCTGATCACTCTCATCTATGTATAGTAGCTTGATGCAATCATCTCTCTATTTTCACTCTATATGGTAGATTAGATCACCTTAAAGTAGGATTCAAGTGATCTTATGTATGTACTCAATTAATATATTCATTTCCCTAGTTGGCAATAGGAAGGTGTTCATAGTGGGATCCCATACCTTGATAAGTGTTATGACCATGGATGCATCTTGAGGCACATTTTGATAGTACCTCATTGCTCCCAACCCCACCTCTTTTATTTGGGCCCAATCAGATGAAGTCATGCCCTATTGGATATTTATAAATATACATGACACTTGATCATGAATCTATATCTATTCCTTGGCATATACCAATATGGAAGCATAGCTTAGTCACCTATACCATTATTATTTACCCTACCCTTTAAAAAATGGACATATTTCCTTATCCATCCTACCTATTTACCCACTATTCACTATAATTTTCCTTCTAGAATGTAAGACTATGCTTGTAAAAATAACACTTACTTTGCCTTAGCATATTTTTACCTTAGCTTTCCAAACTTATCTTTTATACCTTATCGATTACCAACAGTCATGGTGACCACT
Source organism: Torreya grandis (assembly GCA_037957365.1). NCBI lineage: Eukaryota > Viridiplantae > Streptophyta > Pinopsida > Cupressales > Taxaceae > Torreya > Torreya grandis. The sequence goes on from JARHVA010002249.1 coordinate 236,109, forward strand.
GATGGTTAGGCATCCTTTTTTCTAAGGATGTCGACCATTGACGATCAACCCTGACCATCAATGTTCACTATGGGTGTTCTAAATCCAAAACACTTAAACCTTGCCTACCCTAAAATTTAAAAAAATAGAAAAATTAAACACCCTAATTTACTAACCTATCACTTACCTAACCCAATTTACCTACCCACCCTACCAATTACTATTTTTACCCATAAATTTTCCCAATACCCCTAACTAGGGAATAACTATTCAAAAACCACCCATTTAAACCTACCTTTAACCAATGAATTTTGAAATTCAATTTTAAATTAGTAAATTAAGGGCACCCCTACCTCATTTCATGATCACTACTATGGAGTCATCCGTAGGCCTACTCATCCTCATCCATGCCTGCATGCTCCCTGTATCTTGACTGGTCACTGTGATCCACCTCAGTTAGTGGTATACCCTCAAACTCAATAAAAATCCTTAGAAATCCATTTCACCACTAAGTTCCAAAAACTAAATCTCAAATTCAACTAATTGCAAAAGTAAAATGAATAAAAAGTGATTTTATTTTCACTTTTAACCCAGGGATTTTTAGGGTTTCCACCCTGATCATCGACAATTAGGTGACCTTCAACAGTCACCCTTAGGGACCCTAACTATTAATGATCAGGTGGTCCCCTTTTGTTTATTTCACCTAAGCTACCTATTTATACCCACCAATGGATACTACCTTCTCCACCCACCTTGTCACCTCATTATCAGTCTATTTTGTCCTAACTAGCATGTATTTTATAACATTTTTTTCCTAGTCCTTTAACTACAGTGATAACATTACCATGCTGACCCTTTTATATTTGTGCCATATCATGATTACCTCACCCACTTGTGTCTTTTTGGTAGCACTTCCTACCTCAGATACCTATGACACTCGACCCATTTTTGTTTTCACTAGGAGCACTTCCTGCCTTAGAAACCCACTAAAACATAGACATCACTTCAGAGACTTGCAAGCATACCCAACTTCCATGCCTAAATATGGTCACATAGTCCACTTGTTTATTTTCCTCCTATCCTTGACCTTTATTTTGATCAATTATGTCAACCTAGTCTATGTGTGATCTTGGTTATCATATCTTTTGTCACACTTTCATGCTTGTTCGTGCTTTAGTACCCAAACTTTTATTTACCTTCATGACATCTACCTTCATCCTTACCTTCACCTACCTTATCAAACCTATACCTAATTTTGTTTTACTTCATCAACTCTCAATTTGAGGGGGAACACCTCCTCCCATACTCAAGGCAACTAGACCTTTGGCCAATATCAGGTTTTTGTTTTGCAGTTTGTTGATTCCAAGTTACATAATAAAAAGGGCAAAATGTAGACATCATAAATCTACACACTATGATCCTAAGTGTTGAATTACCCCTAGACTTACTTGGGACCCTCTCAAGACCAATCTGACCCTCTAACCCTTAACTAAACCTAACCATAGTTAGTTTGACCAAACTAGCTTAACCCTAACTTTTACCCAATTTGACCTTTCACCCTCAATCATTGATGATCAGGTTAACCATTGATGGTCAAGGTGTACCTCCTTAAACACTAGCAAGAAATAAATCCACCTTGATTTTTTAAAAATAATTCATTTAAATCTATTTTTGAACCATTCTATGTGTGAGTTAAAATTAAGAGACCCAATTCATGTCTTTTTGTAACTCTCTTACCTTACCTATAAGAATAAAAGAGTAAAGAGGTGAAATCCATCTACAATTATTATCAAGGGCTTATACATCTAGAATTATCTTTGTTTAGGTCAATCATCATCAATAATCCAATGAATTAGTTACTATGTTAGAGATTCAAATTACTATTGTAGCTCTACCAAATTGCTAAGTATCATTATTCTATCAAAATCATGTCAGACTCCACTAACAAGTCAACCAACCCAAACATTGACCCAATTTGTGTTTTATAAGATAATTATCTAAATATTAACATTTAACTACTTTATTTGTTTTTGACATCCAACCTAGAATCAACCAAACTCTTAGAATCTCATGTTGTAATCTTGTTAATCAGCCTATTATTAACCCAAACCCACACACAATAACTATCGATGGTTGTTCCAACCATCGATAGTCTATCTAACCAATGATGGTCACCTTAACTATCAATAGTCACATTAACCACTAACAATTAGCCCAATCATCAATGGTCATTATGGAAGTAAAATCTAGCTAGCTATTTTCATCTACCTGCCCCTAACTAAACCTAATTTTTTATGTCCCTACCTATTCATAGACTCTTGCCTAATTTTTTGAAGCATACCCTAACCATCCAACACTAATATTAATTATCTTAATCATTTATATTCTATTTCTCTTAGCAAGAATTCTAGTGTTCAATTTTAGTATATTTTTATTATCGATGCAATTAATTTCTATTTTTTTATAAACTAAATTGTTTAAAACATGTATATTGTCAGCCCTAAGGAAGATCTTGCTTCCAAGATCTAGCTACCACTAGGCAATCTACTCACCTATCTATCTAACAAATAATTTTGATTTAGTGCTTTCTTATATGCAGGTCATCCTCCCAAGCCAAAGAGGAGCTCTTCACAATCTTTTGATTCCATGCACGCACTATCAATTAGGTATTTCACCCATACCTATACTTAGTTTCTTCTTTTCCCTTTCCAATAATAATCCAAAATTCATTGAAATAGGTATGCCCACATCAATAATGTTAACCTCAATAAAATATTGTATCTTATGTTTTAGATATATACATCTATTTGTTGTATGGCCTGGTACCCTATGATACTCATTGAATGCATTGGAATTATAGCTCTTTGAAAGAGGTTGTGTCATATCATCCTATTTGATGGAAGGGAGAGATATGACATTGCATTCCAAGAGCTACCATAAAACCTGTACTGGTGATTATGGAAGGTTGGTGAAGACTCTACGTAGAAGAACCAATAAAACCAAGCAAGGAGATGGATCTAAAGCTATGTTAGCTATGGACTTTTGATTACTCTTATTCTTGATGGCCCTTAATTTGTGTGGAGGCTTACTTGAAATCTTAGTAGTTGATTCTGATCCATTTGTATACTTTAGTTTTCCCATTGATATAATATTGACCTCTCTTTCTTTTACTCTATGGCACAAATTCATGAATGTTAAAAACTTCTTGAACAAGATAGCTTCATGTAATTTTAGTAGAATACTATTTTTGAAGATATCTTAAAGCTCTTTGTCTAGCATGGGGCTAGTCAATTTAGCTAATATAGTCTTGTATCATAAGATTTAATCTGCAATAGGTTCATTTAAATTTTGTTTTCAATTGTGAAATTTGAGAATAGGAGATATTTTTACTAATATTTATGGAAAAGTGTGCTAAAAACATGTCTGCCAAAGGATTGAATGTTGTGATAGATTAATTTGGTAAGTCATACAACCACTATAAGTCATAATCCTTTAGATTACATATAAATAAATTTGTGATAAGTTAATCATTGGATACATAATCCAAACATGTTGCATAAATAGTTGAGAGATGGTGCTCTAGGTCACCCTTACCATCATATAATGTACGTTTAGGTGCCATAAATCTAGATGGTAAGAGAATTACCACTATGTGGTGTGCCAAAAGTGTATGGAAGAGAACATTAAAATCTTAGTCATGTGATGACCTAATGAATCCCTTACCAAGATGTAATAACTTAGCCTAGAGAGTATGAACCTCATGCATAAGGGATTATACATTTGGAGTGGAAAAACTAGCCATAAGAGGTGTAGCTGTCATTAGAAGTTGTTGAATTATAATTATTTATTGTGTTATCTAAGTTGGCTTAATATTATATTATACTTGTAATGATTAATTTATTGTGTAAACCCTATCCTCCATAAAACTAGGGTATGATTTGAATAGTGTGTTTTTTAGTAGGGTAGGCTAGACATCCTCAACACCCTATTGTGAAGAGAATTGCCTACATACTAATACTTTGAGGAGGGATCAAGCCCTAAGTATTTATCTCCACCTAAGTGTTAGTGTAAATGATGTTATTATGATATTATCCTAGAGTTACTTGAGTGTGATTGAGACTTTAAATCTAAAAAATCTAAGATTAAGGCTATTGTAGATGGTAGTATGCAAAAGTAGGGTAGAATAGCAATTGATAACCTTAATTATGCTTAAATTGTTTTGTGTTTGAATATGTATTTTTCATCTTATTTCCATCTAGTGGATAGAGGGATAAAATTCATGTAAATATATTATTTTATTACTTTTGCATACGATAAAAGATGTCTAGGCTAACCTTAGGATGCTTTAGTTTTGAAAAGATATCCATTTGGGAAAAGTTATGAAAGAGTGTGCTAAGATATTTGAATAAGGTTCAAGTAATCAATGTTGATTCCTGTAGAGAGCTCTAAAATTCTAAGAGAGGAAAAATATACATTAACCTGTCTATTAAGAAATGTGAATGAGTCAATTAACCTTCTAAAAAGGAAAAATGGGGTACATATAGAGAAAATTAAGGAAACATGAGGAAGCCTCTAATTTTATTAATTAACTAATTATAATTAAATAAAATTATCTTATGGACCCTTTATTACTAGCCTAAGGAAGCTTAAATATATAAAAAGGCCATATGGTCATGTAGGCAAAATCTAATGGTAAAAAGCACTACACTAACATCCCCCCCTTAAGCATAGCTTATGTGAGATGAGAATTGGATCTTGGCATTGAAAGCTTTATGAGGTACCCAAGTACATAGTGATGAACTTCCATAGGAGGAAGAAGAAGGTGGAGCAACCCTAACCCCAATGAGAGATCGTAGATGAATAAATTTACTCTTTATGAAAGGCTTGGTCAGAATATCTATAATCTACTCTGATGTTGGATAGTATCAAAGATCAATGACTTGATCATTGATAAGCTCCCTAATGAAATGCATGTGAATCTATATGTGCTTGGTCCTTTGATGGAGAACGAAATTCTTGCAAATCTAGATAGTGCTTTGGTTGTCATAGTAGATGATTGTTGGCTTATGAAACTAGACACCAAACTCAGTGAGAATCCCTTGAAGCTAGATTGCTTCAGTGGTGGCATTGATATCCCCTCTATATTACACCTCTGTAGATGATAAAATAAATTTCATGTTATTTCTTGCTTGACCAACTTATTGGACCCAAACCAAGTGAGAAATTATAGTCTAAAGTGGACTTTTGACTCTAGATATCTCTAGCCCAATCTGAATCTATGTATCTAATCAAATCGACCTCTATTCCTACTCTATAGTGTATCCTATAGTTGTGTGAACCTTGAATGTAGTGAAGAATATGATTTGTTGCTTTCCAATGCAACTCATGTGGCTCCTACATAAATCAAAAGACTAAACCAATTGTATAGGATATGTCAGGTCTAGTTTGTGTAAGATAGTTAAGACTGCCCATGAGTTATCGATACAGTGTTGCATCAATGAGTGGTGTAGGATAATCAGCCTCAAGCTTCACACTAGACAAGAAGGGAGTAGGAGATATTTTAGAATCAACCATTTTAAACCTCACAAGCAAATCAAGGGAATACTTGGATTATGATAAAGTTATCCCAAAATTTAAATAAATGATTTTAATCTTGAGAAAGTAGTGTAGCAATCCCATGTTTGTCATTGACAATTTGTTTGATAATGTAATTTTCACTACTAAAATGGATGATCATGAGCTCCCTATAATCATTAAGTCATCCACATAGAGAAATAAGATCAATTAAGAATCATCCTACCATAAGATGTAGACATTTAGATCTGAGTGGCATCTAGTGAACCTAATTGTGAGGAAAAAGAGTCCATCTTAGTATACCATGCCTGAAGGGCTTGTTTGAGTATGTAGATAGATTTCTTGAGTTTTCAAACTAAGGAGGTATCTTCCATAGATCCTTATGGTTACTCCATATATATATCTCTTCCTTGAGGTCACCATGTAAAAAATCACTCTTTACATCCATTTGGTGAACATCCCATCGATGTGTGGATGCGATGGCTAGAGTGAGTCTTATGGATGTCATCTTGGTTATAGGAGCAAATGTCTCAGTGTAGTCTATGCTAGGGACTTGAGAAAACCCCTTTGAAACTAGATGATATTTGTACTTATTGACTAACCCATCTATACCATACTTGGTCTGATAAACCCATTTACACCAGACCAATTTTCTTCCTTTAGGAAGAGGGACCATGTCCCATGCTTTTGTTTTTGATTAGAGAACTGTACACTTCTTATCTAGTAGAATCCCATTTTAGAATGCCAGATGCCTCATGAAAGGTTTGTAGATCTAAGACAATGGCCAAATAGGCATGTGATATCCCCTGGAACTATGATCATGTCCACCTTATATGTGATGGATTTCTAACCCATCCCCTAGCACTTTTAAGTGTCTATCTATCCTAAATCAGACCAAAATTGTATGAGATTGGAGAATTATGAAATGAATCCTCATCATATATAGTGTGAGTGTGAGATAGAGGAGGATAATCCTCATCACTACTCTCATCACTTAAACTTGAAGAAGAAGAAGAGTCATCTTCATCATCAAGAAGATCTTGAGGTGGATCTATGTCACTGTCTAAAGTGGAATCAATATCTAGTGAGACTTTTGAAGAGTTTGGAGTGCCAATATTGTGTTCAAGTGGGCCCTCATGAAACTTGACAATCCTTTCAATGAAAAACCCATGATTTTTAGGATGGAGAAGCCTATATCCCTTAATATCCCCTACATACCCCATAAAGATGCAAGACTGACTCTGAGGATCCATTGCCTTACATTTCTTCTTGGGAATACGGGCCATTGTTGGTGATACAAACACTCAAAAGTGATCTAATATGGGCCTATGACCATCCCAAGCTTCAAAAGGAGTGATTCCCTTTAAGTCTTTATGTGGAACTCAATTTTAAATGTATCACGCATAGTTGATTACTTCAGCCCAATACTAAGGATCAAGATACTTTGATTGAAGCACGTAGTTTACCATTTCCTTCAAGGTATGGTTCTTATGTTCAGCCACACCATTCTATTGAGGAATATATAGAACTATGTGTTACATCTAAATCCCCTCTAATTTGAAAATTTTCTCAAACCTATTGTTGACATACTCTTTTCCATTGTCAGTCCTTAAGATTTTGATGGAATATTCTAACTGTTTCTCCACAAGTGCCTTGAAGTCTTTAAAGTGATTAAAGACCTCAAAATTATTTTTAATAAAAAACACCTAGGTGTACCTCAAAAATTCATCGATGAATTTGAGCATGTATCTTGTCTTATTGAATGAAGGTTTTATAAATGGTCTTACTAAGTCACTATGGACTATCTCTAGCTTCTGTTCAGCTCTCCTTGTTTCGACCTTACCATATTTCTCTTCTAGATGCTTACTAAGAATGTAGCCATTACATAGGCCATATGAGAATTTGCCTTTAGGAAATCTTGAAACCATGTCTTGATGACTGAGTTGCTCTAGGTAATGGTAGTTTAAATGACCAAACCATTCATGCCATAGTTTGCTCACTCCATCTGCATGAGTAAGTAGTGCAGTTGAGGGATGATCTAGGGCAAATTGTGAGAAGGTATATAGATTAGACTGATGATTGGCCTTCCCATAAGCCACTGTGGTGTCACCATGTAGCTTCTTGATGACCATTGAATCAGGTGTGAACTCAACTCACTTCCCTACACCTATTTGAGTGACTTGATATACTAACAGAAGATTGGTGAATAGTGAAGGAACACATAGAACATCATTAAAGGTCCCATCACTGACTTATACCAATATTTTACCACTAAATTTTACCAAAGTGTCATCACCTATGAGAATTGAAGGCACAAAACATGGCTCTATTTCTAAAAATAGATCCTCTGAGGAGGCCATGTGATAAGAAGCACCCAAGTCAATAACCCAAGTCAAAGGCTAAGAAGCTAATGCAACAAGTGCCTTGCCCTTATTTTTACCCTTTTTTTGTCTTTACCTCTTGTGGAATCTTGTGCTAATGTGTTATAAGATGGGTATTTGGGAACACTGATGTTATTCTTCTCAAACATCTTATTCAAGGTGTCAATCTTCTTTTTCATGCACTAAGATTCACCATGCCCATGTTTCTTACAAAAGTTGCATTTGAGTTTCTCCTTCTTAGGTTTTCCACTTGAGGAGGACTCATTTGATAATTCCCTAGGCTTGGTATCTAATTTTTTATTCTTCTTGTGCTCATGATCAGGTTTAGACTATTTCTTCTCCTGTTTGCCACTATTAAAAGGCTTTTTCTTGTCCTAATTAACAATCAAGGAGTGTGATTTAAAAGATTTTAGTGCACCTATTTAAACCAAATTATCTTGCTCTCAAGTCAGATAAAAAAAACTCATCAAATGATGGCATTTTTCAAGTGGATCCAAGTGTACATTTGGTAATATGAAATGTAGAGACAAAAATTGAATAGTCATGACCTAGTTTTGCAAGCACAGATAGAATCAACTAGTCATATATTTTCTTAATGCCACATTATTTCAAACACAATCTCAGTGATTTAAATTTTGTAAAGAAGTCTTATAGGGTGTCACAGTCACCTAGGCTCAATGTGATGATCTCATTCTCCAGCTCATGACCCCTCATGATGTCTTGTACTCCAAAAAACTTATCCAAGATTGTCCAGACTTCATTCAGATTTTTTATAGATTCAACATGAAACAAGAGGTCAACAGACATTAATAGGCATAGAAACCCATAGGCCCCATCACATATATTGTACCACTTAACCTTTTTTACTTGTGTATATGGTTTAGTTTCCTCACCCATAGTAATCTGATAGAGTCCTTTACCTCTTAAAGTGAGTTGTATTTTAGACTTCCATTTTAGATAGTTAAACAATGTGAGTGGTTTGATGTTTAGATCCATTAGTATAGATTACAATGAGACAAGTACATAGTACAAGTACCCACTAAACTATCAAGAATACCCCCTCCTAAAGTTACAATGCACACACACTCATTCTTGGATGTGGGGAATAGATGATAATGCATCTATGAGCAATTAGTGTGAGAAAGTATGAGAAGGATGTTGGGCACTACTAATAATGCATCCAAAGAGGAAAGGTACAAAGGTTTAAAGAGAGTTTTAAGCTATTACACCATGTAAAAAATAGATGTTACAAAAGTCCTAAAATAATGTCACCAATGTGTAGAGCTTAAGAAAATATGCACTTTCAAAAAAAATGGTACCCAAAAAGGAGCTATAGATTAAAAGTTATAGCACTTACTTGTTCTTACCCCCACATATTCATGGACCCTTTCCAAAAATGATTTTTTTCCCCAAACTTTTGTTTTTTAATCTAAAAATCCAAAAAAGGAAATAAGTTAACTCTATTTCTTCATTACCTTTCACCTAAAATTTGACACCTCCTTGAACATCACACGGGTTTGTATAGTTGCTTAACTTTGGTTTCTTGTGACTAATTTACTTATAACAAGTTATAATTAGTTGACCCTAAGAAACTTGATTACTTCTCCTCAATGTATTTCAGGTTCTTCAAAGTACTTTACTTATAAATTAAATGAGTAATCAATAATCATCTTTGAAAAACTTGGATTGGTATTCCTCAGTGCATTTTAGGTTCTTCAACTTGCATAACTTATTACTTATAAAGTAAGTAATGATTAATATGTAGTTGACCTCCACAAAACCAAATGGGTCTTACTTAGTGTAAAATGAATTCTTTAAACAACATGAATTATTCTTATAAATCAAGTAATGAGTAATAAGTAGTTAACCTCCACAAAATCAAATGGGTCTAACTATTGTTGATTGGGTTCTTGGAGAAGTAAGACTACCCTGAAAGCCCAAATTAGTCTACTAGCAAGTTATCATACCAAAAAAACTTGATTACTTCAAGTAGTCACCCTTAATAAACCTGATTACTTATAATTAATTGCATTGGAGAAGTTGAAGCACTCCGAAACCCTAATTTGGTCTAGAATTAAGTAATTACCCTCTGAGAACCTGATTACTTCCAAGTAATTACATTTTGAGAAGTTGAAGGAGTTCAAGAACCTGATTTGGTGTATAGAGAGTAAATCAGGGTTTGTAGATTGTATTACTTCATCCGTACGGACATCTAACCAGATAGAAGAAATGGATTTTTTGAAAAATTGATGAAGCTTCTCAAAAAACTAAGAATAACCTATTATAGATTTCAAACAACCCAAAAAATATATGTAAATTGATTTTTTATCAAAGACCTTTTGACATGAGTTTTGAGGCAAATTAATAAAATGCCTTCAAGGTCAAAAATGACAGCCAAGACAAAAGAAAAACTAGCAAGGTGAATGTATGGAGAATATTACCAGGGAGTCTAATGCATGAGACTATCAAGATAGCTCTAGTACCATGAAAGAGTGTGCCAAGATCTATGAATAGCATTCAAGAAATCAATGTTGATTCTTGTAGAGAAAAAGCTCCAAAATTCTAAGAGAGGAAAAATATGCATTAATCTGTCTATTGTAAAATATGAATGAGTTGATTAACCTTCCAAAAAGAAAAAATGGGGTACATATAGAGAAAATTAGGGAAACATGAGGAAGCCTCTAATTTTTTTAATTAACTAATTAAAATTAAATAAAATTAGCCTATGGATCCTTTATGACTAACCTAAGGAAGCTTAAATACATAAAAAGGCCATATGACCATGTAGGCAAAACCCAGTGGGAAAAAGCACTACACTAAAAAGTTTGGGAAAAGGACATTAGTGATATTTTGGGGACACTATTGCCACATGGAACTAGTGTCTTTATTATGGTGCTAGTGTCTAGTTGAAAAAACACTAGGCATGAAGGGCCAAGATTAGAAAATGAGGGTTTGGGACTACTTTAAGACTGACTAGGGATGTATTTGGCCCGTACAAAGGTTGAATAAGTGTGATAATAGGCTATAAGATAGGTATCAGGATAATATATGGATAGGTAGTCTCAAATATCACTCTCAAAACTCAAATAGCACTTTTGGGTGATTACAATTGATTATTCATGAGAAACTATGAGATGTAGTCTCATGATCATGCTAGCCTAAACTTACTTTAATTAGTTTATAGATAATAATACCTTTATTTCAAAAGATGATTTTGGCATGATGAATGTTTTAAATCTTTCAAATATTACATGATTCCTAAAATCATTATAGTTGATTCATGGAGTATAATTTATTTATTAAAATGGTTATAACATGTATCCCCACTTAACATTAAGGGGGAGTGTTAGAACATGTAATGCTTAAGTGGTGTTAAATATACCCTTAATATATTTGCAATGGTTAAATAAGTAAATAAATAAAATTTTATTAAGATAAGTGCAAGGAACTGGTGAAGAAAAAGAGGCCTACCCATGGACATGTTTTTTTTCTAAAAATTGAGAAATCTTAGATTTTGTAGATTATTTAAGATGACTACACTTAAAATTTGAATATGGTATAAGAAAATGAATTGTAATATTTTGAGTCTAGTTTCTAAAACACTATTTAAAAAAAAAAGGTTAAGTATAAGTAGGTCAAACATATAAAACTTGAATAAGAACTCCTATTTTTTAAGAAAATAGAGTAGATATTCATTCATATAGCACAACCTTTTATAGATATGTCTAGTATTTTTAAAAACCTTTTGTAGAAATTTAGATAAGATCATCTAGATTGTGACCTATATTTTATTAAAAAAATTAATGAGTGTTTTTTTTATTGATTTTAAAAGTAAATGGATCCTAAAGATTGATTTTTAAAAAATGGATAGATGGTTTTACGACCTCCATAACTACCTCAAAAAAAAAATTAATACATATAAAATTAGATCTAGTTTGTGACCATATATTTTTTTTTGTATTTAGATCAACAAAAAAAAATATTTAAACATATACAGGCATGTATATTTGTGGCATGTATTTTCCTAAAAAATCCATAATTAGAAATCAACATAGATAGAAACCTTAAAATAGTCCATAAATTTTAAAAAATCATATATTAGGAAAGAGGAGAGCATGCTTGTCATTGTGGTAATAATTTTATGAATTGGCTCATTAAAATTCATAATGTATTTGATGATGGAAGTTGAATTTTATTATTTTGGTCAAATATTTTAGATTCAACTGTGTGTTGATAGGTCCAAGCCTTTGGCTTGAGAATTCAAGTCATTTTTGAGCGAAAAGGCTTGGTTTTTTTAGTTCAAACATAGCATACCACATATGAATTATGTTGACATTGCATACAAAAATAAGAAATATATTTATACATGTTTATGTTTATGTTTATATCTATTCAGATTCATAATTTTATTTTAAAATAGAGTGTTTATATACAAGAAAAAAGGCATAATTGATATAGTGTTGTAATTTTGGTGTGTTTGCACCCGTGAATGTAATTTTGACTATATAGAATATGATTTATGGTTCAACCAAGGCCAGTTTCATTAAAAAATGAATGAAAGAGTTAATTATTTCAATGGTGGAGGCAATTAGGGATAATTTGGACCCCTTTCACATAATTATAATTATATGATGTGAGTTAGGGATAAATTAGCTTAGAGTTATTGATGTGTAGTGAATGAGTGAATTAGAGTAATTAGTGATGCAATTTGAGTGAAATTAAGCCTCATGACCCTAATTTTGAATATAAAGAATGTAAATTGGGGATATTAACCCCAATATCAAAACAAAATAAACCAAATAGTCCATTGGTTCAATTTTAAGGTAATTGGGGGTAATCTAAGCTCCTTCAACCTAATTATGACTAGAAAATGTGGTTTGGGCCTTAATCAGCTCCAATTTCACTAGAGAATAAATCAAAGAATCATTTTATTCAATGACATGAAATATTGACATGTATAGGATGTGATTTGAGGCTTTATAAACTCCAATATCATCATGTAACGAATGAAATAGTTGATTGATTCAATTATGGAGGAAATTAGGATCAATATGAGTCTGTTGAACCTAATTATGCCTATACAATGTGATTTTAGGATAAATTAGCTTTGATTTCATCATAGATTGAACTAATTAGTCAAATGGTGTAATTAGTTACAATATTATAGAAAAATCAAGCCACATTCAAATGCAGTTTGAATTGTATATGATGTGATTTTGAGTGAGATTGAACCTAATTTCATAATATAATGAACCAAATATTTGATTCATTAATCAAGGAGGTAATTGAGGCCAATTTGAGCACCTTAAACCTAATTAAAAAAGTAATATGTGATTTAGGTCTAAACTATCTTTTATTTTGTCATGAATTGATCCAATTAGTCAATTGGTGTAATTACAAATGTGGTTTGGGCCAAATTCATTCATTTAGACCTAAATTATGGGTTAGGTTTAGGGTTTAAGGTTATAATTAATAGATTTAATTTTCATGAAATTGAACCCTATGAACCTAATTTTGACTATATAATATGTAATTTAGGGGTCAATCAGCCCCAATATCATAACAAAATAAATAAAATTGTCCATCAATTAAATCATAAAGAAAATTGGGGCTAATTTGAGCCTAGATTTAACCTAATTATAAGTGGAAGACATGATTTAGGGATAAATTAGTCATAAATTGATTTCATTAAATAATGGGTACAATTAGAGACATGATTTGGGCCAAATGTGTCCTCGTGAACCTAAATTGTGGCTCAATAAATTATATAGGACACAACCTATGGCTTAATCAACCCTTTAATTATATCAAAAAATGTAAATACAGAGGTAATTACAGCTAATATGAACCTTTTGAACTTAAATTTAAGTATATTATGTGATTTGGGGTTAGAAATTATCTCATATTTCCTCACATATCTATTCAATTAGTCAATTATTACAATAAATGATGTAAGATAGATGAAATTCAACCTTGTGAACCTTTTTTTGACTATATATGATGTAATTTGGGGGTTAATCAACCCCACTATCATAAAAACCTAAAAAAATAGTCCACATATTCAATCATGAAGGAAATTAGGGGAAATTTGAGCCCTTTAAACCTAACTATAAGAGTAAGACATGATTTGGGGTTAAATTAGTGCCAATTATGTCATGAATTGATCTAATTAATCAATTGGTGTAATTAGAAACATGATTTGGGACATATTGAGCCCCGTGAACCTAAATTATGGATTAGGTTTTTGGGTTACAATTAGTAGATTAAATTTGGATGAAATTGAACCTCATGAACCTAATTTTGACTATATACAATGTAATTTAGGGGTAAATTGACCTTGATATCATAACAAAATAAATAAAATAGTCCACTAATTAAATCATAAAGGAAATTAGGGATAATTTGAGCCCCTTAAACCTATCTAGATAAGAGCAGGACATGATTAGGGATAAATTAGTCATGAATTGATATAATTAGTCAATTGGTATAATTAGAGACATGATTTGGAGGTAAATTAGTATTGAATTAATCTAATTAGTCAATTAGTGCAATTAGAGATGTGATTTGGGGTTACATTAGTAATGAATTGATCCAATTAGTCAATTGGTATAATTAAAGATGTGATTTGGGGATAAATCAATCATGAATTAATTTAATTAGTCAATTTATATAATTAGAGACATGAATTGGACCACATTGAGCCCTATGAACCTAAATTATGGCTCAATCGATTACATAGGATACATCATATGGTTGAAACAACCCTAGAATTGTATCACAAATGCAAATATGGGGGTAATTATATAGGATTACATGACATACTAATATTTTGTAGTCTAAATTTCATCACATAATCATATAACATAATAATATAACATAGGATTGAATCATATAATATAATCATATATCATAATAATATGATATATGAATATATAGATAAAATAGTCATAAATCATACATATTATAATGCATACATAATATGACTATTATTTCTATAGAGTCATACTCTTTGTCAAAATTTTATTTTAAGGTATTTTGAGAATTATAACCCCACTTATATTATATGCATCATTATATGATTTGCATGATAAAGATGAAAGGAATTGAATTGTTCTTTGTCTAGTCATTGGTGATGGTTCTTGTTCAAGGAAGAGGAAGTAGTTGAAGCCAAAAACACCTAATAAATTATAAGATTTGAGAGAAAAATAAATGGTACAAATTCAAACATTTTTATTAAGACAAGGTAAAAACACTGTCCCTAATGAACTAAATGCCATATATAATGATGAAATTGACAATGATAATTAAATAATGATGATGAGTGTTTACCTAATAGTCCAAATTATATTTCAAGTCCACATTCAAAGCATATTTTTTTTATTTTTCTGGTGATGAATATATTCATGATGATTTACCCCAAAAAATTAAAAAAATCATGGAAACACATAATGATGAAAGAAATAATGAGGAAAATGCAATGGAAACACTAAACAAGGAAAATAAAAATGAAGAAACTAGTAGTGAACATAATGATTTTCAAACACCCTATCAAAAAAATCCACCATTAACAACACCTGCAAGGATTGTTCATATAAAAGGTAAGTACATAATTAAATTTAATGAAAATATTTTGAAATAAATGCATAACAAAATGTCTGACCACCATTTAAGAAGACTAGTAGAATAAAGTGGGAAATTTTCTATGTAAAATTAAATTTTGAGTCAAAAAATTATTTATTTTTCATTGATGGTCATGGTATAATATGTAATTTGTATATCTAGATGTGTTTAAAGTTATTTAATTACACTTTGATGTCCCTTAGGTGGAAATATTAGTTGGAGGACAAGAACTTGTCTCTTCACTACAATAAAGTTGCATTAAAGGACCTATTAATATAATGTGTGTCATAAATTCATCTCAAATTTTACATAAATTTTATCTAGGGTGAAATTAGAGAGCCTATACATGCATGTGATGGTTTTTTATTCATTCAAATGACTTACGATTTATATTTTACATGTGTATGAGTTTAATACAAATAACTATAATTTTATTATATTGGGAAGGGACTTTTTAAGGCTGTAATGGGTAGTTGGTCTCTTGGTTGGGAATGATGGGAGGATAAGAACCTTATCTTGTACATTATCCACCACCACATACATATTTTCAATGCTATTTTTAAGCCATGAAGCATTAGAGGTAGAGATATAGAACTACCCCTCCAACTTTGACAATATTTGTTATCAATATTTCGATGCTCCTAAACAGTAGTTAAAACATGCATATAGGTGGTTTTTGAGGTCATGGCCATGAGAGAATATATAATTTTTATATATAGACATTTTAAAATTTATTTAGTTACACTTGGAAGTACTAGAGGTGGAAATTTCAGTTGGGGGATAAGAACTTGTCTCTTCACTACAAACATGTTGTATTTTAGGACCTATTATTGTAGTGTGTGCCATGGATTCATCTCAAAAATTATATTAATTTTATCTAAGGTGAAATGAGATATATTTAACATGCTTATGTGGGTTATTTTAGTTCATTCCAATGAATTACAATTTTTATTTTATGTGCGTCTGAAGTTAAATCAAATTGTAATTTTCTTGTATTAGGAAGGGCATTATTAATGTCAGAATGAGTAGAGTGTCTCTCAATTAGGCATGATGGGAGGATAGGAAAATAGTAATGGAAGTTATAAACCAAGCTAAACATGTTGGTATTTCTATTTTTGAGCCATGAATCACTAGAGGTGGAAATCTCAAACTAACCCTTCAACTTTGACACCATTTATTGTTAGTGTTTCCATGCTCTTAAACAATAGTGAAAACATGAATCCAGGTATATTTTGAGATTTTGGTCATGGGACCACATGTCATTTTCATATATATTTTTTCAAAGTGATTAAATTTCACCTGGATGTCTTAAAGGTATAAATATCAATTAGAGGACAAGAACTTGTCTCTTCACTATAAAATAGTTATATTTCAAGATCCGTTATTGTGTGCCACAAATTCATATCAAAATTTTAATTGATTTGATTTTTTATGTAATTAATTGGATAAAAATACACATGAGGGTTATTTTGGTTCATACCAATGACTTACAATTTTTTTTATGTACATCTCAAGTTAGTACAAAAAATTATAATTTTACTGTATTGGGAAGGACATTCTTAAAGCCAAAATGGGTAGTGGGTCTCTCAATCAAGCATGATGGGAGGCCAAGAACCTAGTTATATATGTTACCCACCACCCTATAAATTTTGGTAGTGTAATTTTGAACCATGAATCTTTAGAAGTGGAGATATCAATCATTTGCAACTATAAAATCATATATCACCCCATAGTCGTATGTGAAGACATTTGATTTGCTCATTTTTCATGTCATAAGGAAGGGTTTCCCTCTTTGAAAACATCCCCATCCTAAAATTTAAATAATAATGACTTTTTTTTCATCTTTCATTATTATGGGGATGCTTTTATAAACAAATATTATTGATATTCTTTGATAGTGTTAGTGTGTGTGTGTGTGTGTGTGTGTGTGTGTGTGTGTGTGTGTGTGTGTGTGTGTGTGTGTGTGTGTGTGTGTGTGTGTTGAGAGGATATATGATGAGAAGATAATAAATGGCCAAGCTGAGTGAAGTGGAGAGGGAGAGAAAAAGGTTGAGTAATTAAAACAAAATATCTATAACCACCAAAATATTCCAAGGCCTCAATATACATGAGAATTATAAGTTTACACTACTTCAAAGGAATAAAATAAGAGTCTCTAAAATAAGGGAAAAAACTATATAATGAAAGAGATATCCCAACATCGCTTCATGATTAATTTGCCCTATTTTCATGATAAGGTAAGGATTAATTTCACTCTTCAAGGGTGACTATGGAGAAGCTATCCACATTATATTAGTGATAAAAGGTGTAGCCCAATCATGAGAGGCACTTCACACTATTATATGACTCTATCTCAAAATTATACTATTTTCTCCCATATGGTTTCAATTGTAACACAAATTGAATGATTATAAGGTAGTTTTAATAATTACACTAAGGAAATATTAAAAATGATCATAAATAAATATGGCCATACAAGTATCAAAATTAGTTTTTCAATAATAACGTGATCCAAATTGTATACAAAGAAATGATCACCAAAAAATGTGAACAAACACACACACACACACACACACACACACACACACATTTTCATAAAATTCGTAAAGGCATGCAAAATATGAACATAAATAAATGTTGGGTAAATGCCATATAAGTATATAATTCCAATAATGCATAAAATTGACATATAGGCATAAAATGTTTACATCATCTAAGAATATAATAGAATTTTAAGTGGATGTCATATAGGCATAGAATTATAAAAACACTTACATTGCCATATAGGCATACAAATAAGTACATAATCTAAGACATCATAATGATCAAATAGCCTCCCTCTCTTTGTCTTCACTAAATAAGACTCTCATTTGGATGCCATGTTCATAGATGGATATCCTCAAATTTATTGGATTACTCTGAGGTTTGACTATACATCCTTATACACTCAAAGTTAACTTGTATCTTAGCATATTCATATATAAATATTATTAGAAACTTGTTAGTGTAAGTATTTATTTTTATTCGACTTATTTACTTAGGAATATTATATTTTATCACATGGAGTTTCCTACATTTGGAGAATATGCTTACTTAGGTGGAGATAGAATGCCATATATGTCATAGGTTTGACCAAAAGACTAGGATGTAACTCCCTTGACCAACTATTCTAGGTATGGGAATTACTCTTCTATTTTGAGCACCTATGACTACCTTTTATGAAGGAGTTACATTTTTATTATAAGGGTGAGATAACCACTATTTGAGGAAGAGTTACTTGATCTCTTATATGTATTATCTACTTGAGCTTGATTCTCTTAATGAATGATCAATTTTCTCCACTCTACTTTGTCTCTTGTAATATTCTGATTTTATGTGATTTCTTCTTACTTCAACAACATAATGGTGTGCACAAGATTTATCTCATCTGATCCTTAAAACTTGCTTTCATGTTATTCAAACCTACTAACATCTTTGATATGGTATCAGATCCTGCTCGTATTATCATCAATTTTTAATTCAAAACCTTTTTGTTGGATAAGTGTTAAATTCTTTTAGACAAGTTATTCGAGATAAAAAATTTTAAGGGATAATTCTTTTGGACAAAATGTCCAAATCAAAAGACAAAAACCTATTCTTTCAAGAAAATTGTCCAAAAAAATAAGTTCCAAAATAAAAGCTCAAAAAAAATCCTTCTAATGAAAATCCTGAAGAAAAGTTAAAGAAATTATTTTGAGAAAAAATTTCAAATAAATTCTTCTAAAGGAACAAGAAGCCTGAGAAAATGTTGAAATAAATTCTTTTAGAAAAAATGTTGAGGCTAAAAGCCTAAAAGGATTATTGTTGAAACAAAGGAAAGTCTAGAGAAGTTCTTTTGGGAAAATTTCTTGAAACAAAGAAAAATCCAAAGGGAATGGCCCAAAAGATTATTTCTTTTGGGAGAATTGCCCATGAACAAATAGTCTAAAGACATGGCTAAAAACAAAAGTATGAAGGAATTAATGATGGGCCCACAAACGTCAAGTTTGAGCCCTTAAAAGTAGCCATTACCTTTGTTCAAGTTTTTTGAAAGATTCATCAAGATTGTCATGATCTTGACACTTGTTAGATAACAAGGAGATCAATGAATGAGAAAAGGCTAGGTTTTCAAAAGGATCCTAGTGGGATTTTGACAACCAATCAATAGAAAAAGATGATGATTTATCCTTTCAACTCTAATGATGTGGTCTATAGCTCACATATAGAACATGCAAAGTGACCCAAGCTCAATTAGATGTATCTAGGTGGAGTATAAATGTGAAATAACAGAATATATATAATCCAAGACTATAGTCAGGATCATGCCAAGTCTTAAATGCAAGGATAAAATCATGCACACTTGGCAGAGACATGCAACTAGCTTCGACAGGGCTATGTTAATTCTTAAATAAGGGACTTGAATGCATGAGGGGATTGAGGATATTTTTGGTGATTTTGGATGGTTGATCTTAGGGTCAAAGTAATTATATGCTTTCAATGTTAAGAAGCTCAAGAGTAACAAGGAGGGATCTGTAGTTATTGGTAACTTCTTCTCTTAGTTCCTCACTCTAACACATAAGTCCCTCTTCTTGCTTATCTTTTATTCTTTATGTACAAGCTTTCAAGCCATTATAATGATTAATTTTTTCATGTTCGAGGAAAATCTATATTTTTCCTTTTTTGATGAATAAGATAGATTTTATATCTCCTCAAAAGCTTGTGTTTTAGTGTATGTTCATGGTCTATTGGGAGATGAAAGTGATAGCTGAGGATTCCTCTCATGTTATCATTTCCATTATACCTATCTATAGGTGTTAATCTCATCCTTATAGGTTATAGTGTGCTCAATCATCCTGTTTATATGGAAAGTATAATCTCTCTCTAGTGTCTTCGATATACCTATTGAATAATTACCTTAGATCATGCACAAGCTTGAGCCCCTATGTGGAATACTGATGCTCAGAGGCTACTGTTTGAGTAGTGTAACTATATTCATGTCCTTGTGCATCTTCTCAATGCATGTCAAGTAGATGAAGGTCATATTTTTGGTGTATCACCATCATAAATAATATTTCCCTTAAAGTTTATTTCTTACTTTTTCCCTCTTCCCTTTTCCTCAACAATTTTTGGCATACAGTAGGGATCCTAAGTGATACACCAAAGGGAGATAGCCCTTAGAATCTATAGATTCAATTTTTTGATTAGGTCACCCACAGCCTAGGATTTTTTCCATGTTTTAGTAGACTATGAAGGATTAAAACTACCTTCACAAGGGTGCGAGTTTGATTGACAATAGTTTTTGTCATGCCCAATGGGACCATGTTGTTCATTGAGTGAAGATTTTTGGTGTTTTCTTCATCCAATTAGCCTTTGGAGGTATGTGTGAAAACACCAATAGAAAATTTAAGTATTCATCAATTGGTATGAGAAACCCAAGTGCCTAATCATCATTATTTGGTATGTATAATCAACCATCTTTTGATCAACATGCTTATTCTCTACCTCAGCATCACACTTATCAAGCTAATAATGTTTATGTGTTCCCCCCAAGTGGCTCTAAAACAACTTATCAACCCTATTATGGCCTTTTCTCCCCTCCCACTCCTAAGTATGACCAATATCAATCTCCTTTTCATTCAAATTAGTCTATTAATTCACCTTATCAAAACTATGTTTATCTTGTTACATCCTTGTTAGTATTCAAGCAAGCATTAATAGATTATATTGAGTTGATGAGGGAGATTGGTAGGGATTTATAAATTTCTTTAGTCATCTCTATTCATGTTCTACAAGAGGCAAGTATTTCTCTTCAGTTGGTCAAGAATAAGTGGTCAATTGGTGAGGATGAACAATGGGTAGTTTTTGAGATGGACAATAAGGTGTGGTTGAGAATCATATTACAAAATTTGAAAAGTGTGTTGATATCTTATGAAGATCAGTAGAGTCAGTGCAATCAGTCCTATGTGTCATCTCCCCTATAAGAACCTTAATCTTAGCCTCCAAAGGTTTCAAATCAACCCCTAGTCAACCTCATGAAGGTCCATACTTTTCAAGAATTAGAGAATAAATACTAGACCAAGGGAGAACAATCATGAAAATCAATAAGGAGGTTGGACTTGGACAATAATTCCCAATTCATGTCATGGAGGGGATAAAGAGCTTCTTCCATAAGTTTTGGAGTGTGTGGGAATCCATTCAAGAAGGTGAATATCCACATGTTGAGAAGCAAGATATGAAGTAATATATACTCTTAATAGAGGATATGTTGACTCATTAAGAGGATGAGTATGTCAAAACCAAACCAACCAGTTTGTCCTCTCTTACCCCTATGCCCATTCCTACTCAAGATTTTGAAACCATGCCACCATGGATCTTCTCCAATACCTTTGACCTTGATTATGTCATGCCCTCTCTTTTGAAACCAAACTCTCCTATACTTATTCGAAAATAAGAAAATTTGGTTGTTCCCTACACATTTCCATCATGGAAATTAGTGTAGAAAGGCATAGAGAAGAAGAAAGAGGTGTCAGTTGTGGTGGTCCAAGAACAAGTTGGTTGAACATAATAAAAAAAGGTGTTAGCTTAGCTCAATGAGTTTACCCTACAAGGGTTATGAGACTCTTTCTCCCTCCCTCAAGAACCACTAAAGAGACCACTCAAAGTGCCTAGTTGGAAAAACACTCTCTCAAGTTACAAGCAAGGTGAAATTTTTCACCATCACACCATATCCATCTTAGAGAAGGAGCCTATTTTAAAAAGGATAGAGGAATATTTTGTAGCCTCAAGTGAGTCTCAATAAGATGAGGTAAGTGTGTATGAGGAAGAAATCTTGATAGGTAGCCCACTTCATTGAAAGGAAGAAAAATTATGTTTGGACCAACCTTCTTGATATGGATTTGACATTAATGAACCATATCTTGAAGGGGATAATCGTTAATTTGAATATAAGGAAAACCTTTAATGGATATTTATTATCTATTCTACATAAATGAAAAAGAGGATCAAAACTAGGTACTAGAGGTTAGTCTACTTCAAAATGAGGTGTCAATTGAAGATAACCTTGATATGTTGGAACTAGAGGAAGACAAGTGTGATGTTTTGGACCTTGGTTAGTAAAATCAACCCTCATTTACAATTTAAAAACAAGATGAAATTTTTATTAAGGTTGATGGAGACATCTCAATTACTTAATTGATACAATGTGAGAAATGTACCAGTGAATAGATTGAAGAGTTGTGGTAGTAGTTCAATGCCATAACCAAAGAGTTTGAGGAGGCTCAGAGACATATATTTCTTATATAAAACTATGAGAATGATTCTCTAAAAATGATCAATCCTAATTTTCATAAAAAAAGGTGGAAGAATATGATCTTTTTGATCCATCAAGTGAAAAAAATGTAGTTGCTCCCAATAACCTGGATGAAGTCTTAGTGCAAGGATTTATCAAGAGTGATAAGCAACATCAATCAAGTCTTGATCTAATAAGGGAATTTATCTACATTAGAGACATGTTTATCCCACTTCATCCATTGGGGAGTAAGCCAAAAGAGTTAGAAATCAGGAATCTTATTCCACTTAGCATGAGCTCATAAAAGTAGGGTGCCTCTCATATTTGTCCATTACAAATCAATGATGCTAAAATTTTCCCATTTGACTTAGGAATAAGGTAATTGTAAGTTGCATCCTTTTATATATTAGAATAAATTTTATGTGTTTCCCTTCCCTAAGTGCCTTGTGTAAATATTTTCATTTATGTGTTTCCCTTCCTTAAGTGTGTTGGGCATAGTGTTTATTTTATTGTTTTTATCCTTATTACTTCAAGAGGAAGTTCCAAAAAGGGTCATCCTTGTATCCAATTTTAGACCAGCTTAGTTACAAAGGCTAATGACTCCATTCCTAATGGACTAGACAAGGCAAGTGATATGGGTTCTCAAGCATAAAAGGCATGCTTCCCTGAGAGTCACTAAAGATGTTGGCCATTTTTGGCCCACATATAAATCTCTTGCATGGTTTGTTGAAGTAGTGGATCAAAGGCATACAAATGGATCCAACATTTACAAATAGAGAATATCCAAGTAAGGTTTCCTGAGGATCCATCGATAGTGTTCAAGGATAATCCTGTAAGCTAGCAACTAAGTGAAAAATATTTTATTCAACTAATTTTTTACTTATTCATTCTTTCAAACTTTGCAGGGACTAAGAATTTTTTTTTCTTTCAAGACCTTATTTCTGGCTAAGTGTTGAATTCTTTCAGACAAGTTGTTCGAGACAAATTTTTTGAAGGGATAATTCCTTCAAAAAATTGTCTAAACCAAAATATAAAGACCTTTTCTTTTCAAAAAATTATTCAAGAAAATTTTCTCTAAGGGTAACTCTTCAATAAAATTTCCCACTTTAAGGTTTCTAAAGGGTACATTTCTTTCAGAAAGTGGACCTAAGCAAATTCCAAAGGGTCCATTTCAAAAAATTTGAAAGGTTCATTGCAAAAATTCTTAAGGGAACTTCTCAAGAAAAGGGGTCATTTTATTCAAGGTCAGAGGGTAATTTCCTTTTAGAAAGGGCATTTCAAGAAAAAAATGGGGCACTTTTCAAAAATTTGAAAGTCTATTTTTGAAGAAAAGTTTGAAGGAATTGTTCAAGTCCAAAAGGTCTGAATGAATTCTTTCGAGAAAAGGGTCCATTACAAAAAAATTGAGGACATAATTTCATTTAGACTTTTAGTTCGAAGGAATTGTTCAAGTCCAAAAGGTTTGAATGAATTTTTTTGGGAAAAGGGTCCATTACAAAAAACTTGAAGACATAATTTCCTTCAAACTTTTTATCCAAACAAAATTGTTCAAGGCCAAAGAAAAGGAATGAATTCTTTTGAGAGAATTGTTTATGAAAATAAGTTACAAAATAAAAGCCCAAAAAAATTCCTATGAATGAAAATCCTAAAGAAAAGTCAAAGAAATTATTCTGGGAAAAAAGTCTGAATAAATTCTTTCAAAGGAACAAGAAGCCTGAAAAAATGTTGAAAGAAATTCTTTCAAAAAAAATCCGAGGCAAAAATACCAAAAGGATTATTATCAAAACAAAGGAAAGTTTGAAGAAGTTATTTCAAGCAAATTGCATGAAATAAAGAAAAGTCTGAAGGGAATGGCCCAAAATATGATTTTTTTTAGGAGAATTGCCCATGAGCAAATAGTTTAAAGAAATGGCCAAAAACAAAAGTCCAAAGGAATTAATGATGGGCCTGCAAACATCAAGTTTGAGCCCCTGCAAGTATCCATTTCCTTTGGTAAAGTTTTTTAAGGTTTCATCAAGATTTCCATGAGCTTGACACTTTTCAAGATCTATTAAGGAGATCAATGGATGAGAAAAGGCTAGGTTTTCAAAATATCTTAGTGGTATTTTAACAGCCAATCAGTAGAAAAGGATGAGGATTTCTCATTTTAGCTCTAATGATGTGGTCTATAACTCACATACATAACATGAAAAGTGACCCAAACTTGATTAGATACATCCAAGTGGAGCATGAATGCACAATAATGAAATATCTATAGTCTAAGACTACAGTAAGGGGCATGCCAAATCTTAAATGCAAGGATTGAATTATGCACACTTAGTAGGGACATGGAACTACCTTCAATAGGGCTCTATTAGTTCTTAAAGAAGGGAATTGAGTGCATGAGGGGCTTGAGGATATTTGTAGTGATTTTATGTGGCTGATCTTAGGATCAAAGTAATTACATACTTTCAATGTTGAGGAGCTCGAGGACAACAAAGAGGGATATGTAGTTATTGGTAACTTCTTCTCTTAGTTCTTCACTCTAACAAATAAGTCCCTCTTCTCTCTTGTATTTTCTTCTATATGTACAAGCTTTCAAGCCATTGTAATTATCAATTTTTCCATGTCTGGGGAACATTTGTATTTTGTTTGTTTTGATGAATAAGATAGAGTTCATATCTCCTCAAAAGCTTGTGTTTTAGTCTATTTTCATGGTATATTGGGAGATAAAAGTTATATATAAGAATTTCTCTCATTTTATCTTTTCCATTAGACCTATTTTTAGGTGTTAATCTCATCCTTGTAGGTCACATAATGTGCTCTATCATCTTGTTTGTATGGCAAGTGAAAGCTCTCTCTAGTGTCTTTGATAGACCTATTGAATAATTACCTTAGATCATGCACAAGCCCAAGCCCCTATGCTAAATATTGATGCTCAAAGGTTTCCATTTTAGCAGTGTAATTATATTCATGTCATTTTTCATCTTCTTAGTGCATGTCAAGCAGATGAAGGTCATATTTATGGTGTATCACCATCATGGATAGGATTTCCCCTCAAGTTTATTTCTTACCTTTTCACTCTTCCCTTTTTCTCAAAAATTTGTGGCATAAACTAGGTATCCTAAGAGATACACCAAAGGTAGCTAGCTCATAGAATCCAGATATTAGATCCATTGATTAGGTCACTCATATCCTAAGATTGTTTCTATGTTTCAGCAGACTGTGAAGGCCTAGAACTACCTTCACAAAGGTGCAAGTCTGATTGACAATAATAATCATAGTGATGAATCCTATGGGCTATTATGTCTTTCTGAAGCACCTGATATTTTTATTTCACTTAAATCCTACCAAATCACCTCATGATGTATGGACCATTCTAGGTAAACTATTTGGAGAGCAATATGTGATGAGAGGTCATGAGATTGAGAATGAACTCATTAGTCTAAGTCTTTAAAATTTTGACACCCTTCAAGATTTATTCACTAATTTTAAGTCCTTAAGATTTTAGTTGAAAAAATTTGGGATAAATAAATAATATGACCAACTTGTTCTTTCTCTACTCTCTAAACTAAGTCCTAACTATTCTGTATTTGTCTCTACTTTCAATGTCACTAAAAATGCTTTGAGCACTACATCAAAAAATTACCTCTTTAGATGCTTTCATTATTGACTTAACTAGGGATAAAGACAAATTGATATAGATGGGCACATTGAAGTTCACAAAACCTCAAGCCCTAATTATTAGGAATGGGAAAGAAAATGCTTCAAACAAAGAGAAAAAGGAAAATACTAAGGATCAAGAGAAGAAGAAAAAATCAACCTATGACAAAACCAACACTGAAGCCTCCTCTTCCAATGGAAAACCTAATAAAGATAAGGTTAAGTGTTCCTACTATAAGAAAATGGGCATGATGAAAGCCATTTTATGAAGAAGAAAATATATCACCTAACTCATCTCCTAGAAAAGAATACAATAGGTTTTTCTAAGTCCAAGCAAAACTCATCTACCCAAAATTATACTAAGGAAAATGGAAATGGAAAATATAAATAAAAGGGAAAGGCTCTTCTAGTAGTTATAGATTCAACATATTCATGGGTTATTGACTCAGGTGCTTCTCACCACATGGGCTCTTTACTAGTTGATTTTTCTTCCTTAGTTCCTTGTAGCATATCCTCCATTAGTTTGGGTGATGACACTTCTATACCAATTAAAGGGAGGGGGTATGTTGAAATATAAAGAGGAACATTCAATAATGTTCTAAGTTTTCCTTCTCTTTCAACTAATATAATAGCTGTATATCAAATCACTCATATCAATAAATTCATTAGGGTTGATTTTTTACTAGATTTAGTTATCATCAGGGAGTTGCATAGTGATTCTATAGTGGTAATGGGTAGGGATTTCCAATCACCAAACTAGGTTACACACCTTATCACATTTTACACTTAATTATTCTCTGACTATATTATTTCCCCATTTAGATAGAGTTAGTAAATTATGGCATGAACAATTTTTCCACCTTAACTACCACTACCTTGAAAAACTTAGCAAAAATGACATGGTCATAGGGTTGACTCGAGTCCAATTATCTAAGGGACTTTGTAAGGGTTACTCTCTTAGAAAATAGCTTGAAGTAAATTTTGATAAAGTCAAAGCTTGGAGGTCTTCACAATCATTGGATTTAGTACATAGTGATGTATTTTGTCCCTTTTCAAGTCTATATTTTATAAGGGCAAAGTACATTCTCACTTTCATTGATGATTTCTCAAGATATACATGGGTTTAAATTTTTAATAAAAATATTGAAGTCTTTCAATATTTTCAAGACTTCAAGGCTCTTGACAAGAATCAATCTAAGAAATCTATTAAGGTTCTTCGAACTGAAAATGGAGGTGAATATGTCAGTAAAATATTTAAACATTTTTACACCATAGAGGTGATTGATTTACAATGGATAGTTAATTACAATCTTTCATATAATGAAGTTACATAATACAAGAACAAATCCTTGAAAAATATGGCTAGCTATATGAATCATTATAGGTCATTAACACCTTAGTATTGGGTCAAAGCCATTAATTATGCTTGTTATATTCAGAATAGGGTTCCTCACAAAGCTTTAAAAGGAATAACACCCTTTGAATCTTGGCATGGAAAGAAATCTAAAGTTGATCACTTTAAGGTTTTTAGATCTTTAGCTATGGCACGTATACTGAAGAAGAAATACAAATATATAGAACCATGGTCCAAGACTTGTATCTTTGTAAGGTATCTAGATGATGTCAAGGGGTACCACCTTCTACATCTAACCACATATGATTTTTTCATAGAGAGAAGTGTTCACTTTCAGGGGAGTCTCAAAGACTCAACACTTGACATTTCTTCAATTTCATTGGATTCACTTAGACTTAATGATTATTCTTCTAACTTAGATCATCCAAAATAGGTTTTGTTGTTCCCAAAATTAGCTATGCTCATTTTTGGAAACAACCCCTATGAAACTTGTTTGTTTCATGTTTTTCACTCTAAGTTCATCTTTAGAGGAAAATTTCTCTTGATCTTGTGTTTGGTCAACTAACATCCTTGAAAAGTTCATGGCGTTCCCTTGTTATGATTTCTCAAAAAATGTGAAAATCATTATGATTTTGATGTGATTAGAACATCAAATTTTTGATAAATTTTAAGGAGTTAGTGTGTTTTCTTAGTTTGCATGTAAGGGCAGCATTTTTTGCCACCATTGCATGTGGTTTTTCAAGTTCCCATGCAAAGGCAGAAATTTTTGCCGCCCTTGCCTTTTCTTCATCCGTTCCATGTAGAGGCAGTGATTTTTTCCACCCTTGCATTTTTCCATGTAGGAGTAGCATAATTTCCACCCATGCATCCTTCTTCAACCTCACATGCAGAGGTGACAATTTTTGCCACCCCTACATGATCTCAATTTTCACGTGTGGCATTTATGGCTGCATGTGCTGAGTGGTTGGAGTCATTTTTCAAACTTTTAAAGCTATCTTCACTTCATTTTATTTATTTTTAGGTTGTCTTTTCCTCCTCCCTACATTCAGTCGATCATGCGAATGAGTGGGATCGCAATTTTTTTGGATTCAAGTGTGAGATTGTGATTCACCAAGTAGGGTTTTCCATTCTTTTTCTTCTTATTTAGGTTTTCATTTTGTTTTTTGTTTTCTCTTTTTTACAGTTTCTTTCTTCTTTCTCTTCTTGTTTAGGTTTTATTTTTGTTTTCTCCTCCTCCCTTTCTTCCCAAAAGAGTGCGATCTAAGCGAAAGCCTCTTCTCCTCATAACCCTATCGGCCCACTTAGCTAATGTAATGGTGGAAATTTTCACCACCCTTACACTAAACCATTGAGCCAGTGTAATGGTGAAAAAAATAGCCACCTTTATGAATCCTTTGTCATTGTGCAAGGGCAGCTATTTTAGCCACCCTTACACAAGTTCCCCTTAGCATGCAAGGGAAGCAATTTTTGCCACCTCTACATATTATTCGCATGCTATAATGGTGATTTTTTCCACCTATGCACAACCATCCATTCCTAGCATGCACAGGTGGTAATTATTTCTGCCTATGCACAAAGACCTTCCCCCACATGTAAGGGCAATAATTTTTTCCGCCCCTGCATGCTTTCCCTCTGAATTTCCTAACTCTAGGAAATTTTGATTTTCTCATTTTCCTGAGCCTACTTCCCTTTGAATTTTTGACCTGCTCACACCTTAGCCATTTCAATTGCATTTCCATGGTCATGATCATCCAACGTGCAATTTTTCTATATTGCCAATATTTTTCCTAATTACATGATTATGATTCTTGTTGCAGTTTCTCTCTAGGATCCCTCTTCATCAACATCCTTTTGACAAAAGTTATTATAAATGACTAAAGTTTTTTTAAAAAACTCAAAGACAATGAAGTACAAGTACTAATGTGTTTTTCCAATCACCTCAGTTACTTCTAATGTCGATGACATTAGGGATATAAAGATTGGGCACATGGATATGGCTGAGTTCATAGAAAGAACCAAATCAAGCAATCATAGCCATGAAATGAAAATAATAATTAAGAGTAATATCCATCTGGTCTCCTCTTTTCCTGTAGTAGCTCACCACACAGAGTTTGTTTTCTAGTGTGCTCAATTCTACAACAAGGATACCAGGGTTGTGTTAGATGTTGGTGGTAATGTAGTAATTAGACTAGACCCTAAGTTCATTGACAAAGTGTTTATGTACCCTCCTAATAATGAAGTGATAAATCTTGACTTTGGTGAATCACAAAAGGAATATGACAAAGATCCTGAAAGAGAAAAGAAAGTGATCAATAATAGATGGCTCAAAACTCCCACAGCGAACTTGTCCAGATGGCCATGGAACTTTCCAAGGAGTGATTGTATATAAGTTGGTGATTTAATCACTCTTCTCAGTAGAGTATGAGGTTTACCTTATTTCTTTCAGTTTCACAAATGGATGTACCCCTTCATTAAGATAATTCTCCAAGGAAAATAAGTCATTTTTTGGGGAGAACAAATTAGCAATGCTCTACATGAGCAATTGATAAAGGTATCCACTACCTCAAAATTCTACATGAATTCATACCTAGTATATATTATAGCGTCAATGAGAACCTTCCCAGGTTTAACATCAAAGGGAGATAGGAAAACAACCCCAATGTATCAATATTACCCTCAATTGACATTGAAGGGTTCTATCCATCATTTTAGGAGGGTAAATGATGCTTTCTTTGCAGTATTTTTGTGTCTTTTTAATCCCCAATTAGAACAAAAAAGAGTGTTAGACAAAGCCTAGACTGTTGTGAATGACTTCAGGTGTATATTCTTCTAGTTCCCTTATTTTTGTTATCTACAAGTTGGGTTTTTCCAAGGTTATCCCTATATGCTCCCAAGATTCCCCTCAAACAAATTGGTCTTAATGGAGCTGTGTAGGCAAATTATTATCATACACAATAAGCAGATGGAACTCAAGAAACTTGATTTTAGGTTCCCAATTGAAATTGGTAGGTTCTCAGTATTGATGGTTGTAAAAGCTAAAGCAATGAAGACTGAAATGCATCTTGTAACCATGAAATATTTCAAAAGGAGACCAAATTTTGACTATAGAGGTGTGAAGGACATGATCAGGAGGAAGACCCAGTTCCATGAGCCTATGATCAAAGACATTTGGATCAATTTGAGGACAGTGGAAGATATCAAAAAGATGGACTATAGTAGATTGTCTCTTGAGCAAATAGAATATCTAGGGCTCATTGATATCCCTACAAATTTAGTGGATGATAGAGATTTGATCAATAATAGATATCATGTTGAATAAGTCACCAATCCCCCTCTTCCCCTGATCCAATGATCTCAGAAGGAGTTGACTTACTTGAGGATGAGATTTGAACCAATATTGGTAAACACCAATGATTGGTTAACAAATAATGGAATCACTTTGAAAGAGTTAATTACAGGTTCAGAAACAAAATTTCAAGAAGAGATAAGAAGGAGAGTGGAAAATAGAATAAAGAATAAAAGTAATGTTCCTTCTCCTTCTAGGCCACATAAGCCTAGGATCATTTTTGTAATGAAAAAATTAAAAGTCATAGAAAAAGAGCCAAAAACAATAGATATAGAGGTTGAGAAGAAAAGCACCAAAGAACCAGTAGTAAAACAGATGGAAACTAATGATAGGCCTGCATGTCAATAGGAAATAAAAACTCTATCTCCATGAGAAGGTGTCTAGCTAGAAATAAGAATCTCCTCTTCCCCACCTAGCACACCTATTGTAACTTCTTCACCTACTTCTCCAATCAGTGTTCCCTCTTTTGGAGCAGCCTCTCCTTCCAAAATTATTTTTAACGACCCCCAAAGAACTTCTAGAGGTATTCTTCATTCTTCTGGGTCAATCCCTAGTTTGTCATCTCCATCTTTTGACATCAAAGATAGTTCTACTTTTGATCATTCAATAGAAGGTGTAGCTCTTACTGATACTTTGTGCATTGTTTCCACCACTGATGCAAGTGAGACTCCAGTAAATTTGATAATGGATATTGCTCCTAATGTAAGTACTTCTTTGCTCCCACCGTGGTTGTCAAATTTTACATTCAAAAGGAAAAAACAAGCCATCTCTCCAGATGACTTTGATTTCAATAAAATGGTGTTGATAAAAGCTAAGACCCCCAAGAAGCCAAAGATCATTTCAAAGATGATTGGAGATAAGGGGAAAAAATTTATTTAAATAACCAAACCTCCATAGGATGCAACTCTTGAAAATTTTGATATAAACAACTACTCTATCTCTTGAGTTGAGTTAGGGAAGATAACTCATGAAAGTGCTAAGAGTGATTTGCAATCAACAATGGATATTATGGTTTAGAAATTTGATAGGGAAAAAGAAATGAAGGATCATTATAAGGTGATGGTGGAACAATTGACTGCAGTGATAAGGAGAATCACTTTCACTCTAGAATTAGTAACTCCAGAGGCTATCTCCATAGACGATCCCATGATTCAAAAATCAGAAAGGACCTATCTCAAGGGGAAAGTACTTGAAGACTACTTGGACAAGATGCATACATAGGTGATTTCCTTGTTCATAGAGTTGTCTGAGAAGATGGGCAAAATGAGGAAAATGAGAATAGAACTAGATAATCTTATCAATATCATTTCTCAAGATGTTGAAAGCACAGATAAATATCTTGACAAATGGACAGATATGAAGAAGATGAAAATATGCACTCTAGTATCAATCAGTGTCATTGTTGATAGGGACTCTTGTATTGAAACTAAAGAAGTATTGGTATATAGGAGCCAAGTTCTTAAGGAATTGATCAACGACCTCGAATCTTCCAAGGATCTCAGTGAATAAAGTGATATCAGTCTATTACATAAATTAGATGAGTTGCCTTGAAAACTTACCTCTCAAGACAACCAATTATTTTCAATAGAAGAAATGATTTAGGAGTTTGAAGGTATGTTTTGAAAAGAATTTGAGGAGAAAACATTCTCAATGGCCTCTATGGACAATGTCTTGGATAATCAGTTAACTCTGGACAATCTGAAAACTAGGTTAACTAGTCACATGAAATCAATCACAGCAGTAAGAGATGCCACAATTAGGGCTAAGGTGATTCTCAAAAATATTTTTACTCTAGATAGTATTAGGATACAAGCAGCTATCGCCATGTACGATGCTCATATGAAGAAGACTGACGATAAAAATTGAAACAATTTTTCCACGCTTTATTCTCAATTTTTCAAATGCACTTTGTAATTGACTTGAGACATTTGCACATGTACTTTTGTTATGTGTAAATACATGTAAAAATCTGAAAAGTCCAAAGTCAACAAAGACTCTCATCTTTGACTAGGTTATAATATTTAAGTTTTTTCTCAATTCTCAAGGCTTCTCCCTATATATAGAGTGAGACTCTTTTGTAATGCATTGATCTTTTGATAATTGAGACAAAAAACTTTGCCAAAATTGAGATGCTTTTTGAGACTTTGAGCTCAGATTGTAAATCATATTTTCTTGAATGAATGAGAAAACAGGTTACTTTTAGACTTTGTGTTGGAATAACTTGTGTTATTTAGGAGATTATTCTTATGTCCTTTTCCTAATAATCTCTCGTCTATTTGATTAAATGAGAAAAGTGTGTGGAAATTATCTAAAGATGTTATAAATTTAATTATGAAGACTTTGTGCTGCTATAATTACCTTTAGTTCATATTTTTCATGTTTTAATGAGAAGGGTATTAGAAAGGCTTTGAACTGCTTTTATCCTTTGTGATCTTATGCTCTATTTTAGTTTTTGGTGAAGACTTTGATCTGCACTTCATTCTACTATTACATACGCTATAAATTAGTAAGGGAAGCAATGAAAGATTTTGTGCTTTCATGGGTTTCTCATGGATCTAGTTACTACTCGAAAAAAAATTCTATTGTTTGTTGAACATCATTTCTGAAAGAAGAGAAATGCTTTCAGTCATTACCCAAGATTTCTCCTTTACCTTGTAAACATCATCTCTAAAAAAAGAGAGATGGATGGTGTGATCTCACCCTTGAGTCTATTTTTAGTTCATATTAATAAATAAGTAGTTTATAGGGAACCTCCCCTTGATGAGAGGAGAGATTTATCTCACTATGCTATAGTAAACTTACACATTTTACCATATAAATATCCTTATGTTGTGGTAAATATACCTATTTTTTCATCAGTTACTTGATGACAAAATATTCACCTGACAGGTTCATAAGCTAGGATCTTCTTCTTCTTCTTCTATTTATAATAGCTAGGATAGTGATGATGTGTCTTGTACATACACCTATAGTCATGTTTCATAGGGTGAGGATTTAGTATCTGACTCACTCACTTTTTGGCCTCTTTGGTTTAGGTAGACTATTAGTAACTTTGCCAAGATCATTTAGCAAAGACATTAAAAAGTGAAAAATTTAATGAAAGCAAGAAACAATATTACCTCTCATAGAGCAAACCATAAATGAGATAAATATTTTTAAAGTGGAAAACTAAATGAATTAGAGAAAAACCCACGTGATCGTATTAGAAAGCTTGCTACCAAAATTTTGATAAGTACAAAATTGAATCAAGAATACAAGAGAAGAAGATATATATATATATATATATATATATATATATATATATATATATATATATATATATGATTTATGTGATAAAAAAAGAGAGGAAGAGCTCTTTTATAGAGCTAAAGTAGGAAAATGGGAGTTACATAAGAACACATTAAGACATTACAAGCCATCCAAGTGTGTGCCACTTGTGTCCTAATATATTAAAAAGAGAGAGAAGTGTGTGCCATGTGGAGAAGGGAGAGTTGCATGCAAATAACTCAAAATCCAACTAGTAGATTAGGGAGGTGAGTGACATCTTATAAAATTAAGAATAAAATATATTTATAAATATAATAAATGCACACACGATTAAGACTTAGGATAAGCCTATAAACTTTGAAAGGACCCAAATTAAGACTCATTCTCCAACACTCCTCTTAAATCTTAATTTGGGGTTACAAATGTAGATAAAACTTTTTATAAACAAATAAGGGAGTTGAAATTACATAATACCCCCCCCCCCCCTTAATATAAACTTCCTTAAAGAATAATTACAAAAGTTTAGAGAAAAAAGAAGAGAAGGTGTTAAAAATCATAAGGAAGAAGTGTGATCCCCTAGAATCTCTAAGAATCCACTTCGGACAAGGTAGTCAATTCATCATGGAACAAAGACCAACAAAAAGGAGAAATGATTCACAAGCCTACAAAATAAGTAAGCTAACACCAATATTTTAAGTTAAGTCATAAATATAATAAAAATATGATTTACATACATAAAGTAATAAAAGTAGATGTATAACTAGGAAAATTTTAATAAAGATAAATTCCATCATAAAGTGCATAAACCTGCATGAAAAGAAGTTAGTCACAAAGCTCTAAATAAAACATTATTTCTTTGCAATAAAAATCAAGGAATACATACAAGATTTAGTTAATCAAAATGGAGATAAAGAAGATGTGTAACTTTAAAAATATATTATTTGTGAGACATTATAATTATCGCAAGAGGACACATCAAAATCTCTAGAAGATTCATCATTTTTAAGAATTTATATAGTTTTACCTTTAGAGGTAGGAGATTTAGTCATTTTCCAACAATGCAATATATCGTGTGTGAATTTACCACAAGATTTGCAAGGATGAAATTTCTAACATTTAGAGATATGATGCCCTTTTTTTTACAATTTGTACAAGGTTTATATACTTTAACCAAAGAGTGTGCATTAGAAGCATTATAATCAAAAGGGATTGCATTATAAGTCCTTTAGTGAGGAGGATAATAAGATGTTTACAAAATTTTATGAGAAATAGTTGAATCATCAAAACCAAAACCTTTATAATTTGCATTATAATTAGGAAAAATAGGTTCAATTAATATGTTTCTACATTTTCCAAGTGTGCCACCAACATACTTCATAGATTGCAGAATTTTAAAACCAGAGTTAGAGCCATCATGTGATAAAGTAAAATGCTATTTAAAGGTGAAGAAACAATAAAATTAGATGTTTACACATGTTCAAAATATTCTAATTGAATATTTAAAGAGTTAACTAAAATTTTCATTTTGCTTAATTTATCATTGTGAAAGTTTTGCAAAATAAGAATGTTTTGATTTTTACATTCAAATTGACATTTTAAATAAATAATTTCATTATATTTTTCAATAATTTGATGTTTAAAATCATTAAATAAAGCATAAATTTACTTATATGGCCACATCATAACGACAAAGATTTGATAAAGCAAGTTCTAAATGACTAATCGGAAAAGACATTTCAAAAAAACTTACATCAAATTTGCTTCACTATTAGCAATTAAAAAAATTAACTTTAAATTAAAGCTTTTAAAACAATTACACAATAAATTTAAATGATTTTTATAAAATAACACAAATATGTTATGTGAAAAGAAAAAACTTTATTGAATTTGAAAAACTTTAATTCAAAAATAAATTAAGTCTTAAGAAAGACTAATGGCATGCATAACTTTTGAAAAATGTATTTTCAAAAAAATATTACCATGTAAACCATCAAAAGGCTTATATAAAACAAACTCAAGTTTGAATTCTTTTCATAAAGATGGCACCACATGTCAAAATCCCTTTGTTTTTGTTTCTTTTTAAAAATAAACCAAAACATTTAAAAAAATAATTATTACCTAGAATAAAATTATGGTAAGTTGGCCAAGTGTCATAAAGATAGACAACAAATGTAAATTGAAATATGATTTATATATTCAGCTATTTGTCAAAATAAGCATTGATGTAAAAAGACAAAATAGATTTATTTGGAATTAAAAAAACTATATTTGTGAAAAAGCTTCATTACATGAAATATCTGTCAAATACAAGAAGATTCCAACCAATTTTTTTTTTTTTTTTTGAATATTAAAAAAAAAAATGAAATAACACATAGTTTAAGAATAAATATAAGGCTAAAAATATATAAATAGTCATAACCATTACCATTATAAAATTATGTGGCAAAAGGATGCCAATGAGGTCGCTGATTGAAAAAAAGGTATCAATTTGAATTTGATTTTTTTAAGATATTGAGATCTATGTAAAATGATCTCAATGCAATAAAGAAGTTTATTGTTTAGCTCATGAATGGAAATAAAATGATTATGGCTCAAAAGGAAATGTACTAATGGGACATTAATCAAAACTGAAATAAAAGCTTTTTTTATCCATGCATTTTTCAAGAATCACATTAGGTGCCATGTTTCTGTAGAGGGTTAGCTCTCAACCAAAAATAGAAATAAAAAAAATTGTCCACTTGATAAATTTTGATAAAAAAGAGAGAGAAGGGTGAAATAAAATAATAGTCATTATTACATTAAAAAACAATTAAATATACAGGTAGATTAGAGGTGCCATTGAATGAGGTTGCATGTCAATAGTGATGCCAAAATAAGAGGCAAAACACAGGAAAATAAATACATTGAGAGAGGAAAGTAAGAAATGTTTCCAAAATTGTAGGATGGCAATGATCTACAAGGCCTTTAAGGAAGCAAATGTAGTTAAAAGATGAAGGAGTGACCAAATAAGAAGGATTTATAATTAAAAAAACAAAATTTTACTGTGAATAAATAACATGGAATAGGATGTCATGCAAGGCAAGGATATAAATAATTTTCTTGATCAAAAACAAATTTTAAAAAAAAAAAATCTAGAATGTAAATATTTTATTACTAATAACAATAATAAAATTTTCAAAATTTAATATAGGACTGAAATATATATTACAGGGCCACCCCAAACCAAGAGAAGGGAAAAAATCCTTATAAGAAAATTGCAACCATTAGTTAGAGAGAACTCAAAAAAATAATATGATAAAGAGAGATAGATTTAGACAAAAGGGCAAGGGCAAAACCTTTAAAATAAAAATATAAAAATTATCTCAAATCTGCATACTCTCAAAAAAAATGTCAAATAGATGAATCTAGCTCTGATATCATATTAGGAATTATGCCAATATCATTTAACAAAGACATTAAAGAGTGTAGAAATTAATGAAAGTAAGAAATATCATTACCTCATAGAGAAAACCATAAATGAGATAAATATTTTTAAAGTGAGAAACCAAACACATCAGAGAAAAACCCACCTAATCTTATTAGAAGACTTGCTACCAAAATCTTCATAAGGACAAAATTGAATCAAGAGTAAAAGAGAAGAAGATATATATATATATATATATATATATATATATATATATATATATATATATATATATATATATATATATATATAATTCAAGTGAGGAAAAGAGAAGATAAATAAATATTGTATATATCTAGAGGAGGAAAATGGTAGTTACATAGAACCCCATTATTATCTTACAAGCCCTCCAAGTGTGTGTTACTTGTGTTCTAATCTCTTACAAAGAGAGGAAAATGTGTGACATGTGGAGAAGGGAGAGTTAAAAATAAGTAACTCAAAATCCAACAAGTGGATTAGGGAGGTGAGTGACACCTCATAAAAGTAAGAATAAAATACATTTACATATAATAAATTCACATATTATTAAGACTTAGGATAAGCCTATAAACTTAAAAAATACCTAAATTAAGGTTAATTCTTTAACATATACACTTCAGAGTGTAAGCACTTAGATAGGAGATTCAGCTGATGATAGACATACTTAGGTAGATTATCAGAGTGGTATGCATGCCTTCTTTACTTTAGTTTTAGATCCATAGACATTTTGAGAGGCTTCAAGCATACCTGAGTGGGATAGTGTTATGCTGAAAGAATATTCTTCCTTAATCAAAAATCACACTTAGGTTTTGATTTCAATTCCTAAGGGAAGGAATATGTTTCAATGTAGGTGGATATATTAGACCAAGTTTGTAGCATATAGGTCGGTCAATAAATAAAAGGTGAAATTTATCACCAAGGGGTTTTTCATAGGTAGTCTACATTGCTTACATAAATACATTTACATCTATTGAAAAGATTACTTTAATCTGATTTACACTAGTTATAGCCATAGGACATGGTTGGGATGAGCACCAAATAGATGTGAAAAGTGATTTTTTTCACAGAGAATTTGAAGATGAAATATACATGGATCAACCACTTAGGTTTTTTCATGATTAATATTTAGTTTATAGAATTATTAAATCCATCTATAACCTCAAATAGGCTCCTTAAGTTTGGTATACCAAGATGGATTCCTTCCTCACTTTAAGTTTCACTAGGTGTTATTTAGATACTAATGAATACTTCCTATAGTAAGATGAATCTTTATTGATATTGGTCATTTATGTTGATGATATTTTGAACATATAGAGTTCCTCATTGTATATTATGATAGTGAAGATATTTATATAGGATATATTTAACATGATAGACTTAGGTCTTCTACATTACTTCTTTGGCATTGAGATTTCATAGTCTGATTCAAGTATTTTACTTATACAACCCAAGTATACTTTTGATATTTTAGCTTAGTTTCACATGGTTGATTTTAATCTATCTCTGAATCCCTTTCTATCAAGAGTAAAACTTGAGGCTGACTATTCTACACCTTTGGTTGATTTTTTTTGTTATCGATAAATTTTTGGTAGACTCATTTATCTAACTCATACTAGGCCTGACAATTCATATGTAATAGAGATTATTTCATGATTCATGTAGGATCCCTATGATCTAAAATATAAAGTATCCAAGTAGATCCTCCAATACATTTAGGGCTCTTATAGATTCAAGATTCAGTATAGATTTGCCATAGAGGTTGACTTGGTTGGTTTTATAAATTTATATTGGGCTGGCAATACTCAAAATCATAAGACCATTTCAGGTTATAGTTTTTGTTTGGGTTTTGGTCCTATCAGTTGGTCTAGAAAGAAGCAAAATGTTATTGCTATATATTTCATAGAGGCAGAGTATAGGGGAGCTATTAACATAACTACTAAAGCTATTTAGATTTAGGGGATTCTATCTGAGTTTGAAATTATTATCAGGAACCCCACCATCATCTATTATGGTAACTAGTGTACTATATAGATATTTAGGAATCTAGATTAGCACCAGTGGACCAAACACATTGAGATTCACATACATTTTATCTAGGAGATTATTCATGGTTAGGTCATCGACTTGAGATTTTTAGTCGTTAAAGTAGGTTATAGATATATTTACCAAATATTTCACTGATATTAAGGTCATTCATCTATGAACTCTTTTTGAGGTGTGGTCTACATCAACAGCATCATCTTTAGAGAGGGAATTATAGCCTCTTCACTTATTATGTCTCTCTTTTAGAGGGAGGAGTTTTTTCTTATGGGTTTTCTCATTTTCTCTACTATATGAGAGATTTCTTTGTACATGGGTACTTGATCAAACATGACCCATTTTTATTTTACAGTACCTACCTAAGTTATGCTTATGAGGGGGTGTTAGTGTAGGTATTTATTTTTCCCCTAGATATATTTATTTAAGAATATTATATTTTATCACATGGAGTTTTCCTACATTTTAGGTATATGCTTTCTTAGGTGGATATACTATATCATATATGTCATGTTTTTTACCACAAGACTAGGATGTAACTGCCTTGACTTACTATTCTATGTATGAGTGTTACTCTTCTATTCTAGGTACATGTGACCACCTTTTATGGAGGAGTTAAATTTCTATTTCAGGGATGCTTTGACCAAAATTTGAAGGGGAGTTACTTGATCTCATATATGTATGCTATAATTGATCATGATTCTCTTAATGAATGATTTGTTTTCTCCACTCTACTTTGTCTCTTACAATATTCTCATTTTATTTGATTTCTTCTTATTTAAATAACATAATGGTGTGAACAAGCTTCATCTCCTATGATCCTTCCAAATTGATTTCATGTTATCAAAGCCTACTGATATATATGATAAAACTTTACATAATGGACATGCAACTAGGTTCAAAAAATAATTTTAAACCAATACATAAAATATTTAAACTTGCATTTACTTCAATCTCATGGTTACACTCAATCTATGTTTGACACTCAATAAGGTTAATGAGAAGTTGAGGTGCATGAATATGTCTATGAAAGTGGGAGAAAACATGAGAAGGTGTCTTAATAATTATTTGAATGGGACTATCAGATGTCATCAGACAATAAATTATTTATTCTAAAATCCTTTAGTTTGAAAGCACTCATGAGGTTGAGTGTTCCAAGAAGAAAAATGGAGGAAATCCATGGGATAAATGTATACCCTTGTTAATTTTAGGATTGATTTTTGTTTAATCTAAGGATATAATAGTTAAACCTTATTAGAGAGCAATAGTTATTACCACCAGAGGCCCAATATTTGTTTGATGGAAATTAAAATTCATTCATTATTGTGCTCTTTAAGGCTAGAGTACCATTGAGTATCACTTTACCACATTCTAAAATAAGTGAGAGTGTAGTTCAATCCCAAAACTAACATAAAAAGGAGAGGGGGGGCATAAAATAGATTTTCTAATTATGATAATGCTAGTACTTCAAAAGTTGAAATCTACCAAGTCCTAGTTATACAACTATGTACATAATTTAGTAATTGCATAAATTTATAGGGACACAATGGGAAAAATTCTAAGGACAAAATCTGATCAAATTGATAATGTAATAAAGAGATCTAGATATAGAATCAATTTAAAAAAAACACAATGAATATCCACAACATAGATGTAAGTGGGAAAACCTTAAAATGAGGTAAAAAACCCACAATGATTATTTAATATTTGGGAAACATCCCAATACAAATATATTCTTCTTCTCACTTCTCAAACAATTCTTCACAAAGCCTTTTAAAATATTTTCCACACGTAACTATTAATTTACCAATTTGTAATATTTCAAAATAAGAGTAAAACCCTATTTATAGTTAAATATGAATGGAGGTGCCCATTGTAACCAATGAGTCCATCCATCCCAATAGCCCATTTAATAAAATTTGGTAATTATTAAATAAACATAACTATATTATTTATTTTCATGATATTTTTACCTAATTTTAATAAATAATATATTATTATTATTATTATTTAATTATTTTACCAAGGCTAAGGGATAATAAACCCATTTAGAATTAAATACTTTAACACTCTTCCTTAATTCTAAGTAAGGATAAATGTCATTGTTAGCTTGAAAAAAAAGAATTATACTATGTACACAATTGAAGGATTTAACAACCTTCATTATGAAAAACATCATCTTTTGAAATAAAAAGAATTATAATTCATGAGCTACTAGAAAGTAAGTTTAGATTAGCATGATTATGAGACTATATTTCATAGTTTCTCATGAACAACCACTAAGCATTTTTGGCAACTTTTATAACATAAGGACCTCTATTAGAGAGCATGATTTTATGTATTGGGGTATAAAATTAAAAATTCCACATGAAGTTTAAAATTACATAAATTTCACACAAAGTTTATATTTAGATAACTTCCATACAAAGTTTACAATGATTTATAATTATAAGTATAAATAAGAAGAAGAAACACATGGCCATTAGGAAGTTGCATTTTCATACAAACTCCCCCTCAATGGTAACTATGAGAGGCACAACATTGCATAAAAATACCAAAACTAGGTAGCACCAAGTGGATTTTGAATATATCTACCACTAGTTCATCCGTAGGATAAAACTATAAATCTATATTACCATTGAGGACTTTCTCTCAAATAAAATGCATATAAACTTCAATATACTTAAATTATTGGGATTTTGCACCTACACAAAACTTAAACATGTATCTAAAAATAGATTAATGATAGCATGGTATGGTTAGCATCACAATAACCAAGTACATAATAATATAACATATGTTTTTCTATGATAAAACAAATTTAAAACTATCAAGTCATATTTTAAGAAAAACAATTTCAGTACTTTGATTATAAAGTTAGTGACAAACCATAAATTATTGTATGTAGTTCATTGTTAAACATATCTAATATTGACAAGATGAGTGTCCCTAACTATCATATGATGCGCACACAATAATTTGCTAATAATATGATACTAAGTTTAGCCAAACATTATATATCCTATTAATAATAACTCATTTTATCATTTGAGTCTTATCAAAACTTTTTAAGTTTAATATGTTTCAATAAAAAATTGAGGTGTAACCTCTCATACATCAAATATGGATAATTTTAGCATGAAATGCCATCATCCAATCAAATAGATATGA
Organism: Torreya grandis; assembly: GCA_037957365.1. Taxonomy (NCBI): domain Eukaryota; kingdom Viridiplantae; phylum Streptophyta; class Pinopsida; order Cupressales; family Taxaceae; genus Torreya; species Torreya grandis. Next base: position 279,228 of record JARHVA010002249.1, read on the forward strand.
GACTCAAAAAAATAAGTTAATATTTGTATTAATATAATTCTTTAGCAAAATAAATGTTGAAGATCCAATAATAAAAACTCCTTTTACACTTTGCATTTCATAACATATTTTATTATCAAATGAATCATATAAGGATGTTAGCATAAAAATAAAATAATCAAATGAGAGTATCTAAGCATATTAGCATGGAATATCTCCATTAATCAAATGAAATCATTTTTAAAAATATAAAATATAAAAAATTCAAACTTACTGAACATGATATTTTTTACAAATGCAATAACTAAACATGATCATTTTATCAATTTAATCATGATGTTATGCATATAATGTATTTTTATGCTAACTCATATGAATTGATAGCTATATATATATATATATATATATATATATATATATATATATAGAGAGAGAGAGAGAGAGAGAATAAAATTATATATATATATATATATATATATATATATATATTCTCATCTAAGACAAAAATATTTATTACAATATAATTGTAGTAAGTATTTTTTAATAATCAAAACTAAATAATTTTACTTAAAAAATACCATGACAATGAGACACTATCAATATAGTTAGTATCTCTAAAATAGCAACAAAATAGTTTTATCAAATCAAATTAAATGCCATGAGTATACATATATTTTTATGTAGAAAATTGCAAATATTAATCATGGATTCTATTCAAAATACGTACAACAATATTCAAGGCTTCGGCCCATAGGAACTAGGAGGAACATTTACATAATGCAACATTGTTCTAGCCATCTCAATAATTTATTGAGTCCCTTTGGATACCATAACTAATATAAAAATAATAAAATGATTTACTAATATATTTACCAGCATTATCAATTCTTATTCTCTTAATAGAAAAATTAGATGCATTTTCAACAAAAGTTTTAATTTTTTTAAATTTAGACAACACATCATATTTATTTTTAATAAAATATGACCAAAATTATACTATAATCATCAATAAAGGTGATAGTATACAAAGAACTATTAATATATAAACTTTATAAGGGTCCTACATCATCACTATGAATTAATTCTAAAGGATGTGAGAAATTCACATCATGATTCCTGTGAAAGGAGTTAGTATGTTGTTTATCACATAAGTAACCCTCACAAGTTTCATGCTGATAAGTTATAGATTAAAGTCAAATATTAAGATTATAAGTATATATATCATGTAAACTTATAAAATTAACATGTCTTAATCTTTCATGTCATAATTGAGATTCATTCTTACTATACAATGAAAGAAAACATACAGAAGAAGGAGAGAAAATGTATAAACCATTATTTTGAACCCCTTCAATAATAAAAAATCTAAATTTACTTATAATAGATCAAATAGTTTTAAGCAATATTAAAATAAAATTTTCATTAGTAAGTTGTGAATAAGATAAGTTATTTTTAAGCTTAAGTACATAGAAAACATCATTAATAATAACCTTTGTAAATTTTATTTTTTCCTATTTAATTATTTCTAATAATATCTATCTCCTAAGTAAATTATTTTAGAGAGATCTTTAGAATTATAAAAAAATATCAAATAATCATGTCATATAGTGTGATGCACCGCTATCTAAAATCTACTTATTTTCATTTGAAGTAAATAAAGTAGTATATAAAACAATAAGATTTGAATCTTGATTATTATTCTGATTAGGGTTTTGATTATTTTGATTAGATTTATTTTCTTTGTTATTTTTATAAGATTAATTATTAATTCTATCTTTATTTTTATAATAGGTTTCATTTATATGACCAAATTTATCACAAAGATTATAATTTCCATTAAACTTAGGTTTATTATTCTTATTACTAGATTTTTTTTATTCCTTTTTTGCCTTTAGCATAATTAAGATCACATTTCTAATTTTTATTGTTATCAGAAATAATATTTAAAGTGATAAGTCCCTAAGTGGCATTATATTTAGAATTAAAATTGTTCATAACTTGCTCTTCTTGAATTAGGAGATCAGACAAGGTGGTAAGGTTAGGGATATCTTGCTCAATTTGATATTTAGAATTCAAAATTGAAATAAAATTTCTAAATTTTTCATGAATATTTAATTGAATGATAAAATAAACTAATTGATTCTAAATCAAATTGCAATTACATCTATTTAATTGAGTTTTAATATTTTTAATTTTAACAAGAAAATAAGCAATCTTTTTATAACCTTTCATAGGTTTAGTCAATAGTTTAAGGATTAACTTAATGATTTTTAAGAGGTGTGTGCCCTCATACATGAATTCAATGAGTTTTCAAGCATCACTAGGATATTCCTACTTATTAATGTGGAGAAATAATTCATCTTTAACACTCCACAAGATAATAGACATCGCTTCCTATGATTTCTATTGAAATGCATTGGTAAGATAAGGGGACACGTGTCATCCAAAAGGGACTCTTTCAGTTCCAAGGACAATATTCTATAATTTTCAATCATGAATTTCATTTTAATGTGGATTTTTCATAACTTCTCTTTAAGAATGATAGTAAATAAATACTTAAAATGAATCTTTTTTAGTATGAGTTTTATCTTTATTTGATATTAAAACAAATTTAAAGTGTAAATACACAACAATTATTCAATTTAATTCTAGACAAAGTAATAAAATTGTGAAAGATTATGATAAAATAGGGTGTCACAAGTGTCACAAAAAATACGCTAATGTAAGAACAATTTAAAAATTAACCATTTTAATATTTTTTTTGAAAAATTTTCTAAAATAAATATTAAATTATGATTAATTTCACAATTTAGATGCTAAATAATCTAAAAAATGAAATAGATTTGCACTAACTATGTGTGGAAAGAGTCACACTCATAACAACAACCTAGACATTGTTATTTTAAAAGTTATAAAAAATATATAATAAGATGTTCTAAAAAACAAAACGAATCATGGAGATGTGTCTAAAAGGTGGAAAAACCTAGGGATCAATTGGTTACATGATTATGCTTGATAAAACATTCACTAACTTGAATGTCAAAACTAGGTCGACAAATCAAATGAGGTTTTGAATGTGTTAGAAATTGGCAAACAAACCAAAAATATAATTAAAATTAAACTAAAATTTACCCTATTCTAAAATAACCAAATCAAAAAAATTATTTTAGGGAGTTTTGAACATAATACTTGCCTAATGACATGTTTTTAGCAAAAAATTAATGACTAACTCATCTAGTGGTTTAGTTAAACTTTGACATGCACTAATTTATTTTTAAGGATTTTATATATATATATATATATATATATATATATATATATATAGCTTATAAAAGATTTTTTGTAAACCTTTAGATAAAAAGTAATTAGAAAACAAGGTGGGGGCCACTTGTGTATGCAAGATTTGTTTTGATTTAATAAATCAAATATTTAAAAATTAATTTTAAAAATAGTTTCCTATAACTAATAATGGTGTAGCTATGGAAGTAGGGGTGTTGTTGGAGAGTGGAATAATCCTTCTCAAGGTTTGAAACTTGGCAATCAACTTTCAATCCTTACAATGAAGCATCCAAAAGATTCAAAATTATGTTTTATTACCCAAACACATTTTTTTTATTTTCATAGCTGGTATAGTCCTATTATGGTGCCCAAATGAAGAATAAAAAATTTATAGCTTGAGGAAACCTTTCCCAAGATATATAGGATTGTTTGTAGGCAAGTAAACATAAGATCTAGACATTAAAATTGAGAACTATGATGCAAAACCTTAATTTTTTTCTAGTTTTGAGGCTATATCATGGTTATGAAAACATGCCTCTAGCTGATTTTTTTTATTGGTTGGATTTTTGATACTTGAAACTGCATTTAGACTTCTTAGATATGTATTTAAACTACTCCATAGGATCTTTATAGATTTTACACCAACAAAGGATAAATTTGTACTAAATTTTCACCTACTTAGGACATTCATGAGCCGTACAAAGAGGCATAGACATATTTTTGACTTGAAAATTTACTTGAAAGTATGATTTAGTTATTTGGTATTGAGATTTGAATGATTGTTTGATCTAATATTTCTCCATATCAAAGCATGGATGAGGATAAAATTTCAAACAACATTATACCTCCCATGGCCCATACGCCATACATGTTAAATTTTCAATTAAATATGTTTTTTTACACCAAAAGAAAAAAAATCAAAGAGTGGTAATGCTCCATGGGTAAGATAATTCAACTGTCTTGCCAATCAATTACTCCATATTCTAAACTCTAGTACCATTATCAAATTGGTAATGTAATAAATAGATCTAGATATAGAATTAATTAGCAAAGCACACAGTGAATATCCATAACATAGATATAGGTGGGAAAACCTCAAAATAAGGTAACTCACAATGGTTATTCAATATTTGAGAAACACCTCAGTATAAATATCTTCTTCTTATCACTTCTTAGACCATTCGTCATAAATCCTTTTACAATATTTTCCATATGCAAATATTAATTTACCAATTCATAATATTTCACAATAGGGGTAAAACCCTATTTATAGTTAAATGTGAAGGGAGGTGACCATTGTAACCAATGGGTCCATCTATCCTGATAACCCATTTAATTAAATTTGGTAATTATTAAATAAACATAACTTTATTATTTATTTTCACAAGGTTTTTACCTCATGTTAATAAATAATATATTATTATTATTTAACTATTTTCCCAAAGCTAAGGGACAATAAGCTCAATTAGATTTAAATGTTCTAAAAAAATATGAATGCATAACTCAATAATTTTTTACTAAATATAAACACACAAAAGACTTGTAGTTATTGCACACAGTGATTTTAGATTACTTTATAGCTACAAACATATAAATTTAAGAGTGTTTTAAGGGGAGTGAAAATAATTCACAAGTGAATCAAACTATTTGTAGCACAATATAATTACTATATTCAATTCTGTAACTAATCATATTAACAACCCTTTAACACAATCATGGACTCAAAATAGGAAATAATGTACAACATTCAATGAGTATAAGACAATTTAAACAAGTAAAAAACTATTACAATTTGGATAGAGTTTATTTACATCAAGTTCCAACCTTAGTAGACAAGTAAAGTCCAAAAGATAGAGAGAATAATATGTGTAATACTAACTAAATTCCAATAGTATTTTGGGATTAACATTTACCAACCTTTACAATCAGAAATAATGTCCCTTATATAGGTATATTTTTCCATGAATCTCGCTCAAACCACTACTAAGGTGGTTACAATATTCAATAATGGCCTAGGAATGTAGTTGAGATTTTGATAGATCCTCCAGCTTGAGCATGATTTATAGTTAGGATACATGCATCTTTAAAGAAAATATTTGCCCGTTATGTTCTATATCTCTTATAAATTCTTATCGCGTGCATGCCATGTGATGACTCATGCCATATTGGTTGCTTGAATTCAATTTCAAGGGCTAATAACAATCAAATTAAATATTGGTGATAGATTATCATTGGGATTTTCTTAGGACTGTCATTCCACCATGCCCTATATAGACTTATGCATTTAATTTTAGAGGTTGATATGATGAATACACCATATTTTATTTAACATTAGGGCCTTACAGATCAATTCACCACTTTAATAATCTTGAAGCCTACCACTTATGAGTCCCTAAGTCAGTGAGAAACTAATTGTATTTTTTTATGCCTTTCATATTTGACATAGTGTTTTTACAAGTTTTGATGACTTTTTGATGTTCAAATAGGTCATTAATTTATAGCTCTCATACTAATGATGTCACTACATGTGTCTCCTCCTCACTCTTTCATTATTTATCTTGGGGCTCGATATATGTTGAGTGTTCCTTAGCTACATCACAGTAGGATATTTCCTTATGGTGACATCTTGTTGACTCAAATATTATATGTGTATAAGAACTATAAAAACAACCTCAGGTTAGCGAGTCATCAAGAATATTCCATGTGGCATGATCCTGCTAATCCACTCTCCTAGAGGGTTTACTGCTATAGGGATGGCTCTAATATAGTGGGTCATCAAGATGTCAACACTTGACAAAATCCTAGTGCTTTATAGGTTAAAATGTTCCTAACTAAAAACCAATCATTTGGGTGTTTCATAGCAACATAAACTCATCACGTGGCTTGAGGATAAACTTTAAAATAAATGGTTAAGTGTTGAATGTCTTTTGGTTGGGACCCCTGAGAGTCACAAAAGATTTCCATGTGGGTCTGGGAATGAAGTGGTCACCTTTAAGAAATGATACAAACAAACAAAGTAAGCAAAATTGAAATAACTAAAATAAATAATCAGGAAAATTTAAATGAAAATGGATATGCTTTTCAAAATATAAAGAATTAAGTTTTTGATATAAAATTAAAAAAGGTGCAAAAACTTAATAAAGAGAAAACCATTTTATTAAATTCAAAGCTAAAAATTTTCCCACTTATATGAAATAGACTAAGGTAAGAGGGGAATAATGTAGAATTTGGTTACACTACTAAATACAAAATTACAAAAGATCCTAAAAATGCTATATCATTATATATATATATTAATCGAATTATAGATTTACTATTCATACCAAGGACTTGTGACAAAGATTTACTATGCAGACTTGGTAAAATCAATGAAGCATAATTTTAATCTGTAGATCTTTACATCCATAGAACTACAAACTAAAGGCCTAATAAAAATAAAAATGGTCCCCATATGAAAATTAAAGATGGGCTGTGTTGGTCACAATAAATGGTGACTTCTATGGGGAAAATAGTTTTCAACATTTAGAATCCATGCTACAAGCCTTCGTTCCTACACAAAACATAGAATGAAAAAAATCCTTAGACATAAACAAAAAAAAAGGAACTAAATTGAATTGGAAAAAGTGGAATACTAAGATTCATATATTTAAAAAGACCATCAATGTGTGTAAATTTTCATTCAATTCATTTTTATATTCCCATAAACAAGTTCAAATCAAGTTGAGCATTAAAATTTTTGAAATGGGATTTATTGTTTAAATGGCTTGGGGAGGAATGGCATGGAAATTGCTCTAAATCTATAGAGACATATATAACCCCAATAGAGATACCTCTTGATTTAACTTATTTGGGAATAATGGAGTTTTATTTCTATTTTAGTTAAAGGTTTGGATTAATAAATTAGTATAGAATATAGTAATAAATACAATCTTAATTTGTGCAACTGTTTATCTTTTTAACCTTTCTAAAAATAGTAATAAATAATAATAAATATAATTTAACTAAAAAATAGACTGAGATGGATGACACAGAGGTTGAAAATAGTTGTGTAAAATTTAGAAGGTGTCATAAACCTAAATCTAGCTTTCATTGGGAAAAAAGATAGGAGTGCTAAAAAGTGGATGCTTTGGTGTCTAGCACTATTATTCATTCTTGTCTCTATTATCCAAACTGATCATGGAGACTTAAAACTTTTTGGGTAGTTACATTGTGTATGTATGAGTGTGCCTATGAAAAATAAAGTGCTAATCATTGATAGAACTTGTTGTGGAGCTGATTTTGTCTTTAAACCCTAATCCTCCATCATATTTAATAAAATGACATTTGAGTCACTTGAGAAAGAGTGGGGTTATTGTGAAAAATATATTTAATGTGAAATTCACACCCCTTACGTGGGCACACTACCTACATACCAATACTCTAAAGAGGGATCAAGCCATATGTAGTTCCCCCACCTAATGTGCTTTATGCAATAGTAAAATATGAATGCAAATGTGAAATTTATAGTATTTAAGGTGGATATGGACTGGTATGAGGATTTGAGTATGTTTATAGATATTTTGGGTGACTATGTACAAATAATAGGTAAGTTTGCCTTAGTGCTTTGTTTATATTCTTTCTTGCTTTGTAAGTTTGGTCACCTCCTTGTAAATGAGCTTTGAGTGTGTTTTTATAAGGAACAATTGGTCATAGGTCAGATGCATTCATGCTAGGATGACCTAATTAAGGATAAAGATAAAATGAAAATGACTATTGGGGCTCAAATTATAAATGGACACATCCACCTAAAATGGGACACTTCTCTATGGGGTGCTATAGTCTAAATGGGGCACTCATGTCCTATAGGTTTGAGACCTAGGGAAACAAGATTGGTAGGAGGAATACTATCTAGATGAGGTGGAATGATGGTTTAAAAGGTCATGGATGACTAGTAATGATCAAAAAGGTGTCTATAAGGGTCACAAGAGCATGCAAAAAGGACCTATGGATGGAGTGTCATAATCCACACTCAAACTACCAATTTGGAGATTTTATATGACTACATTTGCCCCCCTTTATTTTAGTGATGCAACAAAGTGAAATATTAGGATAAAGGAAAAATAGAAAGCATACCTAAACTTACCTACAAGGGTGAAGCCCATGAATATGTGCAATGGTAAGTGTGCATATAGAAATCATAACGTAAATAGTAAATCTATAAGAGAAAATGAGTAGATTAGTTATTACTTGACACACTCTGTCTAAAATAAGAACTACAAAGGTTGGGTAAAAGAGAGGAATAGAAAGGAATGAATACACCTCACTAAGTATGTAAAACAATATAAAACCTATTGTGATATTGAGTGATCTTGAGTAATGCTAAGTGATGTTCGATATGTGTTGTACCAAGATTAATATCATGAATGGAGTCGAGTGCTCAATTCTTTGAGGGTGGATCAAGAATACAAAGGCTAGCCCTTTGGCTCCATTATCACCCATTATGTAGTGAATTTATGTGATCATGTGTGTGTTAATCGATGTTTGGAATATGTGTCCAATCCTTTTGAGTAGGTGGCTCAAGAATACAAAGGGTAACTAGTTTTTTGGCTCCATCATTGCCCACTAAGTGTGAACTACGAATTGATACCAATATGAATGTGTGTCATATGAGATGGCTCATGAAGCCCATGAATGCTCTATAATTTGACAATGTGGCATGGATAGTTGAATGTATACTAAGAACTAGGCCAATCTTGGTCACTCTAAAAGGTGGAGATTAGGCTTGTATGAAATCCACTCTGAAACTAAGAACTAGGCTTATATGAAAGCCACTTAAAAATTATGTCAACCACTTGTAGATGGAATAAAGAATGTAACTATTGAAAATACCTGGGTAATACAATGAACTATAAGTAAAATAAGGCAAATATATCATGCACATTACCCCCAATCACTGGTGTTTATAACAAGGATTCTAATATGGAAGTTGTAACAACTGCCCAATATGAAATTGAAACCAAGATCCATCATGCCATGCATGATGCCCTTTATATCTGGATAATCCGAGTAAAATTGTATTAAAACTACCCAATCTAAACTAGACTGTAGTTGAAAAAACTATAAATTGACCTTACTTTTCTATCTATTTCTAAAAAATTTGGGTTTTTTTTTTGTTTGGATAGGAGCACCAAAAAGTGGACACTTTGTTATAAGGTGTTGTAGTTCAAATGGGGCACTCTTGTCCTTTACTATTTTTGACGATTATTCTATGTTCATCCTTATTTTTCTTATCTATTCTACATGTTTTGAATTCTAATTATTCTTTGGAGTGTTCTAAAAATTGATTTTGACTGGTAGAGGGCTCTGATCTTTGTGACAAAACCCTTGTTTATTTCCCCCTTTTTTGAGGGTAGGAATATAGAACCTATAATGACTGACCTCAAAATAAACATCCCTATAAGTGTGTTATGCTATGAAATACATGATATAGAAATGATAATCCAAAATATGTCTCAAGATATATCATAATTTGAAGGAGATTATTATATCAACAAGAGTATGCCCAAATAGATGTAACAATGTAATAACATGTGTAGTATACTGAACTACAATTAGAAATCTATTTATTTTTCAATGAGGTATGTATCATGATGTCCATCATGGCATCCAATAAGGAAAGACAATGAAAGATGTGGATCATGCCATTGCAAATAATTGAGAAGCAAACAAGCACACAAGGCAAGAAGCAAGAATCATAAAAAAGAGGCCAAGGGGCCAAGCAAACAATGTACATGGGCACATGTCACTCAAACTTGGAAAAGCAAGCATACAAGGCATGTTCAAATGCCCACATATACATAAAATTGCAAACAATCAAGATTGGCATGAGGTCGACAAGCACATACAAGAGTACAAGCAAAGGACATTAGCAAATTTCATAAGGCACACATAAATAATTAAAAAAAAATGATAAATGCAATCACATCTAGCTACTCAAAGAAATAAAATATGACATGTAAATGTTGGAAATACTTTTGCATCTAACTAATCAAATAAAGAAGTGAAAGTATGAAAAAATGTAGTACAAGCTAGGTAGATGCTAAGAAATACACAAGTGTTATATACTAGTTAGTGTCAATATAATAATTTATGTAGGATAGAAAGTAATGTACATCAACATGATAACTAGAGTGTGTGGTGTAGGAATGACATAACATGGTTGGTGTAATCATGTAGAAGATTCCCCTAGTGAGTAGATATGTCGATGCATGTATCAAATGTTAAAATAGGATACCTCTTCAATGGGTAGAGTGAAGCAATTAAGGATTTGGGTTCACTACACACACTCAAATAAGATCAATTGAATCATGGTAATGTAGATAAATCAACAAACAATAGCATAGAACAATAAAATGTAAGTCTAGCATGGTAGTATAGATGTAAAACATGGATAATGCATATAATTGAAAAGTTTTTGGTGTTTTGTGTTATTTAAATGTTTTTGTATTTTGACATGTTATATTATTTTTGGTGTTTTTAAATATTATATTTTTTTTGGTATTTTGAAATATTTCTATGTACAAGTAATCGTAAGGAAACTATGTACAAGAAAGTGAAAAGAAACTATGTACAAGTAAGCTAATAAATTATGTACAAATAAGTAGAAATAAATTATGTACAAGTAATCTAAGATATTATTTACAAGAAAGGTTGAGAAGAAATGATACTAACTGATGAGTCTCATAAGAGACTCCCTATCATGGTGTCCTGTATCAAGGAGAGGGATCATGTGTGATTGTGAAGCATGATGGAAGGGTTGAGACTGTGACTCTGAAAGTTGTGCATATTGTAAGTACTTTGAAAACTCTATAGTCTAAACCAACTATGGGGTCCCCCTGTAACTCTAAGAAGTAGATGTAACTATGGGGCTCTTAGGGACCCATCTGGTAGTAAAAAAAGATCTCTAAAAATGTGGTTTGTGTGTATAGGTATGAGACCTCAATGATATTACCCTAAGTATGAATACTATAGTTAAAAACTATTTAGAGTCCTATAACTATTGTTGATGTAGTGGTCACTCTAAGAGAGGCCTCCATGGAAGTGTATGAACTCTCTATACTAGCAAGGGAGGCCTTGACTATGTCTGAATCTCAACTGGAGGAAGAATTGTAACTGGTGGAGTTAAAACTAGTGACTACAGAGTAGGAGATGCCTCTAAAGTAGGGAGTGGAAACTCATATGTAACTCTACCAACCATAACAACTTGATTAGCATGAATTTATTTTATGTATCTTTGAACTATAGAAGGTATTTCATAAAGTTTTTAGATCCATGGTCAACCAAGAAACAAGTCAAAGACTCCTACACTAGGAACAATAGTAAATGTCATGGCCACATGTGCTGGGTCAACTTGTAGAGGATGTATAATTTTACCTAATGAACTCTATATGTGTCAACTAAATCAAATGATAATTGTTTCCATCAGGGTGATATCCTAATTTGAATATCCCAAATGATTAATTAATGTCATAGCTTACATGTTCACACTAGATCCATTGTCTATGAGAACACTATGAATGTGATGGTGATCAATTTAGGCTCTAATAAAAAGTGCATAGTAATCCAAATCATCCTCAACTATATTCTAATTTTAAAAGTAGATTTAAGGTCTAGTTAGAACTGTGGAATTATACATACAAATCATGTTGCTCAAAGGATGTGACTCAACTAAAGGTGCCTAGTATGTATTTGGTGGAGGGTGTGCATTATATGCATGTTGAACATATGATGTGCCCCCTATCTCCTATCTGAGAAAAAATTTAGAGCCTTATCCTATGTTTATTTTGCCTGAGGAGGCTCAATTAGAGTGCCAACATCAATAAGGTTTCCATTTATCAAGTCTTATATCTTATATTTCAAACTGATACATCTATTCATTATGTGTCTTGGTGCCCTATGAAAATCATAGAATCGATTCTGATCATATCCTCATAGAATAGGCTTTGTCATATCAACTTCCCAAATAGGAGGGAAAGATAGGACATTACATTCCAATAGCTATTGTAAGATTTTGTCTAAATATACTGGTAGACTGGTAAAGGTTTGTTGAAGAGGCACTGATAAAACCACTCATCGAGGGGGTTATAAATCCACATTAACTATAGGTTGATTTTAAATTTTGATATCAATTACCTTTACTTTGTATGGGACTTTACTATTACACTTGTTTGTTGTTTTTGATATGCTTGTGTACTTGAGTTTGCCCATTGAAAGTAATTTGACTTCCCTTTCCTTTAGTGTATGATATAACTCAATGAAGGAAGAAAACATTTTGCACATTATTGACTCATGTAAAGCTTGTAGAAGATTTTATTTGAAGAGATCTTGTAATTTTTGATTGGCTATGGGGATAGTAATTTTAGCTAAGATAGTCTTATATCTAAAAACATAATCTATGAGATGCTCATTTGACCTTTGTTTCTATTGTGAAACTTGGGCATAAGAAATCTTATCACATATGTTAATGTTGAAATGAGCTAGTAACATGTTAGTTAAAGGATTGAATTCTTTGACTAACTGATTTGGTAGACTATAGAATAACTATAGAGCATAATCTATTAAACTCTATGTAAATAGCCTAGTTAGTAACGAGTCATTTGGAACATATTCCAAGCATGTTATGTGAAAATATTTAAAGTGTGTCTCTAGATCACCCTTACCATCATATAGAGTGAGCTTGGGTTGAACAAAACCTGGTGGAAAGGGTGTAGAAGCAATATGGCATGATAATGGTGTATGAAGTAGAGCAAAAGATTCTAAAGCTTTTGTTGGTCTAGAGGAACCTTGCTCAAGATGTAGCACCTTGGATTGAAGAGACTTAATCTCTTACACAAGGGAAACCACATCATGAGGCAAAGATGTACTATCTATAATTGGTGGTGCAACATATGAAGGTTGGGGTGTTATAGGGGGTTGTTGAGACATAGTTTCCCCCATAGAGTCATTTACAATTGGTTATTATATGGTTTGAGAGGATTGACCATTGTTTACTTTTTTTGTTCTTCTTGTAGTATTTTAAGCATATCATCTTGCATATCATGTTTTTTAGATAAAAGGTCTTGAAGTTACCTCTTATCAATTTCATCAAAGCTAGTATATTAGGCCATTGTTAAAGTAGGAAAACAAAGAGAAAGTGGATTGAATTTTTTGCAATAAGTTGTAATAATAAAAATGTGATGGAAGGAAAGTATTGAATAAATGAAATGTAAATTCCTAAAAATAGCAAACTAGAATATGCATAAAAAGGATACGAAGCTCACTAATATGTAAGGTAATACCTCCAAAAACATAGGGACCTAGTATATTCTACTAGGGTTTGAAATAAATGATTTTTAAAATTACTATGGTGAATTTTAAAAATTTAAATGTGAAATTATGATTTATATATGCAATAAAAATCAAAAGAATATTGTTAGAATCATCAAAAAAAATTCCTTAGGGTTTATAGGGTTTTTGTGCACAAACAAAGTAAGTCAAGTTCACCAAATGATTTAACTTATTTGGCAATAATGGAGTTTTATTCCTATTTTATTTAAAGGTCTGGATTAATAAATCAATATAGAATATAGCAATAAATATAGTCCTAATTAGTACAACTATTTATCTTTTTCACCTTTCTAAAAATAGCAATAAATAAGAATGAATATAACTTAGCTAGAAAATAGATTGAGAAGGCTGATATAGAGGTTGAAAATGGCTATGTAGGACTAGGAAGGTATCGTAAAACTAATTATGGATTTCATTGAGAAAAAGGATAAAAGCACTAAAAAGTGGTTGGTTTGGTGTCTATCACTATTGTCTATTCCTACCACTATTGTCCAAACTAATCATAGAGACCTAAAAAAATTTGGGTAGTTATATTGTCCCTATGTGAGCGTGCCTATGAAAAATAGAGTGTTGGTCATTGATGAGACTCATTGTGGAGTTTATTTGCTCTTCAAACCCTAACCTTCCATCATGCTTGATAAAATGACATTTGAGTCACTTGAAAAAGAGGGGGGTTAGTGTGAAAGATGCACTAAACATGCAATCTACACACCTTGTGTGGGAACACTACCTACATACCAATACTCCAAAGAGGGATCAAGCCATATGTATTTCTCCCACCTAATGTGCTTTTTACAATAATGTAATGCAAATGCAAATACCAAATTGATAGTATTTGATGTGGATAGGGAGTGGTATGAGGATTTGAGTATGTTTGTAGCTATGTTGGGTGACTGTGTGCAAATAATAGGGAAGTTTTCCTTAATGCTTTATTTTTATTCTTTCTTAATTTGTAAGTTTGGTCGCCTCATTGTAAATGAGATTTGAGTGGGCTTCTATAGGGAATAATTGGTCATGAGTTAGATTTATTCATGCTAGGCTAACCTAATTAATGATAAGGACCAAATGAAAATGTCCATTGGGTCTCAAAGTGGAAATGGATAGGACCACCAAAAATGAGACACTTCTCTATGGGGTGATATAGTCCAAATGGTGTGTTCTTATACTATCAGTTTAAGACCTATGGAAATAAGATTGGCATGGGTAATACTGTCTGGCTAAGGTGGAATGATCATTTAAAAGGTTTTAGATGACTAAAAATGAGCAAAAAGGTGTCTATAAGGGTCGTAAGAGCATGCCAAAAAGACCTATGGATGGGGTGTCACAAGCCACACTCAAAATACCAATTTTAACATTTTATATGACCACACCTCTTATTCTACTCAATGTCTTAATACAATTTCATCCAGGTTGGAAAGCCTACTATGCAGGTTTCTTGAATCACTCCTTAGAGTGAGGACATTTGATTTGAAATTTTAAACTTAGACATTCTTATGTCTTTCTCCTAGAAAATGGATTTTACTATTCATTCCATTTAGGTTTGGGAACCAAGCCATGGGTAAGAGGGTTTTCAAAAAACTCTAGATACCTAAATGATTTTAGATTGGCACAATTTTTTCACATTACTTTAGGATGTTGAATTAAGTGTATTTTGATGGTTTCTAACAAGAAAATGAATTTTTCTAAAATTCACTTTTTTTGTTACAAATCATTTGCCTTCAAAATATAAATTGTCAATAATTACCTATAACCTTTGAACTTTTTCAAAATGAAATCTCACCTTTAGGCCTCTACCCCCTTGCTAATAAGATGAATAAAATGAATTTTAGACTCCATTTCTTAATCTAAGTGGATAGGAACAAGATTTTTTATCACCTGAACCTAATAATTAATCTGGATGTATCATGGGCCTACAATAATGTAGCTACTAGGAGAGATAGATTAATGGGGTGGCATCAAGAGCTACAAAATTTAGTATTACAATCCATCAATTACAAAGGGTAAGCCTTTGAAACATTAAGGGAAATGATGATCCATGATGTGATTAACCAAAGGGGGAATTGATCCTTAGGGTCATCTTTGAAGACCTTCAGAAGATAGTACATAGATTCAAAGTAGAGGTCAAAGGCACATTATATAAGACCCAAGATGACTTGTTAAAGTTGATAAATTTTTCTAGAAGTAGGGTCCTTAACATATAAACTCTTTATGTGGCTCTTAGATCTACTTAAAAACACTTAAAATTTATAGATATACTCCCCCATCTCTTCAAAAGACATTTTTTATAATTCTAAAATTTTGATATTGATTTTTTAGGCAAGCCACTCTCCCTACTTATAAATTCATGAAAGCAAGTAGGCATCCCTGACTACATTATCTTCCCAAGCTATTTTAGTTGTAACTATTTTCCAAATGATAGGGATAACTATAGCTACAACTCTATTTAAAATTGTAATGACTACCAGAGCACAAGTGTCAATAAATGTAATTGCCTCCTCATAGGCAATATCTTTCATAGTTACATTAGTTGATTATAACATTTTTTTTGTAACAATTTTTGTCTCTTCTAAATGGTTGGCTATGCCATATCCATGTATGTCCTACATGAATCTTCATGAGATATCCTAATGGTGGTGGAACTTTGATCATTGGTTGAGACATGAGGAATCCCCATCCAAATCCTATATACGTGTATCCCTCATATTCCAAAGGGAGGAGAAATTTTGACATTCAATATAGATAAAAAATCATTTGAGTTGTTCTGTAAGTCTATGTTGTATGATTATCTCTTTTATTTCTCTTTTATATTGATTATGTGCTTTTATCTAACTATTATCTTAGTTATTTTATATGTTATATATTAATTTCAAGTAACTTATGGCTAGTTAGTAGTATTCTATTAATTAAAAATGTATAATAGCAATTTTAGGTTGATAAATCTTGCTTTCATGTAACAAGTTTGCTAGGTTAATCTTTAGATTTGTGTAGAATTTCCATTTGATGTAACTTATTAGACTGAGCTATAGCTATCTGAAGGTGCTTTCTATTTATTATATATGATCTTTTATTAGGATATGCAATAGCATTCTTAGTAATAACAATCTTTAGCTAATAAATCTTAGTTAATTGAATTTTATTCCTTTGACTTATTTACTATATTTATTAGTTTTGTGTGCCAAAGTATCAATCTACAAGTATTAATATATGGTACTTGTCCTAATTATAAATATAGTTAGAAATAATCCATGCTCTTTATTTCCATATTCTCTTTTTTTCCTTAAATTTCCTTCTATTTGTAGTTTCTTTGAGTCATGCCCACTTTATAGTAAATCCATCATCATCCCATACACATCAAGTAGATCTAAGATTCACATACATATCTAAATAATTTGAGTTAATAGTTGATTTTTTAACCACCATTCCACCAAAGGTTACTCTAAGAATTAATACTCCACATCTCATGCCCTGGAGTGGGTTTCACCTACATTGAAATTCTAAAATTTTAGAGGCTATCTCATAAGTTTTTTTGAGTGTGATTAAAACCCACATCAACACTAATTTCATTTGGTATTGTGATTGGGGAAAATCCTCATTTTTCAACAAGTTTATAAAACCTATGTGTTGGTTTGTAGTATCATGTCTCATTGGAATCATGATTATTATTGCTAATGATTGAGGCATAGGCACATTTTAGTTTTTACTAGGAATTAAGTTCAAAGTTAGCATGTTGGGTAATGCATTAAGTATGAGAGCCATCATCTATCCTTATGGATTCAATTTTCTTCCAACCTTGATAGATTTTACATATGCCAAAGTTAAGGTTATCACCATAGGGTCTCACCTTTATAACATAGATGTCCATGGGTCCAATGTGTTTTCATACATCTCTAATTCTAATTGATCATACATATTGTATAGATTAGTGAATCAGCTATACATATTATGGAAATGATCAATATAATTACTAGTATACTCATTTGGATCTTGTTTAATATATGAAAACTATTGATACAAGATGCTTGAATCTATGACTTACCTAAATCAGGGCAAGAAAGTAGTACTAAAATGGTCCTAGGTTATGATGGAATATTTGGGAAGGTCTATAAACCAATAATATAATGTTTCCATAAGAATGAAGTGTAAAATCCTAAAATACATGTCTTCATGCTCAACATTAAGAAGTATCAGATCAGTTTTATAAGATGTTATGTGCTCCTCTGCAGTCCTTATCACACTAAGAGTGAATCTAGGTAAGTATCTTTCTAGATTCTTGGGCAAGTCATGGATGATTCCATGTATGTTTATTATAGACCTAAAAATCTAAGATATAGGGGATGATATGGGTATATGCTATTTTTGGGAGGTTTGAGATGAAAAACTATAGACACTAGGTTTACTATGGGTCTAGGTCTTCTTCCATTAGTTTGAGTCTTTATGTGGATTTGTAGTGGTGAGATAATCATTCTCCTATAGATATTTTGGGACCGAGTAAGGCACAAACTAGGATCCAACTTGGTTTTCAATGCATAATTAAATGGAACCTAATCTTCTTGGGCTAACTGTTGCATGCGTTTAATTTGACAATATGATGGGGAAGTAAAAGTAGAATAAAATGTTAGTGAATTTCAAATTCATACAATATTTATTAACAAATTATTAACAAAATTAAAAAAATTATAATTAATTTGGTGTCTAATCAAAGACTAAACTATAACATATTCATCCCTCCTAGTGACAACTATTTTTTGCCCCAAAATCCTTTGGTCTGAAAGCACTCATGAGGTTGAGTGTTCCAGGGAGAAAAATGAGGGATAATTCATGGGATAAATATATCCCATTGTTAATTTTAGTATTGATGCTATTTTAATATAAGTACTAAGTAGTTAAATCTTATTTTACTCAAAGAGAAGTAATAGTTGCCACCAAAGGCCAAATGTTTATTTGATGGTAGTTGACATTCATTTACTGTTATGTTCTTTAAGGCTAGAGAACAATTGAGTATCACTTTAACACTTTATAAAATAGGGGAGAATGTAGTTTGATTCCAAAATTAACATAAAAAGGAGAAAGGAAATTTAGAAAAATAGAGTTTATAGTTATGAGAATATTAGTGCTTCAAAATCTAGAATCTACCAAGTCAAGATTATTCCACTGTGTACCTAATTTAGCAATTGCACAAGATGTTAAGGACATAATGGGAAATATTCTAAAGATAAAACATGAATTCATAACTCAAGAATTATTCCTAATTTTAAACACACTAAAGACATGTAGTTATTACATAGAGAGATTTCAGATTAATTTATAGCTATAAGCACATAATACAAAGAATGTTCTAATGGGAATGAAAAAAACCATAAGAAAATTAGACTAGTCATATCAAAATCTAATTATTGTATTAAATTCTATAAATAAGCATATTACCAATCCTTTGACATAGACATGAACTCAAAATAGGAAATAATGGAAAACCTTCAGTGAGCAAAAGATAAAGTTTATCTGTTATAGTTTTGACAGTTTCTTTATACTAAGTGCCAACCTTAGCAAACAAGTCCAAAAGCCAAAGAGAATAACATGTATAATCTTGAATAAATTCCAAAAATGTTTTTAGATTAACATTTTTTGACCTTTAAAAAAGGAAACACCATCCTTTATATAGATATATTTATCTATGAAGCTCACTCATCCCATTACTGGGGTGGTTACAACATTCAATGATGGCCTAGGAATATAGTTGAGATTATAACATACCTATCATCTTAAGCACAATTTTTAATTATGAAACATGCCTCTTTAAGGAAAATATTTATATTTTATGTTATTTATCTATTCTGACTCCTTATCATGTGCATGTTATGTGATGACTCATGCCATACTAGTTACATGCATTAAGTTTCAGGGGATAATATTAATCAGATTCAAATATTGGTGGTAGATTATCATTGGAATTTTCTTGGGATTTTCATTCCACCATATCCTATGTAGGTTTCTGCATTTAATTTTAGAGGTTGATTTGATGAATATGTCATTTTTTAACTTTAGGGCCTTTTAAATCAATTCAAATTTTTAATAGTCTTAAAATCTACTGGTTATGAGTCTCTAAGTTAGTGATAAAATAACTACATTTGTTTGTGTCTTCTAAATTTAACACATAGTCCTTTTTTGAGTTTTGATGACCTTTTAATGGTTATATGGACTGTCAATTTCCATATCTCATATTGATGGCATTATTTACCTTATGTCCTTTAATGGTGGGTCCCACCATGTGTCTCTTCCTTACTTTTTCCTTGCTTAGCTTGGGGATAAATATATGTTGACTATGTCTTGGCCATGTCATAATGGGATGTTTCCATGTGGTGACATCTCATTGCCTTAGAGCTTATCTGTGTACCATAACTATACATATTTCCATATGATAGTAGGTCATCAGGATCTTACCATGTAGCATGATCCCACTAATCCACACACCCAAAAGGTTTACTACTATACATATGGCTCTAAAATAGTGGGTCTCAAAGATGACACCACTTGGCAGCATCCTGTTGATCTGAAGGTTCTAGAATGAAAATTAATCACTAGGGTTTTGTGGAGTAGTAAAAACTCACCACGTGGATCTGGGAAAACATTATAATAAATGGATAAGTGCCAAAGGGATTTTGTGAAGGAATTGGGACCACCAAGAGCCATGAAAGATTTCCACATGGCTCCATAAATGAAATGGGAACCTATGGGCAATGATACAAGGAAACATAGTTAGTAATTTTGAAATAACAAAAAAAATGGTCAGGAATATTCAAACAAAAATGGTTATGCTTTTCAAAATAAAAATGATTAAGTTTTTTAAATAAAATCAAAAAGGGTGTGAAAACTTAGTGAATAAAATCCATTTTTATTGAATTCAAAGGTAAAAATTTTCCTAATTATATGAAATATACTAAGGTAAGAGGGGAATTTATTAAGAATTTAATCATTTGACATTGAAATAATGTAAAAATTGGTTACACTACTAAAGGCAAAATTTTAAAAGACCATCAAAAGGTTTGATAATTATTTATATCAATCCAGTTCTAGATGTGTTATTCAAACCAAGAATCTGTAATAAATATTTACTATGTAGACTTGGTAAAATCAATGAAGCACCAATTTAATATTTAGGTATTCAAATCTAGAGAACTACAAATCAAAGGACTAACAAAAGTAAAAAGAGTCCCCATATTGAAACTAAAGATGGGGTGTGTTGGTCACAACATAACCTTGCATACATAATACATTCAAATAAGCTATATTTGCCTAAATATAGATTCAAATTATTAAAACTAACCTATATCAAATTTAAAATTATAGGTTAACATGTACCTTAGTGGGTATATGCATAGATGATATTACATCAATAATACATGTGTCTATCACATCTTGTAGAGATGGAGGAGTCTCTATTGTGGTCATCAATTGAACAAACAATATATGATTGTTTATTAAGCATATATCTATACAAATAAATACATGTACATGAAGTATAATATCAAAAAAAAAAAATCCTATGTATATGTAAACATTATCCTAGTAACATCAATAGATACAATATTAGATGGCCCATAAACTATATGGGAATATGTAAACATCAAGTGGCCAAGCTAGAAAATGTAGTAATTGACTCTGAAGATGATGGCACTATTTGCTCCTACAACATAAAAATTACATATATATAATTGAATTTATATGTAAATTTATTTTTTAATTTTAAATATAAATATAAATGAAATTTAAAATGTCAAATATATAAGATACTTGCATATGTGTAGTCAACATGTGCACACTAAATGTACATCCCAAAAAATGAACACTCAAAAGTATATCATCTAGACCCTCAAAAACACCACCATCATCATCTGAATGTTTAGTGCATATAACACCATAACATATGAAATGGTGAGGTTAGGTATGCACACTAGGTGGAGTATTCCCATGTCCACCATCTCTAACATCAATATTAGAAAGCCTACTTGTATGTTGAGTGAGTGTATCAGTAAGTGCACTAAGTGCATGAAAAGTGTTGATCTCCAAAACCTCCTTCATTGTAGATGGGATATCAGGTTGAAGTGGATTTTGGATAGGGGATCTTTTAGGTTGATTAGTCACATGATGTGCACCTAGTCTATCTTATGTATAACCTTTCCCTTAGACCTAGAACTCTGAGTAGTCAAAATAGTTGAGGATCTCATTAAGGATAAATTCACAATAGAGTTTCATCAAAAAATACAATGGGACCTCATGATTGTTATAAGGTGGGTAATAAAACATCATCTACCATTGGTCCTAAAAATTGTCTTTAATTAAATGTGTTGGTATTGGTGGATTAGGAACCATTTTGCATATAGTGGAAAAGGTGTGTTGGTTGCTATATCGATAAATAAGGCACAAATTAGGTATTTTGATATTTTTTGTCCTTTACCTCACATGATGACAATGTTTTAGCATAATAATCCTTACATATATCCCTATATCATGCCCATATGTTTATTTTAATCATTATCAATTCAATTTGGATTAGTACTAACTCTAGGGTATTAGCCAAATAGGTGTGGTGGGTGTTGGTCAAAGTGAGGTCCCTCATTCTCCTAATTTTTTGTTCAATTTCTATTTTGTTCTCAACTATGTGTGCAGCCAAATCCTTCAGACTGCCTAGTAGGTCATCTAAAACTGTAGGAGGGCTTGAGATGCTAGGAGGTTTAGGTACATGGATAGGGGGAAGGTTAGTAGGATATTATCTTTCACTTGAATGGATGATTTTTTTAAAAATGGTTTTAAAAATATAAAAATAAAAATAAAAAAGGGCTAAAATCTAGTGTTAATAGGTTAGTTTTTGCTTGTTTACCTTCCATTTATGGTGGCATTTTTGATTCATCAAAGACATTGGAGATAGTATTGTGTTTTCTTCTCCTACAATCACAATGTGAATGAGGTATAGGGAAGATAAGCTTAAATTAAATACTAAAAAATGTGAGAATGATAATGTCAATAGGTTTAGGTATCTTTTTGTTTATAAAGGTTATAACACATACATGTTATGTATAGTGTACATAACACATATGCATTATGTGTAGTGTATCTAATGTGTATGTATTATATATACTACACATAATGTGTACACATTATGGCTCATATTTTTTATCCTAAGTTAAAATAATGAGTATCTGTTATATACATTACACATCATGTTATGTTATAATACATATATGTTATGGTAAGATGTCTATGGAATTGTCCATAAATTTCATGCACTTACCCATTTATTAACATAAGGTAATCTCATGTAAATAAATTAAATATATTACTGATATTTTAAATTTTCCTTTAGGATATGTTGGACCCATTGGTTACAATGGTCCACCACCACATCCCAATATAAAAAGGGTTTTATATAGTGAAAGATATATTTATTATATGGAAGCTCTATGAAGGTTTTGTGAATCTTATTCTAAGATAATAAGTGAGGGATGAAGGATTGTATTGGGTATTTGAGTTTATTTTTATATTTAATAAGATCAACCCATGGTTTTTTACCTCTTTGAGGTTTTCCATGTCAAACACTATGTCAACATTGATCTATGTATTTCTTTGCTTTCAACTATATTTTTAGATCCGTTGTATGTATATGTATTGATTCATGTATTTTATTAGTAAGTGATGTTTTTAAACTGGTATTTTTACATTTAAGTATCATAAATACTAGGAAATTTAGTCATAATGAATTTCTCATTTTCCAAATGGAGGTTTCAACATCAAAAATGACATTTTTTATGAAGAATGTTTGTTCCATCATGAGTTTCATTAGTTTTGTTAGTTTGGTAGTTTTGTTAAAAAAATTTCAACTAATTCATCAAAATTTACAATGAAATATTTATTTGGTGTATTAAATTCATCATAATGGTGAATTCATTAGGTTTAGATTGAAGAAAAGCATTAGAATGAAGTATCATCCAATAATGACTAAGTTTGAATGATGGTATTTATAAATGGATTTATTACTTTAAAATATTAACATGTTATTTTTATGCTTACAAGATATATGAATGATTTTAGTGATACAAGAGAGGTAATCTAGAGTGTTTTGATTAATGAATATATTCACAGACTATGAGGTGGGTGTACTAGAGGTGGTGGGCTTATCATATGTTGCATATATATCTGAGATCAATGTTGATAAGGTGATGCTATCAGAACTAGTAGATCATTGTCACTCAAAGACCAACACATTTCATGTGTTGACAGGTGAGATAATGATCACACTTGAGGATGTGTGGTGTATACTTTACATCCTGATATGGGGTGTAAATTTATATTATATAGAGACTTCATAGGTGATATCATTAGCTAGGGTGTTTTATGAGGATATCATCTTGAAAATTTGGTATGGGATAGCTCTAGATATATGTATGGTGTTATAAGAGACATATGTGTTGACACTTGTGGTGATGGCTCTTGTTTATGGAATTACACTACCAAATAAGAGTGGTAGGTTATTTCCTATTGGACTACTAGATGTGATTATAGATATGTTTTATAAGGCAACATAGTTTTCATGGAGTTATGTATGTTGGCACATGTTTATATATATTTTCATGTTGTGGTCTATAATGGAGGAGCAAGCAAAGGCCCATCCACACTATTATAGATATGGGTGTCGAATCATATTAAAGTGGAGAGACCAATAGGGTAGATTTGATAGAGGGATGATGGAGATACATTTACATATAGATGGCATGTTTTTATAGGTGTATAGAAGGCTCATTTAGGTGATATGGGATATTTTAGGAGAGCATTATATAATTTGGTGCTACATGATATTACCTAGAGATTGTATAGGGAGATGGATCTGATTTTGAGATAAGATATGATTTATATGGACTATATGTTGACATTGTGATACATTATTTGCAAACATGAGTACATCATAGAGAGATATATACTATATAATATGTTGAGAGTTTATCATAAATTAGGATGTGTTGGTAGGACCATATGTGTTTTCACAATTAGTATATGAGATACCATAGTGGGGACCAAGCATAGAATCAATGATAGAAGAGTATAGTTGGTTACATGTACAAATAATACCTTATTAGAGGAGGAAGGATGTATTAGATGTTAGGATGATCAAGGCCTACAAGTAATGATGGGATCATGTGTGAGCATTGAGGTTGACATATAATATTAGTGAACTAATACATGGAGATATATATTTAAAATGGTATTCAGGGTGTGATCACAAAGGATAAGAGTGTGTAGGAGGACTTTGTAGGTAGATGCCCCAATGGGTGGAGATGCAAGATAAATTAGTGAGGGAGATAGTGATAGGGGTGAGGATGTATAGGTTAATGATGTTATAGGGGATGGATCTAAAGGAGATATTATTATTATTATTATTATTATTATTATTATTATTATTATTATTATTATTATTATTATTATTATTATTATTATTATTATTATTATTATTATTAAGGAGGATGGATATGGGGATGACACATTGATATAGCCAATACCAAATACACATAAAACTAGAGGTGATGGGAATGGGGCCATCAGGGCCAATACAGTCGGTAGAATATAATTCTTTGATTGAGATTTTATGACATGAGATTAGGGTGATGTAAATATAGATAGATAACTTGGTGGGATATGGGGTGGATTGATAGGGTTAAGGAGACTCTAGATCTATAGAGATAACCAAATTATAGGTGGAGGTAGACTAGATGATAGTTGAGGTTATGATGAGGGAGGAGGGATTGGTGATCCATTACATGGGTACTCAAATAAAATATGGGACATGGATTACTTATATATATCACAAAGAGAAGGATGCAACACACAATGAGCTATAAAGAGCTATAGAGCTATTGCTATCTCTAGGCTAGATGAAGGTATTGTCAAAAATTATGAGGGTGATGGAATAGGCATCCTACTATTATATATTTTATGAATGACCAATGATAGTAGATCAATGATCACCATCATTCTTAGAGTATTTAATTGGTATGAGATTAGGATCAATGGCTAGGACAACATGGATGATAACATCAGAGTGATTTATGGGTCAATCATATTATCATGTCTTGGGTCTTCCACAGATTAAACCATAACATACATGTCTAATATCACCCACTTAAAAGGGATAGAGTGAGCTAGAGGATTATATGATACACATAAATTTTTGATTTGCACATGATATTATAGATGTATTCATGGACATATTTGATGTGTGTATCTGTGTGATTAAGAGTCCAAATCCTCAAGTGTTTGAGAGATAAGAGGGAATTTAGTTGGTGGTTTATATTTTATCATGAATGATTTAAGGTAGTTAAAATACTCACCATGTTGGTTTAAAGGTTTAATGATTACTCAACAATTTTTTGAGAAAGTTAAGGAAATGGTTGGATGACTCAACACTTGGTTGAGACAAATGTGGAAGATGTTTGGTGACTTATAAAATTTAGATTTTATTAGTTTTTTGGACTTACCCATGCATGAATAATTAATTAATACTTATTAATTAACTATTCTAAAAAGTGATGGAATTGGTGTTAAGATAAAATTCAAATTTGGAATGATGGTTAGATTAGTGTGTTTATATTTATCAAAGCTAAGTATGACACTAAATGTGATGTAATTTGGGTGTCTAAAATATTTATCTTTGTATCCATATGGTTGATTATATCCTTATTCATATCATGTATTAGGTTTATAAATTCCACACACAAGAGTCCAATGGTAGATTTTGATGATGACAATAAGGATTTATTGTGATATGTCTTCTTTGCCATGGATATTGAGTAATTTTTTACACAGATGGATGATGTCATCAAATGAAATTTGTGAAACATATCCATTACCCATGAGATCTAAGTATTATATTAATTATTCATGTTTACCTCTCAAAAATACCATTTTAATAATATCTTGGTCTAACTTTCTCTTTTTAGATCTTTGTATGCTAAACTAAAAAAAATCTAGATAATCCTCTAGTGGTTCATCTTATCTCTGTGAAATTTTATAAATTTCATCTCTCTTGTGATTTTTCATCTAAAAATTATTGTTATTTTTAAATTAATTTTTAATTCATTTCCTTTTGATCAGTAACTACATCCTTCCCAATCCCATGAACCAATGTAGGGCTAAATCTTTAAGAGTGGTTGGAAATAATTTTATCCATTGAGTTTGTAGTCATAAATATTACACATGTTATCAAACTCAAAAAATATTGTATCAATATCCTCACTTGACATTAATCTTAAACTATGTAGGGTAGAGGGAGGTACTTTATTCATAAGTGAAACACCTAGTGGGGTGGTAATGGGGATTATTAATTTTACTATTCATTGAAAGAGTTATCTTATTGATAATATCCCATGAATTTCTAGATCACTTGTGTACCAGTGATCTTTGAAATATACTTCTCAAATAAATTGTTAATTATTTTGGCCCACAAGAGTTATGGATTATAGTTTTGGTTTTTTATTCAATAAAGTAGCCTCTTCTGGCCATGAGTGATGGAGTAAATTATACTATAAAATCTTTTGGAAAATCAATAAATATGTCATCATGCTCTACTTAATTAGCTAGTACTCTTGGTTTGAGCTTTATTCTTAGGGATAACATGGTAT
The DNA here is from genome assembly GCA_037957365.1 of Torreya grandis. Lineage (NCBI taxonomy): Eukaryota > Viridiplantae > Streptophyta > Pinopsida > Cupressales > Taxaceae > Torreya > Torreya grandis. The sequence goes on from JARHVA010002249.1 coordinate 306,515, forward strand.
AATATTCTCTTTTTGAGTGGATTTTAGGTGAGGGTGGGATGGGTTGAGTACCATAATATTAAGTTCTCTAATAAATTATCTAGTACTCTTGGTTTGAGGTTTATTCTTAGGGATAACATGGTATAATATTCTCTTTTTGAGAGGATTTTAGGTGAGGGTGGGATGGGTTAAGTACCATAATATTAAGTATGAGGTATTTAAATTATCACTTTGAAAATGTGTAAGGATATCATTCTCAGGAGTGTTATTCTCTTTTGGTTCCTTGACTTTAGAATACTCTTCAGATTCTTCAAATAAATCTTCAATTATAGTCTATTATAATAGAGATGCAAGTGACTAGTGTCGAATAGGTATAAGTATCCTTTTGATTATTATAGTGGATATAGGTGGTATCTCACATTTTAATTCTAAAAAAAATTAAAACTCTTAAGCATGAATCTATGTGAGTGATTTTTTTTACATTTCATGCAACCAACCAATATTTATATTTCATATATTCTTCCCTAACCTATATAAGGTTAGTAAAAATGGATATTTTTATGATTGTTAACTTCTACATATTTTAAGGAAAGGAAAATATTATAGAAAGAATTAATCTATCACAATATTTCAATGATTTAGTTCTTTGACAAACTTCCCCATCAATGGTGCCAAAAATGTATGTTCATACATTTTACTATTAATCCAAGGGTATATAATTTACAAGGGGTCTACACTGTATATGAAAAAATAAACGAATTTAATGAATAAAAAGAATATTTGGGTAGTATAATATGGAATAATAAATCAAAGAAATGATGATATTAAATTCACACTCTTTTTGAATGAATGTAAATACACATGAACTCAAACAAACACTCTTATTATAATCCAAAGGCTAGAAATTGAAATGCGAATTAAGATTGGAATTTCAATTACTAATTAAGATTGGAATATTCTCACACACATTTCTAGATGAAAATTTCAAAAATATAGTCACACTCATTCCTTTCTTTAAATATATTATAATGTGTAAATATTTAAGTATTCAGGTTAACTATTGAATTAATGCACACATAAAATGAAAATGATGGCTTACACTTATAGTAATGAAATGTAAATTAAATACTCATAGAAAATTAAAAAATAACTAAAAAATAAGAGTATTCACCACCTGATCCTTATTAATAGGCCCTACCTTAGGTGGATGGAAGATTAAATCTTTTTTTTTAAACGATATTAACTCAATGCAATTATTATTATCAATATTCAAACTATAGTAATAAATGAATCGCTACATGATCTTTTAAAAATATGACAAATTTTTTTCTCTTGGTACTAAATATTATGACTACTCTATTGTATATCCTCTACAACCTACAAGTTTACCTTTATATAGATAAGGTAAGGTTTTTATTATATTATTTAAGATCATAGAGGTTAAAACTATAAAACCATACAAAATTGGATTAGAAAAAATACAAATATGACTACATGTTTCATGAAACAAGAATGAAATAGGCTTCAATAAATAGGAATGTCATATATAGAATGAATATAAACATGTATTAACCTAATAATATTGAGGATTCCATGGGTGAATTTATAATTCCCTATATCCTAGCTAATCATCTTCCATAATTGTCAAGTCCATTTGAGGTGGTTGGAAGTATGGTTTGTGGTAATTTTATCTTAACCACTTGAAACTTAGTGTAAATTAACATAAAACCATTTTTATGGGTTGAAATTGTTAGTTTATATAGGTGAATGGTGATTTTATAATGAAAAAATACTTAACTATCGGGTGGCTACAAATGGTCTCTTGGTGGTGGATATACGTTCAAAACACACACCAAGGCAAAATATATGCATGAATAAGATACTTATACATTTTTTGAAGATTATAAATATTAAAAACAATTAAAATAATTAAATCATATTAATTAATCTATATATAACATATTTAAACCAAAATAAGATGCATTTAGGTTTACTATATTATATGTTCATATATTAACATAGTATAAGTCTAAAGAGTGAGGATAGAATAATAAATAAAGTGATTTAGGAAATACTAAGTGATAATCTGAGGTCAATTTCTATATCTCATCAACTTAAGTTCTTGAAAATCAATTATTCACTTATGTTCCATGTGCCCAAGTTGGAACTTCATTCATAAAACTATATTTTTTTATTCTTGGGTGATGTAAGATTACTCTTGGATGGGGACTCTCCTGCATCAGACATTGTGATTCAATTAAAAGGTGAGTTCCTAATAACATGTTGAATTATTCAAGATTATGGCCATAATAACCAATCTCTACAATATCCAACAATGTTGAGTCTTTTTTGAGTAATTTTTCCACTTAACACTACTTGCATCCTTTCTCATGTGTCCTCTTAACAACCTTAGATTAAAAAATGGCATACAATTTATCTTTTTATTTTTTTGGTACTTGTGCTTTCTAGTCATGTATTTTAGAACTTGATTCATCCTCATCATCATTTTTCTACCCTTCATGATAACCATACATATCTACCATAGTAAATATGGGTGATGTGTTCATGATGTAAATAAAATTGATCTCATATGCATTTTCAAAATAATGCGTAACACTTTGGATGGCCCTATCTTCATCCATTTAATTTTTTTTGTATTTTTAATGAGTGACCCTCTCTTTTTATTAATGTGTCAATACTAAATATCCTATGTTGATCTTTCTAGTCTTCTTACTCATGTTTTTAGACTATATTGATTATAACCCACTTTAATCTAGCCTTTTCTTCACATCTAGTATATGTCACACATATAATATACATAGTATTCAAATTTTGTGCTTCTTACATGTGCTCCATTAATTTATATTAGATCTATAACTCCTATTGAATTATTATACACATAATCTAAAAAAAAACATATAACTCTTGTTCACCAAACTTTTATATGAAAATTCCACTTTCACCAATACAATGTCCCATTTATTAGGTTTATCTCTTCCTAAGAAACTAAATAAGTTTCCAAGGACTTTTTTTCATAACCTTAATTTTTAAATTAGTCTTGAGGCTAGTATTCTAACTTGAATTTTAGCTTCATTCCCAATTTCTTCCATAAGATTTGACAAATATATCCTACAAACTTTAAATCATAATCCAATAAAAACTTTTATGTAAACCCATGTATCCTCACCATATCTCTAAATAATAAGTTCAAATTGTCTTTTACATTTCTTGTAGTTTTGCACACAATTAAATGTGGCATTGTTAAAAATATATCTACCACTAAAAACATGGAATCACTTCCCATTTTCATTCTTGTAAATCCCAACACAAAATCTATGAAATTTCATCCAATGGCTTCTTTGGAATAGGAATTAGTTGATATAACCCCTATGTTTTGACTCTTCCCCTTTACTAATTAAAAATATCTAAACTTTTATATATACTTGCACACATTTATTCCCATCCTTGTCACAAATTAGAACTATTCCAATTTCACCAATGTATTATCACTCAAAACATATTTTTCTATTCTTATGTTATGATTCTCTTTTATCATGCTCTTATACATTGACTTTGTTGGTATAGACAAATGTGTTCCTTTGAGAAAAATCCGTTATTTAAATAAATTATCTAACCATAATGTTCTATCCACACTCATTGGTTTTTTTCACTCTCTACAAGCATTGTGAAAATATTAATCTTTAACATATAATTATTTCATGTAGTTAAATCCCATGAATTTCACTTGCATCTCATTCAACAAAATAATCCTCCTACTCAACACATCAACAACCTTGTTTGATCTTCCACTTCTATATTTTTTATTAAAAAAAGTAAATTTGTATAAATTTAAATCACTTATTGTGTAGTTGATTCAAATTTATTTGACTAATAATAAACTATAGTGTTTTATGGTCTATTTACAACACCAAATATTTAGGAAAAATATCATTCCTTCACTTATTGATCACTTGCACTATGACATAAAAATATTGGTCATAGACCAAATATTTACTCTTTTCTTATTTCAAATTAGCTCTAAATTAAGCTATAGGCCTACCTTATTGGCTCAAAATTAATCTTATCACTTCACACCTAGCATAATAATCCACCTTAAATACTTATTGAAATATAATAACTCAAACACTAGCTACTTAGTCACCTTCTTCTTTAACTGTTGAAATTTGCACTTAGATTTTGTTATCTAGATAAAATATTTTTAGTCTAATTTCATTAGCTATATGATTTTTGTGTTTTTCACAGATAATTTTATGATGAAACTCCTATAAAAAACTTTATAATCCATGAAATATTCATGCTTTAAACATGTTTTTTGGTGATGTCCACTAAATAATGGCATGCACCTTCTCTAAATCCATATTTAATCCTACTTAAGATATACTAAAACATAAGTATAAAATCTCATTCTAAATGAAGCTACACTTATTCATATTTATCATCAACTTCTCCTCCCAAAATCACTATAACACTTTTCTCAAATGTACTATATGTTCCTCTTTTGTCTTTCTAAATATCAAAATGCCATCTAAATACACAACAATTTTTTTTCATAGAACTGGTTTCAATACTTAATTCATGAGTTTCATAGATATACTCAGTGTTTTTTTCCTTAATGTCATGAGATAACATTCATATAATCATTCATTCATTTTAAATGCATTATTCCATTAATCACTTTATTTACTAATGATCTGGTGTTATCCACTCTTCAAGTCTATATTCATGAATTATTGTGCTTCACTTAAAAAATTAATTAAGTCACACATGTATATTAGTGTAAATCTATATTTTATCATTATATTTTTTATGTCCCTTTATTTTATGCACATGCACCATTACCATCCTTTATTAAATTCTAGTACTATAGGTATTTCACATTAGTTTAGGGTTTCTATAATCAACTCCTTATCAGATAATTCTTTCACTTGCATCTACACCTCCTCCTTATCCTTAAGCATAAAACAATATGATATATTTTTATAAACCTCAACCCATGTATTATTTCCATGTGATGACTAATAATTCACATTGGTGGCAACCCATCTTGGAGGTTTCTCAAAACAATATCTCTAAACTCATCCAAAACCTCTTTCACTTTGCATGGAAGGGTTGTCCTCTTCTATGAATACACATTCTTCTTGAATTTACTTGGTAAATAATACATAGCATGCATTATCATGTGTGTATTCCCTCAATAATTACATTACTGACACCATCAATACATGAAAACAAATGTTTTTTCACCCATATTATTCTTTGTACTTTAATGGAATTATAGTGAGATTCTTCCAATACTTCTTCAAGAAATATATATTTTCACTTACATTATGTATAACCCTCCAATAAAATTGTTAGGTTCTACTCAAAATTACATGACATGCATCCATTAGCATCACATAACACTAAACTTCATCTCTATATGTGCCTATCTATAATTTTAATAAGTATTTCTCTCCCATATTCTTCCTTGTACTTTAGTGTAACTATAGTGAGATTCTTCTAATACTTCTTCTAGAACTATATATTTTCACATCTATTATATATAACCCTTCAATAAAATTTTTAGGGTCTACTCAAAATTACATGACATACATTCATTATCATCACAAAACACTAAACTTCATCTATATATGTGGCTATCTATAATTTCAATAAGTATTTGTCATTCACAAATATTTGATGCCCCTTTTTCAACAATGACACTTTATAATGGTTTAGGTGTGCCACCTTATTTAAACCCAAATTTCTTACCATCTCACATGAGACCAAGTTATTTGTGTTTTTGGTATCCATAATCACCTTGTAACACTTGCCTCTTGACTTAAAAATCATGTGGAATAGACTCTTCCTCTATGATGATTCATCATCCTCTTTAACCATATTTAGTAATATACTCTTCATCATGATAGTTTATCCACACTCTTGATATTTATAATGCTCTATAAATCTATTGAATTATTCATATCCATGTGTAATGTGTGCACCAATTTTCAACCTTTGGATACCTTCACTTTGTTCCTAAGAGCATTCATATGCTCTATGTCTAAGTTTTCCACATCTAAAAGATGTGCTTGATAATAATATTTACTTTCCTCTACTTGAAATTTCATGTCCTATATATGTATAAGATATATATTTCCCATGTAACCTTGCTCTCCTCTACACATATCACTTGGTTTGTGCATGTGCACATTATTAGGCATAACAATATTCTCTCCTCCATGATTCTACTAGTTTCCTCTAATGCCACCTCATCATATTTAGCATGCATAATTTATTATTCCTTGAGTGGAACTCTATTATTTTCATGAAAAATTCTCAATTTTCAATTCAAACTAATAAGATTCCTCCATAGTTTGGATCTAAGTCATTTTAAACTCTTCTTGGATGCCAAATCTCAATCCATTTATATATATTGTTATCTTCTCTTGGTCTAATTTGTTATGACCAAATATGATAGTGATTTTATAAAATTATTCAATTTAATCCTTGAAACTTATCTCTTTTTACTTATATTTTTAAACTTCTTGAATAAATCCATCTAGTAAACACCATTTAGGAATTAAACCTTCATCTTGGCGACCATTCTATCCCACTTAATTATCTTCTCCTTCCCTATTTTTATCCTTTCATTCTAAACCTCTTTCAACCAAAGCATTGCATGAACTTTTATCTTATTTTGAATAATATTCACTCTTTATGAATGTATTATATTATCAAACTCAAAATACTCCTCAATGTTTATGAACTAATATATTTCATCTTCGGTATTTAATATACATAAGAAACATGGCATGACAACTTTGGCGCCTCTTCTAATCTATGAGATATATCTATAGAGTTTAGCTTCACCCAAATCCATGTGTGATTCCTCATATTCATCATCTCTCTTTCCCATTATTTATTTATTTTATTCCACAACATCACTAAAATAATTTATTGGCATGAAACCTTTTCTTATGTCTTCCTCCATAACATCTAGTCACGTTTGTATGACTCATAAAACATATAATACTTCTTCAAATATCCAAACCACATTTTTTACTATCATACTTCCTATACAATCCATTATTCTTACTAGAATATTGATCCCATAGTCACAAATCCTACCATTTAAAAATATCCACTTACAATCTTACATATATATCCTCTCTCCACATGACACAAGGTTTAGAACATTACTCTAATATAACTAGTGTAGTCATAGGGATTCATTTTAAAATGAAGGAAATACTTAACCCAACACCTATATAAACACACACAATATTAGATATAAAAATAAAATGTTTTTATAATATTAATGTAAATAATAGGTTACATAAGTTTCCTATACTACATTAATTATAGGTTATGTTTGGATCTTAAGCTAATAAATGCAAGCTCTCTCTCTCTCTCTCTCTCTCTCTCTCTCTCTCTCTCTCTCTCTCTCTCTCTCTCTCTCTCTCTCTCTCTCTCTCTCTCTCTCTCTCTCTCTCTCTCTCTCTCTCTCTCTCTCTCTCTCTCATAATGGATTATATTATACTTTTATTCACACTCATGTCACAATGGTCACTCTCTCTCACTATAATATAAGCTACCTAATTCCCTACCCAACATGCCTTTATATAGGATTTTCTAAGGGTAACCTATCAATAAATATCCATGCAAATGTTTTCATAAGTCACCACATGTCCTCAAAGGTTGTGTACCTCTGATGTAAGTGCATATGAGAAACATGTATCCCTAAATACATATCTAATAATCTAAAAGTCAAACACCCATTTCAATAACATTGGAATCAATTTTCTCAAATTTTATTTGGTTTCTTCATATGTATCAAGTTTCCTTGGCATGATCCTTTTTTTCTTTTCTTTTATGAAATAATATTTTCATGTAAAATTACCTAATCTCTATGATTCTAAACTCTACATTTATTGTGATGGGAGGTTATTGTAGGCAATGACACACCACTATACTTGTGCTAATTACGTTCCTTCATTTTCACTACACCATGTGGATTTGTACCCAATAAAACTTGTATGGTTATACACCAAGTGTTTCACTACACAACTTGTGCAAATGAATTTATTTTGATGTGGAGCAAATAAAAATTTCAACAAAACCTATTATCACCAAACTCTATCCAACCTCTACAAATTGATTCCTTTGTCCTTTAACCATATACTTATGCACCTAAAAACCAATTGTGTGTTTACACAACATGCACCTAATTTGGATATTTAATTTTAAAACAAGACTTAGCTATTTTTGGATATGCAAGATTTATCTTCACCAAGTTTTATCTTGCTTCTATTATCATTTCTCTCTTCTCATTTACTTAATTCTTAAATTTCAAATTATTATTACTCATAGATATTTATTTATCACCTAGTGGAATTTTACTCCTTATAGATCTTACTTTACCTCCTTAAAGTACCTTCAATTTATATAGATATTACATCAACATCTTACATAGATTTTACGTTAACTTCTAATGGTACCATATATTTAGTAATATCTTCCATCTTATATTTCCATTAGAGTTTGTATGTGTAGTTTCCATCTATAGGTCCACCCTAACCTACTTTTCACATTACCCTTGTCTATAATGTTGTACTACTTTACAGGGTAGCATCTTGTTTATGTTAAAATAGAATGGTCTTACGCATTTTCATATTTATAGGATCCTCATACTATATAAACCTATCTTAGGTCTATTATAATTTTTACTCGTCTAGTGTGATATAAGAGGGTCAATCCTAATCAAATTAAAGAATGTAATCATATTCACCCCCTTAACATTTTAGGGAGAGTATCCTTAAGGATTTAAGAGGGGCCTTTTTAGAATATTGATGTATGAGAACAAGCATGAAAGGTTCATGCATGAGTAACATTACTAAACATAGAAGGGAAAGGTGTAAAAAAGGTAAAAAAAGATGTGGAACTACAATTTTAAAAAAGTTCAAAAAAATAGTTAAATATAATTATAATTAAAAAAATTATAAAATAAAAATAATTACTCTATAGATCCCTTAAAGTAGATGATGGTCAACGTGTCCAAACACATAGCTCTATTGCATCCATTTACAAGTCCACATATGTCGTAGACTTGTCAAAAAAACCATTAATTATGCTAATACATATTTATGTATACCTAAATTTTGTATAATACCCTTTTTCATTGATTCTTTTTCATGATTTAACACACTTGGTCCATGAACACATATTTGTATCTTTTCTATATACCCTTGTGTTTGGCCTTGTATTTCCATCCCTTAACTTATTTTTTCCTTAAAACATGACTTTATACATTTTTTGATCTAATGATAATACCTCCATTCAATTAGGAATGTCTAAAAATACTTAGATCAACTATTCATTTTCACATTGATGACCCTCAATGCTCCTAGAATGTCTAAAACATTGTTTTAAGTTCTTTTTCTAGGTATTAGCCAACCCATGATTTTGTCTCCATAATGAATGGGACTAATGTGCCTTTTTTTAAATTTTTACTATCCTATAAAGTTGATCTATGTGTATATTTTCCCTTGTGAACCTTATATATACAAAGGTACCCTTATCAATTTTATCATCATTTCCTATCAGTGATAGGTCTCTCATGCTCATTTATCAAGTCTTATCTCGAGGTATTCACATATTATCAAGGAATCTACACAATGCACATTGATTTAATTTTTCCCTCCTCTAATTTTCATCATCATATCTTGTACTAAAAAAAGGTTATAATGAATCATATAGTTGCATTTAATTATCTAGTGAGAATAGGTGAAGTTATTTTTTTTATTTTGGGTTGGGAACACTGACAATAAATAGAATTATGTTGATCCCTAATTCCAAATGTGTAGAATATTAAGTTTTAACTCCTCAAAAGGTTTCCAAGGCCAACTAACTCCACATATTTTATTCTTGTGGAATTATAGAAACTTAGGTAAAATATAAATGATAATAAAATTAGATAATTATGTTAAAAATTTGAGTACACAACCCCATAAATTTTAGGATCTAGAAGTAAGTGGTTAATTTTGATCCTTATAGATTATGACCTAGTTAAAATCACTAGCATGTTGATTGTAACCCTTTTTTAAAGTTATTTGTTCATAAAATGATTTATGCATTTTTTGTATTTTTTGTACCTATTTTTTACTATTTTATCCTCTAAAAGTGCACAAGTAAAAATTAGGTAGTTATATATCAACATTCTTTGTTAAGTTTTGAATATTTAATTACCTCTTTTAGCACATTTTAGATATGTGTGCATGATTGTATTCATTATATTTTCATACATTTGCATTGTTCAATATTTCTAACATGAGATAACTATTGTAATTATAATTTTGTTCTAAAGAGTTATAACATTGTGGTGAAACCAATGTGAACCTCATCTTATAAATCATCCAACCTAGGGTTTCCTAACCCTCTCCTTCTATAATATGAATATTTTATTATTTCTTGAGTTGTAATTTTTTTTAGTTTTTAATTTTTAATTTTTTTTTTTTTTTTTTTTAATTTTTTTAATTTTTTTTTTTTTGGGGGCGGGCGGGGGGGGGGTTCATCAAGGCCTCTCTTTATTTTGATTTATCATTAGGCTTATCTTGGCTTGGATCATGTTAGCTTAGGTTAACTTTTATTTTCTTTCCCTTGGTATCCTATGTTTAGGCTTGTGTTTCATTCCTTTTCCCATGGGTAGATAAAATGTATATATTACATAAATTTTGTGAGTGTTATCAAAGTTTTATTAATTTTAAAATATTTTAAGCTTGATGATATGTTTTTCATATAAATTATTATCAATGTTTCCATATTTTTCTCCTTGCATTTATCATAGAATACTAGCTTATAGATTGAAAAATGATAGGGTTAAATGTGATTCTTTTTATGATGATACCCTTACATTTGATAACTTTTATTTTCATCTTATTATTGATATCCTTTATATTATTTATTATATGATGATTCTCTATGAAGGAGTTATCATAATAAATTAGAGGAGTAGGCCATGCAATTTTTCTATCCCTCTTCCTTCCTCTCAAATTCTAATTGGGGTTATGAAATAACCCAAAAAAATCAATAATTATTAATAGAGTACACAATAGAACCACATGTAAAACCCATTACACACTCTACCATGCACTATATGTCAACACATTCCTACACCAAATGAGTAGATAACCCAATAGTAAATCATGCCAATGAGATACTTATGCCAGGATGACCAACACTAGGGGATTTCATAGAGAAAGAGGTTTCCTATAATATGATATACTGTTCGAGGGGTATTAGTGTGTGGTTACACACTAATATCCATCAAACCTTAAAAAGGCACTTGATTTCCCCATTGGATCACCTAGGGACCCTCAACCTAATATAATCATCTAATAACCCTAGACAGTTATGGTTTAGCAACTCACTAGGCAAGGATATTCACTCAAGTCCATGAGTATTCTTAATAATGATAATGAAATAGGGTAAGATTCAACATAATGGTGAGTTATCTCATTGGCTATAACTAAATATATAGTTTTGATAACAAGGAGGTACCATAATAAGTATAATAGGTCCCAAAGGTGAACCAATAGCACTAACTAGCCAAGCTTACAACATTTAAGGGTCCAAAAGTAGGTAACATCACTCCACTACCAAGATGACCTAAACATAAAACTTATGAACCTAGAACCTTATGTTCTCATAATCAAGGACTGGTTTAGGTTTCTACCCAAAAGGTCAAGAATCTATGACCTATAAACTTAAGGGTCAATGCACTCAAGCTTCATCCTTTAATTAATGTCATCCTTCCATGTATTTAAAAACAAGAGGAAAAAGGTTATCATGGCATCATATAACTATAGTTATAAATTCCAACATGGATGTTTTATGTCCACCTAGCCATAGTACATATGCATAAAAAGGTCATGGAATCCTTAACAAACCCACTAAGCGAGCATGAATACACCCAAGGGCATTATTGTTCAGCACAAGATGAACACTAGATACTAAAATGCATCAACATAGATAATATTATCCCAATTAAGTTTATGTTTATAAATTTACTTGACCATAGTGTTCTCACACTAACAATTCATCCCAACTCCTTAAATAAGAATAATGAATGATTTAACCAATGAGCAATGACTTAATTTCATGATAATTTAGCCTTTAGGATAATTACTATTAAATAAATTTAAACCAACTATGGATACATTAATGAATATCTAGTTTTCACAAAATCATTACTTGCATATGGACAACCAATTGTACCAAGAGTAATGTCTCAAAGGAAACATGTTGAGCATGGGGGCATTAACCCACAATTCTAGTTAACAACCATAATTCAAGATTGATCTCATGAAATTAAAATTAAGAATAAACCTTTATTAGCTTACTAATTGACCAAGGATTCATGCTTACACCACTCATAAGACATATTCATAACCATTTGTCATGGCTGAATTCACACCCTTAAAATATAATAATCGATTCATTATTTTACCAGTTTGCCAATACTTGACATAAATGCTAAAAAAATGGAATACATTTTTATTATTATTTATTATTAAAAATATAATTATTTAAGGATAAGATCATCCATTTAGATGGTTTCACAAATTAATGTGGGAATAGAAATTTCTAAAAATTGGGTTATAAAATAAGTTCCACAAGGCCATATCATGGTGCGTTAACAACATAATTTCAGCACTTTTAGTATGACTTGGTATATTATCAATATGAATGAAACCATATATAAAAATAATATATACACTTAATTTCTCAAGTAATAAGTGTTTCTAAGGTTGATATTTTTTTTATAAATATAACCTAAAAGCTTCAAGTACCCCACTATTAACCAACAAGGAAGTGAATAGAATGATAATTTCACATACATAATTAAATAGATTAAGTAAACAAGTAATATTGACACATGTATAATTATTCCCATCATGATTATTATATCCTCATAATCCAAACCATATGGGTAATCCTCTTCAAAATGAGGGGATGCCAAAACTTGAACTAAACCACACTCAGGGTTGAATCACTACAATATACAATTTGTAATATAACATAATCAATCCTTAAGAAGGATATCATTAATAAGTACAAAAAAAAACACTAAATAATAATAGGTTGATATCTTTTACATATGAATACAATTACGAGCCTGAAGGTATAAGCACAAGGAACCCATTATGCTACCCAACTAGTACAATTGTGTGAATCGAGCATTCAATAAAATATATGCCAACTATAATAATTTATCATTAAAATAAAATCATCCAACCAGTTTATCACCCCCACACCCTCCATGGAATAAAAATGACATACATGGCCTTTAGTAGGTAACCAGTTAAATAATGAACCAAACAAAGGGAGAAGCAACTAGATGCAAACTCCTGCACTGAAAGGGGTGAAAATAATGTGTCAAGTTACAACTGGCAATGTGAATTTCCTCCCTAGTGAACATTCTATAAAATAAATTCTATTTTAATAA